>CM033473.1:22985684-23000684 GCA_019447015.1 Hymenochirus boettgeri | reverse complement strand
AGATGACAGCCGCTCTACTTCCTGGTCACTGCAGTCAGTTAAGGCGCAATGTGAAGTCATGCTCAATTGCCTGACAGCCGCAATCAGGAAGTAGAGCAGGCGGTCTCTGCTCCTGTGTTTGCTCAAAACGAGCTCGAAACTGTAGCAGGGGGCAGGCGCCCAGGTGGTGAGGGACCATGTCAGGTAGAGATGTTCGAAACTGTTGAGTTTCGCTCCGTTTTAGAATTTTCAAAATTTTGAAAAACAAACCCATAGAAGTCTATGAGAGAAAAAAATTTGAAAGTTTCTGTCCATTTTGAGGGACAAATAGTAATAGTAGGTAACTGTAACTGACACAGAGACCTGGGGGATGGTCAGGGGAACCCGTAAATAGAACCAAAACTTATTTTAAAACTATCTTTCCTAACGATCGGGATGTTTAAGAGCTTCCACATTCTATTTTCGAGAGTTACCCAAATCGAGCGCTACTTTCGAGGGTTATTTCGATGATCGTCTACTTTCAATTTTCGATGATTGTCTACTTACAATTTTCAATGATCGTCTACGTACAATTTTCGATGATCGTCACTTACAATTTTCGATGATCGTCTACTTTCAATTTTCGATGATCGTCTCTACTTACAATTTTCGATGATCGTCTACTTACAATTTTCGATGATCGTTCTACCTTTCAATTTTCGATGATCGTCTACTTTAAAATTTTCGATGATCGTCTACTTACAATTTTCGATGATCGTCTACTTACAATTTTCGATGATCGTCTTACTTTCAATTTTCGATGATCGTCTACTTACAATTTTCGATGATCGTCTACTTTCAATTTTCGATGATCGTCTCTACTTACCAATTTTCGATGATCGTCTACTTACAATTTTCGATGAACGTGATGTACTTTCTATTTTCGATGACCGTCTACTTACAATTTTCGATGATTGTCTACTTACAATTTTCGATGATCGTGTACTTTCTATTTTCGATGATCGTCTACTTACAATTTTCGATGATCGTGTACTTACAATTTTCGATGATCGTCTACTTACAATTTTCGATGAACGTGTACTTTCAATTTTCGATGATCGTCTACTTACAATTTTCGATGACTTTCTATTTTCGATGACCGTCTTCTTATCTACTTACAATTTTCGATGATCGTCTACTTACAATTTTCGATGACGTGTACTTTCAATTTTCGATGATCGTCACTTACAATTTCGATGATCGTGTACTTACAATTTTCGATGATCGTCTACTTCAATTCGATGAACGTGTACTTTCAATTTTCGATGATGTCTACTTACAATTTCGATGATTCGTCTACTTACAATTTCGAGAAGTTGTAACGTTCTATTTTCGATGACCGTCTACTTACAATTTTCGATGACCGTCTACTTACAATTTTCGATGATCGTCTACTTACAATTTTCGATGATCGTCTACTTTCTATTTTCGATGATCGTCTACTTAAAATTTTCGATGATCGTGTACTTTTGATTTTCGATAAAAATCGAAAATTCGGAAAATCTGGGTTACGTGAAATCCGGGAGTTCCGAAAGTTTCGTCGGGAGTTCGAAACCCTCAGGTTCAATTTGAAACCGGGTTCTATTTGAACCCACATTACATCTCTAATGTCAGGTAAGTCCCTTCAGAGACATCTTGCGAAAATGGGGTTTGAGGGGGGGAAGGGGGCTCTACCAGAAAATGAAAAGTTTATTCTGGCTGGACATGCCCTTTAATGATATATCTAGATATACATTGGTCTGATAAAGTAAGGGAACTGGTATTATCTTACTCTGTCAGTCGGGTGTTCAGTTCTCCAGATTTTGTGATGTCGAACCAACTCATTTCCTGGGACAGCACAGAATGGAAGAAAGACTCTCTCATTTTCCTAGTCTGTCTTGCGGCAGATAAAACCCAGAGGGAGACTTGGAAATAACCCCCGACTATAACACCGGCTCCCATTGCTACGTAGTACAAGGCGTATCTGTGGGGAGAAGAGACGTCAGTAGGAGAATGTAGACTGGCTGTTTTATGGAGAAAATAGTTATTATAGTTATAATGTTATTGATTCTCTTTGTAGAAAATACAAGCTATAATGAAAGATTCCGTACTGCAAATCCCAACGTCACAGCAACATTCCAACCAGTCACCCTTCCCTATACGGACTGTGCCCCTCTGCACCCCTCTAAGCACACTCCATCCATGTGCACCCACTGGTACACCTACAGACACATGTATTCACATTTATCCCGGACTCATCGTCCCTATGTGATCCACGAATCTGCCATTATCAGAACGCAAGCAATGATTCTGTGAAAAAATTGGTGATCGCCTGCGCTCCGGTAAGCGGATCTCAGCGCAACGCAGTGCATCACACCTAGTGTGGCCAGATCAACTAGCCTGCAACTATAAGCACATGATCGGATCGCATTGGTTCATTTAAAAAGAGGTGCCACAGCTACAAATAGGTCACACAAGACTCTTAATATTCTTTATTGGGGATACAGCACGACGTGTTTCAGACGTGTTTGTCTTTCATCAGGTGCAGCTGCCTAGGGCCCAGTAAAAACCAGGGCCCCTGATTCAGTATAACAGTCCATACAGAACATAAACAGGGGAGCCCCCAATGTCAGCCCTGCCCGGGGCCCTGTTAGATCTTCATCCATCTCTGAGCTGATTGGTTGCTGCAGATTAACTGCACAGGCAAAGTTTTATTAAATAAGCCCCCAGGTGGGTGCAAAATACCCAGCAGTAGCAGTATTTTGCAGCACAGGTCGTATTTAGCAATGTTAATTTAAAATACCAATCGATAGAATATAATAATAATAATGTACCTATAGCTAATTATTACATTATACATATATGGCCTCATTTACCGGTAGCGCAGAGTCTAGACTTTGTCACTTACATTGCGATCTGTTCCTCTAGTGGTTTAAACTGTTCGCATTCGGCTGCAAAGGAAGAAAAAAACAGTTTATTAAGGTACAAATAATAAGTTTCAAGGAAATTGAGGTCCATATGATTATACAGATTATTATATAAATTAGTGTTGAACCATGGCACAACCTAGGCATGCTGGGAGTTATAGTTTCCAAACTGGAGGGCCAAGGTTCGACACCACTGATATAAATGTTGCATATTTCTAAACCAGTGGTAGTTTTTATCCATGTCTTTGACTATGGGTGTTTGTTACACTGGCAATGGGATGCACAATGTTTATTTTTTCATTGAACAGCTAAGCTAAGCAAGCATACTAAATCCTTTACTGATTCTGAACATGTCTAAACATGAAATTGATTTCTTATTATTTATACTTTCATCATAGATTCCAGTTAACCAAGCCCCAAATAAGGAAATAATATGGTGGTGTCTTTTGGGTATTTTTACAGTAATAAAACCTTACATGAGTTCTTCAGGGTTGAATTGTGGCACAAAATGCTGTCAGTCAAGTCGCCAAATACCAGGTTCATCAGAGGGAGACAGATACCATTGCCAATGGCTCCCATCAAGCCAATCACCATTAAGAGAATATCCAACCTATCTGCAAAGCGAAACTAAGAAGACCAGAAGAAAACCAATGAGTTTACAATATTATTTTATCAAAACATTTTTGTGTTTTGTGATTTTATGACTTTAAAGGCAAACTAACCCACTTTAGAAATTCCTCTTTGTATTTGTCTTATGTATATTTTTATTTATATTTAAGGCTTTAATTTTTTACAATTTGATAATACACATTTACCACACCTTGTCTGTTGCCACGTATAAACCTGATATTCTAGAGCCCCTATAAATACCAGGCTGTCTCTGTAACAATAACTATTCTGTTAATTTAATAAGACCTGTCATACAGACCAATAGAGGGACAGGATACTTCATACCAGGGTAATGTAATAAAAGTTCTTATCGTTAAAAATGGTGCTAATTTTTCCCCAACCAATAAGATTTTAACTTTCAAATGGTACTTAAGATCTGATTGGTTGGGGCAAAATTAGCACCATTTTAACAATAAGAACTTTTATTACATAGGCCTGATAGTATCTATTTAATATCTAATATTAAATATAATAAATTTATAGAATAAAAAAAAAAGAATAAAAGTTTAATCTGATGCAATAATTGTGACAGCTAGTGTGGTTACTGTATCCTGGGGCAGAGGCATTATGGGATCATTTACCAAAACAATAGTTAGCCCCTTGTTATGTGATAAAGCAGCACTGAGAGAATGTGCTGTGTGTCAGGGGCCTTTAGTTTTTTAATTACCCACATGTTATGCACTTTACAGGGTTTATTGTAATTAAATTTGGTTTAAATCAATGTAATGTAAAGTTGCACATACTACCTGCATAACCCATTGGACATCCTTGCATTAAATTGACTGCATTGAACAGGTAACTGCAACCAGTACAGGTAAGTACAACTTACAATGTGGATGATGCCTACGGCTTTCTTCTTTTCCTTTTTTTTCTTTTTTTCATTTTCTATCCTTTGGATAAAACAGAACTCGCCCGTTAGGATAAAAAAAACATAACAATCTATTGTACAGGCAAAAGGAAAATGGGCCTGAGTGATTATTATACTATTATTATATTACAGCTGCACACTTTGTGTATCTTTTAACAAAATGACTGTTGGATCTGCAGGGAGATTCAATAAAAGTTCTAATCATTGAAAATGGTGCTAATTTTGCCCCAACCAACCAGATGTTATTTAACATTTAAAAACTGGGGCAAAATTAGCACCAAGTCGACGGCAGTATGCCAAAAGTCATGTGGACAAACCACAAAAGTGTTCTGTGGACTGATGAAACAAAATTAGAACTGTTTGTGCCCATGGATCAACGCTATGTTTGGAGGAGGAAGAACAAGGCCTATGAAGAAAAGAACACCTTGCCTACTGTGAAGAATGGCGGGGGGTCAATCATGCTTTGGGGCTGTTTTGCTTCTGCAGGTACAGGGAAGCTTCAGCGTGTGCCATGGTACCAAGGTACCATGAATTCTCTTCAGTACCAGGAGATATTGGAAAAAAATGTGATGCAGTCCGTCACAAATCTGAGGCTTGGGAGACGTTGGACCTTTCAACAGGACAATGATCCCAAACATACCTCCAATCCACTAGAGCATGGTTGCAGATTAAAGGCTGGAGCATTTTGGAGTGGCCATCGCAGTCACCAGACTTAAATCCGATTGAGAACCTCTGGTGGGACTTAAAGAAAGCAGTTGCAGCACGCAAGCCTAAGAATGTGACTGAACTGGAGGCTTTTACCCATAAAGAATGGGCTAAGATCCCCGTAGATCGCTGCAAGACACTTGTGCCAAGCTAGGCTTCACGTTTAAAAGCTGTTATAACAGGAAAAGGATGTTGTACTAAGAATGAATGTCACTTGGGGGATGAATAAAACTGATAATGATGTGAGCACAGAAAAGACATTGGTGGTTATTTCATTATAAATGTTATGTTATATTTGTCTGACTTACAAGTGTCTCTTTGATTTAATTGTAATCAAGATGACTGAAATGATCAAAATCAATGTCAAACTGGCCAAAACACTCAATTTCAGTGGGGGTTGAATAATTTTGAACACAACTGTTTCTGATTGGTTGGGGCAAAATTAGCACCATTTTAAACTATAAGAACTTTTATTGAATCTTCCTACTTGAGAGTTAAAATTTCCCACTATTATATAAAAATCTGATGGATTTTTGAGTGAGTTGCAATGGAGAGCAATGATTGGTTGAAAGCATCAGTCTAAAGCCTGCCATACACAATTATTTTTGACTGATCGGATCAGTCATAAATCAGTTCTCAATTACTCAATTATGTGAGATAGACTGCACGTCAACATCAATCAGTTTATCAAGTCAAAGGTGATTGGACCACTCAAAAAATGTTCCCATGATCCCATCCATGGCACATCAATCTGCTCAAGACAAGATGGAGTACTTTTATTGCTACTTTCCTACTGAAATTCCATCAGGAAATATGAATTGGTTGATGTCAATAGACGTATGGCCTTATCAGTCACCCGGACCAAAATATCTGTTCAACTGGTTTCCAAATACAAATATAGACGTAACGCACTGAGTATTACCGCCGCATTTCGCCGCAGTGAAAAGCATCACAGCAATAACCACTGTTTTTATAAATACGCCGATAATAACGTAAACCGCCATCGTGAAGTCCGGCGATAACAAAGTGTGATATAAGCCTTTATAAATATGCCTCTGGCTCAATTCTATGCTACATATGCAAATACCACGATAAGTTTTCAGTATTTTATAGGAAACTCTATGATTTCTATTCGCTGTAATCTGACTTCTGTCTGAGCTCCAGCCGCAAGTGTTTAATAAATTAGCAGTTTGACCTTGCAGTGGACTCCTGTGACTGAATTTCCCAAACAGGCCCCAGTGTCTACAACACTCACTAATGGCCTCCTAATTAAATCTCCTACTATCACAGAGCATGAGAGTCTCTGACCTTGTATTTAAAGGAGAATTAAAAATAAAACTTACAAAAAATTAAAGTCTAATAATAAATGGAGTTCAGATGATTTACTGTGAAAGGAGGATTCAAACGGCTATATTTCTAATCTAAAAATGCTATTAGTGGCACACAAATATATATGTTTGCGGGTGTAGCTCCTCCTCTTCTTCCCAAGCTCCTTTGGTAGCCCAAACCCGTTTAGGGACCAGATGGGGTTACCTGCCCGGTGGATGGGTTGGAGGTAAATTAGCTCCGGTAGCACAGTGGATGCCCGGGGCATTACTGGGTAAAGTGGGCGCAGACGTGATGATGTAATCGCGCCTGCAGAGAGAAGGGAGCAGCTATTGGCCGGTGGAACCACATGATTAGGAGGAGGCTGTGTAGGTTGCGCTAAATGCTGAGAACCGGGTGACTAACTAAGCTTGGTTAGTTGGAGTCACAGTTGGCGGATACGTTCTTGCAGTTGGTATGGTGTTTGGAGCCGTTACATGCCCTCTCTGGGCATTCAAGCTTTGGCTACAGCTGGGACAATTTAATTGGCAAAGATGTATACAATATGGAAGTAAACACATAAATGGAATTGTGTTTAATAAAAGCTGTGGCCTATCGTTACCCAACACTGGGAGGCTGTCTGTTCATTTCTTATGTTTACAAGGTAAAATAAAGGTAATGAGGCATGGAACTGGGCTTAGGGCCGTTTTTATAAAGCCGTGGTATCGAGTTAGTTAATTTACGATCGGGTCGTAATTGTGCGATTGTACATTTCCAACCGAACGCTCAGTAAGTAACGAACGTTCGGTCATAGAATACCATGCGGTAGTAAACTACCACAATGGCATTCTATGGGGATCGTAAATCTACGATTTCAGTATCGTAGATTTACGATCGGTAAATTGCAGATCTATAGTAAATTATCGATCGTTAAGCTGATCGTAAATTAACATTTGGTTTTTACCGATCGTTAAAGGCGCGGTAATGCTATAAAGCGATACCGCACCTGTATAAATACGGCCCTTAGTCCCAGTTATGGTCTGGTTCTGCACTTCATTTGTGAGGCGAATTGTCTGTTCCTGTTTTAGCTCCCCTAGTGGAAACCAGGTAAAGGGTTACCTACCTCCAATTGGCAGAATGTGGTGAGCTTCCCAGCTCTACAAGAGGATTTCCAGGATGTAGAAGGTTATTAACACTACTTGTGAGTTCTGATACTTACTTGTTTTCCTGCTTATTTTCCTCCATTTTCCCCAATTCATAATTATCTATATTGGCTGGAGTATCTGCTGACATCGTTTCTGCCGTTCCTTTAGGCAAATGTCACAAACAAAGGCTGCTGGGTAAAGAATGAAAGTAAAAACAGTGATTACAATAGACAGAACCTTCTCGAGCACAAGATGAGGTGTTACTATTGCTGCATACACAGTGTTGGACTGAGGTATTGGGGCCCACCAGGAATTCAGAGACCAAGGGCCCACATAACATTTCATATCTCTATTATCACTTATTTCCATATCTATCTTACTCCAATTGTTTATTAAAATTCATTACTTACTGTCACACTTTTTTGGGGGTGAATGGGCTGTGGGCCCACATATGGATTCCCCTGTAACCCTGTGGGCCAGTCCGACACTCTTCCCCCAACCATCCTATTTTCACTGGGACAGATCCAATCTGACAGGGAGTAGGGGGTAGGGGATTGTAAATAGGAATGTTGGAGGGTGTTAATGGTAGGGCTTTAATAGGCTCCATACTGCCCCCCATGGTTGGATTTTATTTTACAGTACAACATGGGGCCCAATTTCTTACTTTTCCTACCACAGATACAGCCCCCCCAAATAATTACTATGGATGAAGCATGGGAGGGGCCCACGTTAGAGTTTAGCCAGAGATTTCTTGTTACGCCAATGAGGAAAAGGACAGTTGCATAAAGAAGTGACACAGGGCAAAATGAAATCAGAGCTGGTTATGACAGACAGGAATGTGCCCTTTAACTGTAGTAATAGCAGCTGATTCTTCGTTCACATTGACAGGTTTGTTTGTCAAGCTCAGGATCATGTGTTGCTCTGTAAGGACTGCAAGTTGCCTCATGAGACTGGAGACTGGAGTTTCATTGAAAATATACAAAATACAACATGGGATCAGGCTGATCGTCTGAAAAAAATAATTGCTTGTAATTTCCAGTAAAATTCCATAGGACATACCCTCCGACATCTCCCCTTTAATAGTTACACCTATAGAAACAACAGGGTGCAGAGCTGCAGGGGGAGGACAATGAAGTGTATCTGATCTCAGCACAGCCCTGTGCAATGCATTTCTCAATAGTGTACCTATTTAAAGTTAATTGTTATTACCCACCTGATACCTTGTATAAAAGCATTAACAATGAATATAAATATAACACACTCATATCTTATTATGGAATTGTATAGCGCCAACATCTTTAGTGGTGCTTATTAATATTAAGCAATAGTGTTTTATATTATAGATAGTAATATAAAACAATAGTGAATTATATTTTGGATAATGTACCCACGGCCCTTACTGTAAGTATGAGGTTAGGATTCACAGTGGCTTTATGTTAACATATAAAGGCCTGAGGCTGTAGGTGCTTTATAAGATATATCTTACAGGTCTGCCTTAGCCCAGTTCTTGCAAGATGTAGATTATATTGATCCTTATAACAGTCACTCAGCTATGGTACAGTAAATTATTTCCTTATACACCTAGGCTGCTGGGAGTTATAGTTTCCAAACTGGAGGGCCAAGGTTCGACACCACTGATTAAATGTTGCATATTTCTAAACCATTGGTAGTTTTTTATCCATGTCTTTGACTATGGTTGTTTTGTTCACTGGCAATGGGATGCACAATGTTTTTTTTTCATTGAACAGCTAAGCTAAGCAAGCATACTAAATCCTTTACTGATTCTGAACATGTCTAAACATGAAATTGATTTCTTATTATTTATACCTTTCATCATAGATTCCAGTTAACCAAGCCCCAAATAGAAATAAATGGTGGTGTCTTTTGGGTATTTTACAGTAATAAACCCTTACATAGTTCTTCAGGGTTGAATTGTGGCACAAAATGCTGCCAGGCCAAAACCGGTCTCTCAGAGGGAGACAGATACCATTGCCAATGGCTCCCATCAAGCCAATCACCATTAAGAAATATCCAACCTATCTGCAAAGCGAAAACTAAGAAGAACCAGAAGAAAACCAATGAGTTTCAATATATTATCAAAACATTTTGTGTTTGTGATTTTAGTTTAAAGCAACTAACCCACTAGAAATCTCTCTTGTAGTTTTTATATAATAAGGCTAATTTTTTACAAGATATACACATTTACCACACTTCCACGACACAGCACGAGCCCCATAAACCTGATGATTGAGCACAAAACTACACGACTGCAGTAAAAAACAACAATAAGACAGAGACCACAGACAACATGAATGGAAAAGGTTCGAATAAAAAAAGTGGGGTGCAATTTTTCCTCAACCATAATTAACTCCAAGGAAAATCTGATGTGGGGGGCAAAAGACCAAAATCAAGAACTAACATAGGCCTGATAGTATCTATTTAATATCTAATATTAAAATAATAAATTATAGAATAAAAAAAAAGATAAAGTTTAATCTGATGCAATATTGTGCACAGCTAGTGTGGTTACTGTATCCTGGGCCAGAGGCATTATGGGATCATTTACCAAAACATAGTTAGCGCCCCTTGTTATGTGATAAAGCAGCACTGAAGAATGTGCTGTGTGTCAGGGGCCTTTAGTTTTTTAATTACCCACATGTTATGCACTTTACAGGGTTATTTGAATTAATTTGGTTTAAATCAATGTATGTAAAGTTGCACATACTACCTGCATAACCCATTGGACATCCTTGCATTAAATTGACTGCATTGAACAGGTAACTGCCAACCATACAGGTAAGTACAACTTACAATGTGGATGAATGCCTACGGCTTTCTTCTTTTCCTTTTTTTTTTCTTTTTTTCATTTTCTTATCCTTTGGATACAAACGCTCGCCGTTAGGATAAAAAAACATAACATCTATTGTACAGGCAAAGGAAAATGGGCCTGATTGATTATTATACTATTATTATATTACAGCTGCACACTTTGTGTATCTTTTAACAAAATGACTGTTGGATCTGCGGGAGATTCATAAAGTTCTAATCATTGAAAATGGTGCTAATTTTGCCCCAACCAACCAGATGTTATTTAACATTTAAAAACTGGGGCAAAATTAGCACCAAGTCGACGGCAGTATGCAAAAGTCATGTGGACAAACCACAAAAGTGTTCTGTGGACTGATGAAACAATTAGAACTGTTTTTGCCCATGGATCAACGCTATGTTTGGAGGAGAAGAACAGGCCTATGAAGAAAAGAACACCTTGCCTACTGTGAAGAATGGCGGGGGGTCAATCATGCTTTGGGGCTGTTTTGCTTCTGCTATACAGGGAAGCTTCGCGTGTGCCATGGTACCAAGGTACCATGAATTCTCTCTCAGTACCAGGAGATATTGGAAAAAAATGTGATGCAGTCCGTCACAATCGAGGCTTGGGAGACGTTGACCTTTCAACAGGACATGATCCCAAACATACCTCCATCCACTAGAGCATGGTTGCAGATTAAAGGCGGAGCATTTTGGAGTGGCCATCGCAGTCACCAGACTTAAATCCGATTGAGAACCTCTGGTGGACTTAAAGAAAGCAGTTGCAGCACGCAACCTAAGAATGTGACTGAACTGGAGGCTTTTACCCATAAAGAATGGGCTAAGATCCCCGTAGATCGCTGCAAGACACTTGTGCCAAGCTAGGCTTCACGTTTAAAACTGTTATAACAGAAAAGGATGTTGTACTAAGAATGAATTTCACTTGGGGATGAATAAAACTGATAATGATGTGAGCACAGAAAGACATTGGTGGTTATTTCATTATAAATGTTATGTTATATTTGTCTGACTTACAAGTGTCTCTTTGGATTTAATTGTAATCAAGATGACTGAAATGATCAAATCAATGTCAAACTGGCCAAAACACTCAATTTCAGTGGGGGTTGAATAATTTTGAACACAACTGTTTCTGATTGGTTGGGGCAAAATTAGCACCATTTTAAACTATAAGAACTTTTATTGAATCTTCCTACTTGAGAGTTAAATTTCCCACTATTTATAAAATCTGATGGATTTTTGAGTGAGTTGCAATGGAGAGCAATGATTGGTTGAAAGCATCAGTCTAAAGCCTGCCATACACATTATTTTTGACTGATCGGATCAGTCATAATCAGTTTCTCAATTACTCAATTATGTGAATAGACTGCACGTCAACATCAATCAGTTTATCAAGTCAAAGGTGATTGGACCACTCAAAAATGTTCCCATGATCCCATCCATGGCACACACTCAATCTGCTCAAGACAAGATGGAGTACTTTTATTGCTACTTTCCTACTGAAATTCCATCAGGAAATTGAATTGGTTGATGTCAATAGACGTATGGCCTTATCATCACCCGGACCAAAATATCTGTTCAACTGTTTCCAAACTCAAATATACGTAACGCACTGAGTATTACCGCCGCATTTCCCCGCAGTGAAAAGCATCACGCAATAACCACTGTTTTTATAAATACGCCGAAATAACGTAAAACCGCCATCGTGAAGTCCGGCGATAACAAAGTGTGATATAAGCCTTTATAAATATGCCTCTGGCTCAATTCTATGCTACATATGCAATACCACGATAAGTTTTCAGTATTTTATAGGAAACTCTATGATTTCTATTCGCTGTAATCTGACTTCTGTCTGAGCTCCAGCCGCAAGTGTTTAATAAATTAGCAGTTTGACCTTGCATGGACTCCTGTGACTGAATTTCCCAAACAGGCCCCAGTGTCTACAACACCTCACTAATGGCCTCCTAATTAAATCTCCTACTATCACAGAGCATGAGAGTCTCTGACCTTGTATTTAAAGGAGAATTAAAAATAAAACTTACAAAAAATTAAAGTCTAATAATAAATGGAGTTCAGATGATTTACTGTGAAAGGATGATCAAACGGCTATATTTCTAATCTAAAAATGCTATTAGTGGCACACAAATATATAGGTTTGCGGGTGTAGCTCCTCCTCTTCTTCCAAGCTCCTTTGGTAGCCCAAACCCGTTTAGGGACCAGATGGGTTACCTGCCCGGTGGATGGGTTGGAGGTAAATTAGCTCGGTAGCACAGTGGATGCCCGGGGCATTACTGGGTAAAGTGGGCGCAGACGTGATGATGTAATCGCGCCTGCAGAGAGAGGGAGCAGCTATTGGCCGGTGGAACCACATGATTGGAGGGAGGCTGTGTAGGTTGCGCTAAATGCTGAGAACCGGGTGACTAACTAAGCTTGGTTAGTTGGAGTCACGTTGGCGGATACGTTCTTGCAGTTGGTATGGTGTTTGGAGCCGTTACATGCCCTCTCTGGGCATTCAAGCTTTGGCTACAGCGGGGACATTTAATTGGCAAAGATGTATACAATATGAAAGTAAACACATAAATGGAATGTGTTAATAAAAGCTGTGGCCTATCGTTACCCAACACTGGGAGCTGTCTGTTCATTTCTTATGTTTACAGGTAAATAAGGTAATGAGGCATGGAACTGGGCTTAGGGCCGTTTTTATAAGCCGTGGTATCGAGTTAGTTAATTTACATCGGGTCGTAATTGTGCATTGTACATTTCCAACCGAACGCTCAGTAAGTAAACGAACGTTCGGTCATAGAATACCATGCGGTAGTAAACTACCACAATGGCATTCTATGGGGATCGTAAATCTACGATTTCAGTATCGTAGATTTACGATCGGTAAATTGCAGATCTATAGTAATTAATCGATCGTTAAGCTGATCGAAAATTAACATTTGGTTTTTATACCGATCGTTAAAAGCGCGTAATGCTATAAGCTGATACCGCACCTGTATAAATACGGCCCTTAGTCCCAGTTATGGTCTGGTTCTGCACTTCATTTGTGAGGCGAATTGTCTGTTCCTGTTTTAGCTCCCCTAGTGAAACCAGGTAAAGGGTTTACCTACCTCCAATTGGCAGAATGTGGTGAGCTTCCCAGCTCTACAGAGGATTTCCAGGATGTAGAAGGTTATTAACACCTACTTGTGAGTTCTGATACTTACTTGTTTTCCTGCTTATTTTCCTCCATTTTCCCCAATTCATAATTATCTATATTGCTGGAGTATCTGCTGACATCGTTTCTGCCGTTCCTTTAGGCAAATGTCACAAACAAAGGCTGCTGGGTAGAATGAAAGTAAAAACAGTGATTACAATAGACAGAACCTTCTCGAGCACAAGATGAGGTGTTTACTATTGCTGCATACACAGTGTTGGACTGAGGTATTGGGGCCCACCAGGAATTCAGAGACCAAGGGCCCACATAACATTTCATATCTCTATTATCACTATTTCCATATCTATCTTACTCCAATTTTTTATAAAATTCATTACTTACTGTCACACTTTTTTGGGGGTGAATGGGCTGTGGGCCCACATATGGATTCCCCTGTAACCCTGTGGGCCAGTCCGACACTCTTCCCCAACCATCCTTTTCACTGGGACAGATCCAATCTGACAGGGAGTAGGGGGTAGGGGATTGTAAATAGGAATGTTGGAGGGTGTTAATGGTAGGGCTTTAATAGGCTCCATACTGCCCCCCATGGTTGGATTTTATTTTACAGTACACATGGGGCCCAATTTCTTACTT
Source organism: Hymenochirus boettgeri (assembly GCA_019447015.1). NCBI lineage: Eukaryota > Metazoa > Chordata > Amphibia > Anura > Pipidae > Hymenochirus > Hymenochirus boettgeri. Next base: position 22,986,452 of record CM033473.1, on the reverse strand, counting down.
TTCCTACCACAGATACAGCCCCCCAATAATTACTATGGATGAAGCATGGGAGGGCCCACGTTAGAGTTTAGCCAGAGATTTCTTGTTACGCCAATGAGGAAAAGGACAGTTGCATAAAGAAGTGACACAGGGCAAAATGAAATCAGAGCTGGTTATGACAGACAGGAATGTGCCCTTTAACTGTAGTAATAGCAGCTGATTCTTCGTTCACATTGACAGGTTTGTTTGTCAAGCTCAGGATCATGTGTTGCTCTGTAAGGACTGCAAGTTGCCTCATGAGACTGGAGACTGGAGTTTCATTGAAAATATACAAACAACATGGGACAGGCTGATCGTCTGAAAAAAATAATTGCTTGTAATTTCCAGTAAAATCTCCATAGGACATACCCTCGACATCTCCCCTTTAATAGTTACACCTATAGAAACAACAGGGTGCAGAGCTGCAGGGGAGGACAATGAAGTGTATCTGATCTCAGCACAGCCCTGTGCAATGCATTTCTCAATAGTTACCTATTTAAAGTTAATTGTTATTACCCACCTGATACCTTGTATAAAAGCATTAACAATGAATATATAAACACACTCATATCTTATTATGGAATTGTATAGCGCCAACATCTTTAGTGGTGCTTATTAATATTAAGCAATAGTGTTTTATATTATAGATAGTATATAAAACAATAGTGAATTATATTTTGGATAATGTACCCACGCCCTTACTGTAAGTATGAGGTTAGGATTCACAGTGGCTTTTGTTAACATATAAAG
>CM033473.1:22950684-22973184 GCA_019447015.1 Hymenochirus boettgeri | reverse complement strand
TTCTGTCTATCTATCTATCTATCTATCTATCTATCTATCTGTCTGTCTATCTATCTTCATCTTTATTTATCTTCTTTTTATTTTATCTATTTATTATCTATCTATTATCTATTTATCTATCGATCTATTATCTGTCTGTCTGTCTGTCTATATCTATCTATCATCTATCTATCTCTCTCTCTCTCTGTTTGTCTATCTATCTATCTATCTATCTATCTATCTATCTGTCTGTCTGTCTGCCTGCCTGTCTATCTATCTATCTATCTATACTATTATCTATCTATCTATCATCTATCTATCTATATATTATCTATCTATCTATTTATTTGTCTGTCTATCTATTTATTATCTATCTATCTATATCTATCTGTCTACTTATCTATCTATTATCTATCTATCTATCTATCTATCTATCTATCTATCTATCTATCTATCCTAGGATAAAGTTTTAAATATTTTTGTGTGTTGTATTTTTGTGTCATCGTCTATATTTTTCACGAATCATTTGGTTTTCTGAGGAATCATTTGGCTAGATGTATAGTTTGTTAAAGTTTTTAATATCACAAGGGTTGTTGGGCTATTTTTCCATTTTCTTTGTTTTCCTTGAATAGTTAAAAACAAAATGGCTGCATTTTCCTCTGGTGAGTAAAATATGAAAACCAAATTAAATCATTTTTAGATGTAAATGTGACCACACGATCTTGTAATTCTCTTGTCAATGGGGAGGTTGCTGTGGCAACTTAATGAATAATGAAGTATTATATATAATCAAGTTAGTAATATAATAATCAAGTAGTACTTTCAAGTCTTGTTAGGACAGCAGTAGAGAAATGTATCTTCCAAGATCGCTTCTAATAAAATACCCTAAAAACAAACCAGCAATTAACTTAATAGTACTCTATTTCCTGTTTCCCATGGTTGTCTGCAGTGACGTCAGTCCCTTTAATGTCTATGGGACTAATGAAGTGTAGATATGCCCAACTGGAAGGTTTTACCAGCAGAGGGAAACCCAAGAAGACTCTTAGTCACAATGATATTTTGTTTTAGGTAACATGTACAACTCACCCATTGAACAGTCACATTCATTTACAGTTAATGCTCTTATACTCAGTGCTGCCAAGGCCATACAGAAGTGGTTGATGAAAATTGATACCAAGCTGGAGTGGCCACGTAATGTTAGGCAGCTGTTGGTAAAAACAAACCTGCCTTCTTTTAATCTCACCCATGAACAGCACATAGAAAAGAAAGGATTAAAGCCTTACATAGAGCCCAGGAATCTTGAATCTAATGGCGAAACTAATAACTTGGATTGTGCCCTCTTGTCCTGGACTCCCTGATACACTGTAAATATGTAAATACTTACAAATTCACACTGAAGATAATGACCGCTTGCAAGGTTAAAATTGAACATTTGTCTGCAAAACTTTCTCCTATAACATTTTGTTTGCAGTTAATGTTGAGTTAAAATAATTCTTATCTCCCAAGCATTCAGACAGACAGCCTGCCCTCAGTAGCCGAGTAGCCGTTTGGTCCTTGGATGAGGGGTGGACAAAAGATGCCTCCGCAGAGGGGGGGGGGAACATCTGACTAGACCGTTGGTGGTATATCTTTGGTTAGGAATGTCTTGGAAAGTAATCTGTTCTTAAAGGGTATCTCCACTGGTAAAAAAAAAATTTGGTATTCAGTTTTATTGAAGAACAGGAGGTAAAGGAGCCGTGTCTTGCCTCCTCTTCTTCAATAAAAAGTTCCGGAGCCGGGAACAAAGGTAAGGTACTTACCCAATCACTCACTCATCAGATGTGTCTCCTGACAGGTCCTGACGGCCTCTATTATGGAATAGTCTACCTAGGAGGTAAGTATATGGGCAGGAACAACTTTTGCTCATGTAGTACTTAGTAAACCACAATTATAATTACTTCCCTTGCTTCTCTTCCTCCATAGTTAAATAGTACACAGGGTGAGGACCTAATTTGCGAAGTCCTGACCTCTGGGTACTTAACCAAACTGCTGGAATACTTACTTAAAGCCTCGTCTGGCATCTGGTCCGATCCTCCTTTCTGCCACTGCGATGCAGCCAATGGGAAGACACCTCCATGCAGAGATTTGAGTAAATATTCATTCCAGCAGTTAAGTTATTAAAGTACCCAGTGGTTGATGACTTAGCGATATGGGTCCTCACCGCTGGAAATGTGCAGTTTTGGATTGGCGAAAAAAGGTGAGTAAATTTTCATTTGAGGCACATATTTATTATAACATTGCACAGCGCTGCTTCCCCAAGTAGCACGGGCCAGCGCTCAATCCCGCATCAGTTACCACTGACCAAGCCCAGTAAGTTCATGACAAAATGCATCTATATATTCTATAATTTATGGGTCATGTGATAATCTGCTATATAAAGTGAGAAACTTGTATGTAAGTATATTTGTATGTGCTCACCTCACCACCCGAATGTACCCAGATGATGGCAATGCTCACCGAAAGACCAGCACCCCTGTTAAGCCCAATTTAATACAAAATGGCAAGCTGAGTGTGAGGAAGGCAACCTACTAATGGGAAAAGGGTTTTAATGGTAGGTGGAGGGCTTGCAAAATGAGAGGGAGGGGGTGGGCAGTTTTTCAGACTTTGGTGTGGGGGGGGGAATCCTGGAGAACTATTTGGACTGGGATGTAAGTTAAGGATTTTATTACACTACAGAATGGGGCCAGTAGTGGGGGAATATTATTTTTGGGGGTGGACATGCCCTTTAAATGGTCCGATGGTCTTGCCTATGTACACTAAAGAACAAGGGCACTTCAGTTAATAAACACAGAAGTCTGTTGATATTAAACAGTTTACCAGAATACGGATGGTTAAAAGCCGAACCCAGAATCGGTGAGCTGCATATATTGCAACTACAACATCTATAACAGCCCTTCTTTTTTGAGAAAGTAAATGGTGTTTTTCTGTATTTTGATACGGGATCTGCTTGTACAATTCTGGAATAAAGGGATCTACCTTTTGATACACACATCTAGGTTTCAATTAGTGTTTGAACCTAAGCTGGGATCCCCTTCAATAGCAGACCAGTATTAATCAAGATTCTGCTTGATCCCTCTATTGAATTGTAGTAAATGTTTGGATGAAGGGAACACTATGGGGTGCTTTTAGCTTCATTAAGAACATCTCTGACCCCATAGTGATTGTCAATGGGGAACGTGCTGTGGTAAATACACTAAGTGTGAACCTAGCATGTTTATCTGGATCCTGTAAGGGGTTTAGGTTCCCCAATGGTGTTGTTTGGTTTGAACTGCACAATGTGCCAGAAATGTCTATTCTAAGACCTGCAGGTTTATTCCATTGACATACTATGGATTATAGCTGTCAGATAGGTGGTTGGATGTGTGATTCCTACTGCCTGAAGGGCCCTGAATAATCCTTCTCTAAAACTTTGGACAGGAACCACTAAAGCATGGGCTTTTAATGTCTGTAAGTCGGTAAAAAGGCTTTATTCCAGGATGTATGAAAAATGAATTTTCCAGCATTCTGTGCAGCCAGGGAATGTTGGGAGTTGCAGAATTTAAACATGTTAAAAGTTCAACACCCATGCTCTATATTATTACACTGTATTGCATCTTAATACATTCATTAGCCAATGGACATAAAAAAGAAGCTTACCGCTAACAGATAATGTTGGGTTGTAGTTTTCACAAACATGTGCATATTCAAACCCTTGGTAGGAATCCCTAAAGCATTGGCTTTTAATGTCTGTAAGTCAGTAAAAGCACTTTATTCAGAATATATGAAAAAAAAAATTCCCAGCATTTGTGCAGCCAGGGAATGCTGGGCGTTGTAGTTTTTCAACATGTGAAAAGTTCAACACCATGCTCTATATCATACACTGTATTGCATCTTATACATTCATTAGCCAATGGACATAAAGAAGAAATTTACTGCTTACAGAGAATGCTGGTAGTTGTAGTTTTCAAACATTCATATTCAAACCCTTTGACAGATATTGCTAAAGCATGGGCTTTTAATGCCTGTAAGTCATTAAAAGGGCTTTATTCCAGGATATTGAAAAATAAAATTTCCAGCATTCTGTGCAGTCAGGGAATGCTGGGAGTTGTAGTTTTTAAACATGTGAAAATGTCAACAACCCTGCTCTATATCATTACACTGCATTTCTCTTAATACATTCATTAGCCAATTGACATAAAGAAGAAACTTACTGCTTACAGAGAAGCTGGTAGTTGTAGTTTTCAAACATGTGAAAGGTCCCAAGTTCAACACCCCTGCTCTATACATCTGGATACATGCATGCCCCCATCCATTTCTTGAAAGTGAGAAATATGTGTTTATATGTTAGATTATTAGGGCAATGCTATTATAATAACTGAGTCTGTGAGGTACCTTCTGTTATAAAAAGGCTCTACTTCATTTTATACTCTGTGGGGAGCTTTTAGCTCCTTTAAAAACATTTCTCCCTAATATGTATAGCTAATCACTATCCTGTGTTCTCCAACACTATAGTAATTGTAGATCTGGAGCCTGTTGTGGTTAATACTAATAAGTGTGTACCTAACATGTTAATCTGGATCCTGTGTAGGGTCTCAGGTAGTCCAATGGGGCTGTTTAGTTAGAATTGCACATTGTGGCAGGATTTCCTGGTACTGGCTGGCAGGTCAAATAAAAATGGGAGGGTATGTGTGGGTTTGATCATATTATGTGGTGGGATTGCCTGGGTCCTTTTTAGGACTTTCAGACATCCCATTTGAGCCTCCCCTGGATACTTGCTGGGAGCAGTAGGGAGAGCAAGTTCAGAATTGATCCTAATACCTACCAGCTAAATGCATGTAAGTAGCCTCTCTCTGGCCCCACAGCTTAACAGCTATATGCATAGGGAGAGGCAGACAGATCCCGAGTCACTTGCATGTTTGTGCACTTTGTGTTGGTATCACTGAGAGCATGACCCCGAGCTTCAATAAAATAATTACCTAGCAAAACACACACACACATCATTTTCACTTGCGCCAATGGGCACACTTTTGATAGTATAATATATATAATAATACAGTGTTGACACTCACTATACAACCTCCTCCAGGGTTTCCTAATGTCCCTCTTCCTGCTCACCTCAGGCAGCTGCAGAGTTTAAATTCATACAATTCTCTATGCTGCTGTCAATCCAGGGCAAATTGGATACATTTTAAAACAAACAAATGCTGCTTCTTAAGGTGGCCATACATATATACAATTTACTTACCCGACCGAGCGCTCCCGCGACATTCGATCGATCCTGCCAGAACCGTCTCTCCCGTTCTTCTATGCAGCCGACATGCGATCGCAAAATCCCATTCATTTTGCTATCGCATGTCGGTCACATAGAAGAACGGGAGAGGCAGTTCTGGCAAGATTGATCGAATGTCGCAGGAGCCCTCGGTCGGATAAGTAAAATCGTATATATGTATGGCCACCTTAACTCCAGCTCAATTAACATGTTCAGTCTAGTACAATCTATTAACAGTCTATGTAACAAACTATGTAACAGTCTATGTAAAACAGTCTATGTAACAAAACTCTAACGTCTATGTAACAAACTCTGTAACAGTCTATGTAACAAACTATTGTAACAGTCTATGTAAACAATCTATGTAAGCCTAGTAACAAACTATGTAACAAACTATGTAACAATCTATTTAACAGTCTATGAAACTAACTATGTACAGTCATGTAACAAACTATGTACAGTCTATGTAACAATCTATGTAACAGTCCATGTAACAATCTTGTAACAACTATGTAACAGTCTATGTACAATCTATGTAACGTCTATGTAACACTATGTAACAATCTATGTAACAGTCTATGTAACAGTCTATTTAACAGTCTATGTAACAGTCTATGTAACAGTCTATGTAACAGTCTATGTAACAGTCTATGTAACAATCTATGTAACAATCTATGTAACAGAATGTAACAATCTATGTAACAGTCTAACAGTCTGTAACAGTCTATGAAACAGTCTATGTAACAGTCTAGTAACAATCTATGTAACAAACATATGTAACAATCTATGTAACAGCCTATGTAACAGTCTAACAGTCTATGTAACAGTCTATGAAACAGTCTATGTAACAGTCTATATAACAGTCTATGTAACAGTCTATGTAACAGTCTATGGAACAGTCATGTAACAATCTATGAAACAGTCTATATAACAATCTATGTAACAGTCTATGTAACAGTCTATGAAACAGTCTATAGGCACCAGGAGAAGTTGAATAGCAAACAGACTGAACAGGCAGAAAGAGGGGATTCCAGGAATTCCCCTAAACACACCCCTGTAGCACTATATAAACATACTTGAATGCATACAGATGTGCATAACCTAAAGATTCAAATAAATAATATTAATAGAGGTAACACTCGGGTGACACGCAGCTTAACTGCAGTTTATTACCTGTGTCAACACATGTTTCGAGCAACACTGGACCCTTTTTGAAGTTGTCCATTGTGAAAAAGGGTCCAGTATGGCTGAAAAACATGTGTGTTGCCTGAGTGTTATCTCTATCAACATTGTATTATTTGAATCTACTTTATGCTGTTTAAGGATGGAAGCACAGATAGAGGTAGCCAAGTTGCTGTTACCAGTGTGGAGGACTACTAATACTTTTGTCTAACCTAAAGGTTCCCTTGAAAATGTGCATAATGAAAGGGACCCTATGTGCAGTGACGCTAGACATCTGGCTGCTGCCTCAGTTTGCCCTCCCCTTATTCCATATGATATGGGAGGAGTTTCAAGGGCACCGATTGGGGTAAAGTCATACAGTAGTCTGTTACTGTATGAGTGTAGTTTCCCTTTAACTGGTTTGCATTCATTGCTTGTAGAATATATGACATATAGAGAAAAATGTTATGTTATGGCAGAATAAGGCGCAATCCAGGGTTTACTTGTTAATAAGTAAACGCTAATCTAAACCTGTCCGACCTTTAGACTGTCATAAAATCAAATAAAACAAGTGTCACGATGTTTAAATTCTATGTATCTCATTTGACCAATAGGCTACTGCCTTTCTTTATTACAATGAATGGTAGCAGGGGAAAGGTTCTTCTAGTGAGAGTTTACAATGCGTTATGGAATGTGTTTCCCTTTACATGGGTTTGGCAGCCCTTTAACATGATATTTTTATTCGTACACATGGTCTAAACCGTTGGTTATCTGATCACCATCTCCAATGGACTGCACAGTCACCGAACGATAGATGTGTCCAATATCAATAGATAAGTCCCATCTCAAAACAAAAATCTATATTCTAACCAGGATCCTCCCAGACCTGAGTTGTATTCAGAGCAGGATTATCCACAAGGCAACCCATGGCAACTGCCTAGGGCCCAGGAAACTTCAGGGGCCCAGCTTCAAAAGCAGTTAACAATTATAGTCTATACAATATATTTAAAAAAAGGGGCCCTAAATTATGGCCCCTCAGGGCCCCACATGATATTAATCCATCTCTGGTTGTATTAAACTTTACTTTTCCATCCTAACACTTCTAAAATTACATGGCAACCCCCCTCACTGGCAAGGTCAACTTCCTCTGCTGCCATGCCTGGTTACACAGAACTGCGTAAAAGGCGGCTTTGTTAGCGTCCCTTAACCATTGCCATGACATCACCATTGCGGCCTTGACTGGTGGACATTACATGGAAGAAGTACCGCCTACAGTAGGGCTTCATGTCTTATTGGCCTGTAATTGTATGGGAGGCAGGGGTCGCTATTCCTACCTCCCTTTCTTCTTGCTTATTTAGATATCCATCACAAATTCTGTCTGTTCATGGCAGTGCATGTACAAAGCCTGGATGCCTCTTCTGGGTTCATCCAGGATCTACTACGTCTACCTGAGAAGTCGGTTCAAATGTTTGACAAGGGTTTTCTCGGTATGTAAGAAGAAATGGGAGGTATGAGTAGGGGCCACTTCCTCTTAAACACTTATAGCCTTAAAGGTGAATAACCAATATTTTGTCTTTAACCTCCTTTGAATTTTGAAACTATCTGTGTGTACCAGATCACAACACAACATTTCCCTCAAAGACACAATCTTACAAACCATGCATGTGTACACAAAAAACTAAAATGGAGCCTTGACAACCCATGCATGTGTACACAAAAAAAACTAATATGGGGCCTTGAAAAAAAAACATGGGTTAAAGAACCAACGTCACGACAAAAGGTGTAAATGTAGGTAATAAACACTATTAATGTTAACAGGTGAACTATTCCCTCCCATGTATTATTAACCAGCAGGCAGTGCAGGATGATGTTCTACTTTGATCATTTTAACACCTTCTCTATATTCTCCTATCAGATTATATTAGCACCTCTCCCATTGGTTCACAATCATTAGCAATCAGGAACATAAATTAGTAACCTAATTGATTGTGGGTGGAACTTCCCTGCTTCTTCCCTCCCCTTCTGCTGCGGGTAACACCATTGGTCCAACCATAGACTTGAATGAGACTAACATGACCAGTCCCAAAGGACCATGGGAAACAGAGGCAAAAGTGACAGCTGCATGTTTGTGTATATTTGGACAATAATTTTAAATTCTGCAGGTTTCTGGCATTATGAACAATTGGTTTTCTCACTGCACAGTCTTGATTACAGGCAGGTCATCTAATAGTTAATTGACAGCTCTGGCAGTGGGATGGGAGAGGAGACTTGTAACTTTGTATCTTGTTTGTGACACGTTGTTGGTTTTAGGGATCAGAGTTACAGCGATCTTTAGCAATTACAGTTTTTGACATTTTTTATTTTAGTTTTACCTCTCCTTTAAACATACTAATGGGGCGTAGGGATCACCATAGCAACCATAGCGATTGCTATTGGGCCTGGAGCCAAAGGGGGCCCTACCAGGTCCCCTGCAGACATATCCACCCTCCTAAGAATCGTTTTACCTCACGTAGTTCAGTCCCACAAACCCTATTTCGTTTTACTTAGACCTTTTAAAGAGGCTCCCAGGCTCAGATATTCTACTTACAAAAACACTGCTCCCTCTTAATCCGTGATAGTGACATTACGGCCAATGACTGACGCCCGTTACAGAACACACTCCTCTTCTACTGTGCATGCTCGGAACCAACCAGCTCGCAACAGCACCAGGGGAGGGGTGTCCACACCAGCGAGGGATCGGGGGGTTTATATAAGTAGAAATATCTGAGCCTGGGAGCATCTTTAAAAGGTACATGTAAAACGAAAATGGGGTTTGTGTGGCTGAACTACGTGACATAACAATTTTCATAGGAAGGTGGACATTCCCTTTAAAAACCTGCCCTGGTTGGGTGGAACTGCACTGAACTGTTTTTTTGGGGGGGCTGAGGGGCCCATCTAAAATTTTGCTGTGGGCCCTGGGATTTCTAGGTATACCACTGCACTATATGCCCTTTAGGTCCTTATTACATGGGAAATCACCTGAACTTGTCATTTTCTTACTAGAATTTAGCAGCTGATGCAATAAGAGGTGCAAAACTGAGTTACTGCAGTTGGATAAAAATTCAGAAATTCCACCCAATCAATATTTATATACGGGACACACCCTCGGGAACCCCACCCCCCATCCTCCACCCCCCTTATTGGCCTGTGACTTTGGAGCCTTGTGGGAGTTTGTGATGCTCCCTTGTTGTGCAGGAGACCACCCCAGAAGCTGGGAGTCTCAAAGAACTAAAGGGGGGTGGGATAATGAAAATCTCATTGGATGCTGATGATTAATAGCATGGGCACATTTTTGCACCTCTTATTGCATCAGCCCCTTATGTTGGCCATAGACTTGGTTAGAACAAAAAATTGGTGGTAACATCAGGCCAGGTACCACTGACTTACCTTGCAACCAGTGGCGTAACATTAGGGCCTGTGACTGGGGGGTCCGGGAGGTAGAAGGACCACTATCCCCTCCAGAAGATACACACAATCAGCTGTTTAAAAGAACCAGTTTAAAACCTCCGCCGATTTCAAACAGCTGATGGTGATGTTGGATCTTCTAAGGAGGGGAGGGGGTGAGTCAGGGACCCAGACTCCATTCTTGAGGGGGGGCCCAGCCCCTGCAGTTATGCCCCTGCTTGCAACCTTCCATGACATTCCTGGGTGGAGAACTATTGTGTGTTTACAGTTTTTCTTAAAATCCTGTTTAAAATGAAAAGTACTTGGGACAGGGATATAGGACTGGTAATTCCTACCTCGAAAAACAGACAGATAGACAGACAGACAGGTCTTGTGACCTGTGAGTGCTCTATACTTTGTGTACTGCTAGATAGATAGATAGATAGATAGATAGATAGATAGATAGATAGACAGACAGACAGACAGACAGACAGACAGAAGATAGATAGAGAGAGAGAGATAGATAGAGAGAGAGAGAGAGAGAGAGATAGATGATAGATAGATAGAATGATAGCAAGACAGAAGATGAGAGAGAGAGAGATAGATAGATAGATAGATAGATAGATAGATAGATAGACAGAAGATAGATAGAGAGAGAGAGAGAGATAGATAGATAGATAGACAGAAGATAGATAGATGGGTAATAGATAGATAGATAGAGAGATAGAGAGAGATAGAAAGAGGAGAGAGAGATAGATAGATAGATGATAGATAGATAGATAGATAATAGATAGATGGATAATAGATAGATGGATAATAGATAAGAGAGATAGATAGATAGATAGATAGATAGATAGATAATAGAGATAGATATAGATAGATAGATACGTAGATAAGATATATAGAATAGAAAGACAGAGAGTAAATAGATAGATATATAGACAGATAGTATAGATCGATAGATAGATAATAGATAGATAAATGATAGATAGATAGATATAGATAGATTGATAGATAGATTGATAGATACTAGATAGATATATATAGATAATAGTAGACACGACAGACAAACAGACAGACAGGCAGATAAATAGATAGATAGATAATAGATATAGACAGACAGACGAAGACAGATACATATTAGACAGACAAACAGACAGACAGATAAATATTTAGATAGATAGATATAGATAGATAGATCAGACACAGAGACGAGAGAGAGAGAGAGAGATAATCTATCTATCTATCTATCTATCTCTCTCTCTCTCTCTCTCTCTGTCTGTCTGTCTATCTATCTATCTATGGGGCAAAAAGATGACAGCCGCTCTACTTCCTGGTCCACTGCATCCAGTTAAGGCGCAATGTGAAGTCATGCTCAATTGCCTGACAGCCGCAATCAGGAAGTAGAGCAGGCGGTCTCTGCTCCTGTGTTTGCTCAAAACGAGCTCGAAACTGTAGCAGGGGGCAGGCGCCCAGGTGGTAGGGACCATGTCAGGTAGAGATGTTCGAAACTTGTTGAGTTTCGCTCCGTTTTAGATTTTCAAAATTTTGAAAAACAAACCCATAGAAGTCTATGAGAGAAAAAAATTTGAAAGTTTCTGTCCATTTTTGAGGGACAAATAGTAATAGTAGGTAACTGTAACTGACACAAGACCTGGGGGATGGTCAGGGGAACCCGTAAATAGAACCAAACTTATTTTAAAACTATCTTTCCTAACGATCGGGATGTTTAGACTTCCACATTCTATTTCGAGAGTTACCCAATCGAGCGCTACTTTCGAGGGTTATTTCGATGATCGTCTACTTTCAATTTTCGATGATTGTCTACTTACAATTTTCAATGATCGTCTATTTTCAATTTTCGATGATCGTCTACTTACAATTTTCGATGATCGTCTACTTACACATTTCGATGATCGTCTACTTTCATTTTCGATGATCGTCTACTTACAATTTTCGATGATCGTCTACTTACAATTTTCGATGATCGTCTACTTTCATTTTCGATGATCGTCTACTTACAATTTTCGATGATCGTCTACTTACGATTTTCGATGATCGTCTACTTACAATTTTTCGATGATCGTCTACTTTCAATTTTCGATGATCGTCTACTTTACAATTTTCGATGATCGTCACTTCACTTATCGATAATCGTCTCTTCAATTTTCGATGAACGTCTACTTACATTTTCGATGAACGTCTTTCTATTTCGATTACGTCTACTTTACAATTTCGATGATTGTCTACTTACAATTTTCGATGATCGTGTACTTTTCTATTTCGATGATCGTCTACTTACAATTTTCGATGATCGTGTACTTCAATTTTCGATGATCGTCTACTTACAATTTTCGATGAACGTGTACTTTCAATTTTCGATGATCGTCTACTTACAATTTTCGATGATCGTCTACTTATTCAATTTCGATGAACGTGTACTTTCTATTTTCGATGACCGTCTACTTACAATTTTCGATGACCGTCTACTTACAATTTTCGATGATCGTCTACTTTCAATTTTCGATGATCGTCTACTTTTATTTCGTGATCTTAAAATTTTCGATGATCGTGTACTTTTGATTTTTCGATAAAAATCGAAAATTCGGAAAATCTGGGTTACGTGAAATCCGGGAGTTCCGAAAGTTTCGTCGGGAGTTTCGAAACCCTCAGGTTCATTTGAAACCGGGTTTCTTTGAACCCACATTCCATCTCTAATGTCAGGTAAGTCCCTTCAGAGACATCTTGCGAAAATGGGGTTTGAGGGGGGGAAGGGGCTCTACCAGAAAATGAAAAGTTTATTCTGGCTGGACATGCCCTTTAATGATATATCTAGATATACATTGGTCTGATAAAGTAAGGAACTGGTATTATCTTACTCTGTCAGTCGGGTGTTCAGTTCCTCCAGATTTTGTGATGTCGAACCACATCCTCTTCCTGGACGCACAGAATGGAAGAAAGACTCTCTCATTTTCCTAGTCTGTCTTGCGGCAGATAAAACCCAGAGGGAGACTTGGAAATAACCCCCGACTATAACACCGGCTCCCATTGCTACGTAGTACAAGGCGTATCTGTGGGAGAAGAGACGTCAGTGAGGAATGTAGACTGGCTGTTTTATGGAGAAAATAGTTTTATAGTTATATATGTTATTGATTCTCTTTGTAGAAAATACAAGCTATAATGAAAGTTCCGTACTGCAATCCCAACGTCACAGCAACATTCCAACCAGTCCCCCTTCCCTATACGGACTGTGCCCCTCTGCACCCCTCTAAGCACACTCCATCCATGTGCACCCACTGGTACACCTACAGACACATGTATTCACATTTATCCCGGACTCATCGTCCCTATGTGATCCACGAATCTCCATTATCAGAACGCAAGCAATGATTCTGTGAAAAAATTGGTGTCGCCTGCGCGCCCGGTAAGCGGATCTCAGCGCAACGCAGTGCATCACACTAGTGTGGCCAGATCAACTAGCCTGCAACTATAAGCACATGATCGGATCGCATTGGTTCATTTAAAAAGAGGTGCCACAGCTACAATAGGTCACACAAGACTCTTAATATTCTTTATTGGGGATACAGCACACGTGTTTCAGACGTGTTTTGTCTTCATCAGGTGCAGCTGCCTAGGGCCCAGTAAAAAACCAGGCCCCTGATTCAGTATAACAGTCCATACAGACATAAACAGGGAGCCCCCCAATGTCAGCCCTGCCGGGGCCCTGTTAGATCTTCATCCATCTCTGAGCTGATTGGTTGCTGCAGATTAACTGACAGGCAAAGTTTTTATTAATAACCCCCAGGTGGGTGCAAAATACCCACAGTAGCAGTATTTTGCAGCACAGGTCGTATTTAGCAATGTTAATTTAAAATACCAATCGATAGAATATAATAATAATGTACCTATAGCTAATTATTACATTATACATTATGGGCCTCATTTACCGTAGCGCAGAGTCTAGACTTTGTCACTTACATTGCGTCTGTTCCTCTAGTGGTTTAAACTGTTCGCATTCGGCTGCAAGGAAGAAAAAAACAGTTTATTAAGGTACAAATAATAAGTTTCAAGGAAATTGAGGTCCATATGATTATACAGATTATATATAAAATTAGTGTTGAACCATGGCACAACCTAGGCATGCTGGGAGTTATATTTTCCAAACTGGAGGGCCAAGGTTCGACACCACTGATATAAATGTTGCATATTTCTAAACCAGTGGTAGTTTTTTATCCATGTCTTTGACTATGGTGTTTTGTTACACTGGCAATGGGATGCACAATGTTTATTTTTTCATTGAACAGCTAAGCTAAGCAAGCATACTAAATCCTTTACTACGATTCTGAACATGTCTAAACATGAAATTGATTTCTTATTATTTATACTTTCATCATAGATTCCAGTTAACCAAGCCCCAATAAGGAAATAATATGGTGGGTGTCTTTTGGGTATTTTTACAGTAAAAAACCTTACATGAGTTCTTCAGGGTTGAATTGTGGCACAAAATGCTGTCGTCAAGTCGCCAAATACCAGGTTCATCAGAGGGAGACAGATACCATTGCCAATGGCTCCCATCAAGCCAATCACCATTAAGAGAATATCCAACCTATCTGCAAAGCGAAACTAAGAAGACCAGAAGAAAACCAATGAGTTTACAATATTATTTATCAAAACATTTTTGTGTTTTGTGATTTTATGACTTTAAAGGCAAACTAACCCACTTTAGAAATTCCTCTTTGTATTTGTCTTATTATATTTTTTATTTATATTTAAGGCTTTAATTTTTTACAATTTGATAATACACATTTACCACACCTTGTCTGTTGCCACGTATAAACCTGATTTTCTAGAGCCCCTATAAACCAGGCTGTCTCTGTAACAATAACTATTCTGTTAATTTAATAGACCTGTCATACAGACCAATAGAGGACAGGATACTTCATACCAGGGTAATGTAATAAAAGTTCTTATCGTTAAAATGGTGCTAATTTTTTCCCCAACCAATAAGATTTTACACTTCAATGGTACTTAAGATCTGATTGGTTGGGGCAAAATTAGCACCATTTTAACAATAAGAACTTTATTACATAGGCCTGATAGTATCTATTTAATATCTAATATTAAATATATAAATTATGAATAAAAAAAAGAATAAAAGTTTAATCTGATGCAATAATTGTGACAGCTAGTGTGGTTACTGTATCCTGGGGCAGAGGCATTATGGGATCATTTACCAAAACAATAGTTAGCCCCTTGTTATGTGATAAAGCAGCACTGAGAGAATGTGCTGTGTGTCAGGGGCCTTTAGTTTTTTAATTACCCACATGTTATGCACTTTAACGGGTTTATTGTAATTAATTTTGGTTTAAATCAATGTAATGTAAGTTGCACATACTACCTGCTAACCCATTGGACATCCTTGCATTAAATTGACTGCATTGAACAGGTACATGCAACCATACAGGTAAGTACAACTTACAATGTGGATGATGCCTACGGCTTTCTTCTTTTCCTTTTTTTTTCTTTTTTTTTCATTTTCTATCCTTTGGATAAAACAGAACTCGCCCGTTAGGAAAAAAAACATAACATCTATTGTACAGGCAAAGGAAATGGGCCTGAGTGATTATTATACTATTATTATATTACAGCTGCACACTTTGTGTATCTTTTAACAAATGACTGTTGGATCTGCAGGGAGATTCAATAAAAGTTCTAATCATTGAAAATGGTGCTAATTTTGCCCCAACCAACCAGATGTTATTTACATTTAAAAACTGGGGCAAAATTAGCACCAAGTCGACGGCAGTATGCCAAAGTCATGTGGACAAACCACAAAAGTGTTCTGTGGACTGATGAAACAAATTAGAACTGTTTGTGCCCATGGATCAACGCTATGTTTGGAGGAGAAGAACAAGGCCTATGAAGAAAAGAACACCTTGCCTACTGTGAAGAATGGCGGGGGGTCATCATGCTTTGGGGCTGTTTTGCTTCTGCAGGTAACAGGGAAGCTTCAGCGTGTGCCATGGTACCAAGGTACCATGAATTCTCTTCAGTACCAGGAGATATTGGAAAAAAATGTGATGCATCCGTCACAAATCTGAGGCTTGGGAGACGTTGGACCTTTCAACAGGACAATGATCCCAAACATACCTCCAATCCACTAGAGCATGGTTGCAGATTAAAGGCTGGAGCATTTTGGAGTGGCCATCGCAGTCACCAGACTTAATCCGATTGAGAACCTCTGTGGGACTTAAAGAAAGCAGTTGCAGCACGCAGCCTAAGAATTGTGACTGAACTGGAGGCTTTTACCCATAAAGAATGGCTAAGATCCCCGTATGATCGCTGCAAGACACTTGTGCCAAGCTAGGCTTCACGTTTAAAAAGCTTGTTATAACGGAAAAGGATGTTGTACTAAGAATGAATGTCACTTGGGGATGAATAAAACTGATAATGATGTGAGCACAAGAAAGACATTGGTGGTTATTTCATTATAAATGTTATGTTATATTTGTCTGACTTACAAGTGTCTCTTTGATTTAATTGTAATCAAGATGACTGAAATGATCAAAATCAATGTCAACTGGCCAAAACACTCAATTTCAGTGGGGGTTGAATATTTTGAACACAACTGTTTCTGATTGGTTGGGGCAAAATTAGCACCATTTTAAACTATAAGAACTTTTATTGAATCTTCCTACTTGAGAGTTAAAATTTCCCACTATTATATAAAAATCTGATGGATTTTTGAGTGAGTTGCAATGGAGAGCAATGATTGGTTGAAAGCATCAGTCTAAAGCCTGCCATACACAATTATTTTTGTACTGATCGGATCAGTCATAAATCAGTTCTCTCAATTACTCAATTATGTGAGATAGACTGCACGTCAACATCAATCAGTTTATCAGTCAAAGGTGATTGGACCACTCAAAAAATGTTCCCATGATCCCATCCATGGCACATCAATCTGCTCAAGACAAGATGGAGTACTTTTATTGCTACTTTCCTACTGAAATTCCATCAGGAAATATGAATTGGTTGATGTCAATAGACGTATGGCCTTATCAGTCACCCGGACCAAAATATCTGTTCAACTGGTTTCCAAACAAATATAGACTAACGCACTGAGTTTATACCGCCGCATTTCGCCGCAGTGAAAGCATCACAGCAATACCACCTGTTTTTATAAATACGCCGATATAACGTAAACCGCCATCGTGAAGTCCGGCGATAACAAAGTGTGATATAAGCCTTTATAAATATGCCTCTGGCTCAATTCTATGCTACATATGCAAATCCACGATAAGTTTTCAGTATTTTATTAGGAAACTCTATGATTTCTATTCGCTGTAATCTGACTTCTGTCTGAGCTCCAGCCGCAAGTGTTTAATAATTAGCAGTTTGACCTTGCATGGACTCCTGTGACTGAATTTCCCAAACAGGCCCCAGTGTCTACAACACTCACTAATGGCCTCCTAATTAAATCTCCTACTATCACAGAGCATGAGAGTCTTCTGACCTTGTATTTAAAGGAGAATTAAAATAAAACTTACAAAAAATTAAAGTCTAATAATAAATGGAGTTCGATGATTTCTGTGAAAGGAGGATTCAAACGGCTATATTTCTAATCTAAAAATGCTATTAGTGGCACAAAATATATATGTTTTGCGGGTGTAGCTCCTCCTCTTCTTCTCCAAGCTCCTTTGGTAGCCCACACCCGTTTAGGGACCAGATGGGTTACCTGCCCGGTGGATGGGTTGGAGGTAAATTAGCTCCGGTAGCACAGTGGATGCCCGGGGCATTACTGGGTAAAGTGGGCGCAGACGTGATGATGTAATCGCGCCTGCAGAGAGAGGGAGCAGCTATTGGCCGGTGGAACCACATGATTAGGAGGAGGCTGTGTAGGTTGCGCTAAATGCTGAGAACCGGGTGACTAACTAAGCTTGGTTAGTTGGAGTCACAGTTGGCGGATACGTTCTTGCAGTTGGTATGGTGTTTGGAGCCGTTACATGCCCTCTCTGGGCATTCAAGCTTTGGCTACAGCTGGGACAATTTAATTGGCAAAGATGTATACAATATGGAAGTAAACACATAAATGGAATTGTGTTTATAAAAGCTGTGGCCTATCGTTACCCAACACTGGGAGGCTGTCTGTTCATTTCTTATGTTTACAAGGTAAAATAAGGTAATGAGGCATGGAACTGGGCTTAGGGCCGTTTTTATAAAGCCGTGGTATCGAGTTAGTTAATTTACGATCGGGTCGTAATTGTGCGATTGTACATTTCCAACCGAACGCTCAGTAAGTAACGAACGTTCGGTCATAGAATACCATGCGGTAGTAAACTACCACAATGGCATTCTATGGGGATCGTAAATCTACGATTTCTAGTCGTAGATTTACGATCGGTAAATTGCAGATCTATAGTAATTATCGATCGTTAAGCCTGATCGTAAATTAACATTTGGTTTTTATACCGATCGTTAAAGGCGCGGTAATGCTATAAAGCGATACCGCACCTGTATAAATACGGCCCTTAGTCCCAGTTATGGTCTGGTTCTGCACTTCATTTGTGAGGCGAATTGTCTTTTCCTGTTTTAGCTCCCCTAGTGGAAACCAGGTAAAGGGTTACCTACCTCCAATTGGCAGAATGTGGTGAGCTTCCCAGCTCTACAAAGGATTTCCAGGATGTAGAAGGTTATTAACACTACTTGTGAGTTCTGATACTTACTTGTTTTCCTGCTTATTTTCCTCCATTTTCCCCAATTCATAATTATCTATATTGGCTGGAGTATCTGCTGACATCGTTTCTTTGCCCGTTCCTTTAGGCAAATGTCACAAACAAAGGCTGCTGGTAAAGAATGAAAGTAAAAACAGTGATTACAATAGACAGAACCTTCTCGAGCACAAGATGAGTGTTACTATTGCTGCATACACAGTGTTGGACTGAGGTATTGGGCCCACCAGGAATTCAGAGACCAAGGGCCCACATAACATTTCATATCTCTATTATCACTTATTTCCATATCTATCTTACTCCAATTGTTTATTAAAATTCATTACTTACTGTCACACTTTTTTGGGGTGAATGGGCTGTGGGCCCACATATGGATTCCCCTGTAACCCTGTGGGCCAGTCCGACACTCTTCCCCCAACATCCTATTTTCACTGGGACAGATCCAATCTGACAGGAGTAGGGGGTAGGGGATTGTAAATAGGAATGTTGGAGGGTGTTAATGGTAGGGCTTTAATAGCGCTCCATACTGCCCCCCATGGTGGATTTTATTTTACAGTACAACATGGGGCCCAATTTCTTACTTTTCCTACCACAGATACAGCCCCCCAAATATTACTTGGTATGAAGCATGGGGGGCCCACGTTAGTTTTAGCCAGAGATTTCTTGTTACGCCAATGAGGAAAAGGACAGTTGCATAAAGAAGTGACACAGGGCAAAATGAAATCAGAGCTGGTTATGACAGACAGGAATGTGCCCTTTAACTGTAGTAATAGCAGCTGATTCTTCTCGTTCACATTGACAGTTTGTTTGTCAAGCTCAGGATCATGTGTTGCTCTGTAAGGACTGCAAGTTGCCTCATGAGACTGGAGACTGGAGTTTCATTGAATATACAAATACAACATGGGATCAGGCTGATCGTCTGAAAAAAATAATTGCTTGTAATTTCCAGTAAAATTCCATAGGACATCCCTCCGACATCTCCCCTTTAATAGTTACACCTATAGAAACAACAGGGTGCAGAGCTGCAGGGGAGGACAATGAAGTGTATCTGATCTCAGCACAGCCCTGTGCAATGCATTTCTCAATAGTGTACCTATTTAAAGTTAATTGTTATTACCCACCTGATACCTTGTATAAAAGCATTAACAATGAATATAAATATACACACACTCATATCTTATTATGGAATTGTATAGCGCCAACATCTTTAGTGGTGCTTATTAATATTAACAATAGTGTTTTTATATTATAGATAGTATATAAAACAATAGTGAATTATATTTTGGATAATGTACCCACGCCCTTACTGTAAGTATGAGGTTAGGATTCACAGTGGCTTTATTTAACATATAAAGGCCTGAGGCTGTAGGTGCTTTATAAGATATATCTTACAGGTCTGCCTTAGCCCAGTTCTTGCAAGATGTAGATTATATTGATCCTTATAACAGTCACCAGCTATGGTACAGTAATTATTTCCTTATAAGATCACTCAGCTATGGTACAGTAAATTATTTCCTTATAAGAGTCACTCAGCTATGGTACAGTAAATTTATTTCCTTATAATAGTCACTTAGCTATGGTACAGTAAATTATTTCCTTATAAGAGTCACTCAGCTATGGTACAGTAAATTATTTCCTTATAATAGTCACTTAGCTATGGTACAGTAAATTATTTCCTTATAAGAGTCACTCAGCTATGTACAGTAAATTATTGCCTTATAACAGTCACTCCAGCTATGGTACAGTAAATTATTTCCTTATAAGAGTCACTCAGCTATGGTACAGTAAATTATTGCCTTATAAGTCACTCAGCTAGGTACAGTAAATTATTTCCTATAAGAGTCACTCAGCTATGGTACAGTAAATTATTTCCTTATAAGAGTCACTCAGCTATGGTACAGTAAATTATTTCCTTATAAGAGTCACTCGCTATGGTACAGTAAATTATTTCCTTATAAGAGTCACTCACTATGGTACAGTAATTATTGCCTTATAACAGTCACTCAGCTATGGTACAGTAAATTATTTCCTTATAAGAGTCACTCAGCTATGGTACAGTAAATTATTGCCTATAACATCACTCAGCTATGGTACAGAAATTATTTCCTTATAAGAGTCACTCAGCTATGGTACACGTAAATTATTGCCTTATACAGTCACTCAGCTATGGTACAGTAAATTATTTCCTTATAAGAGTCACTCAGCTATGGTACAGTAAATTATTTCCTTATATAGTCACTTAGCTATGGTACAGTAAATTATTTCCTTATAAGAGTCACTCAGCTATGGTACAGTAAATTATTTCCTTATAATAGCCACTTAGCTATGGTACAGTAAATTATTTCCTTATAACAGTCACTCAGCTATGGTACAGTAAATTATTTCCTTATAATAGTCACTTAGCTATGCTACCCCCCCCCTCCAATACAATTCAATGGGTCTATCTGTACATAATACACTTATAGCAGTTGTATGCTGATTATAAGGAAGTGAGACTTGTCTATTCTCTATTCACTGGTAAAGGTGGGAACATTTACATTAAACTGTTTGAATGGGAGGCAAAGAATTGGAATTTGTGAAGAATCTGTGGTGGTTTGATTATAATGTTAATAATAATGTACTCCCAATGGAAAATGGATAATGTACCTCCCCTAATGTAAAGAATGGATATTAGAAGTCACCAAGGAGCACTTCTCTCTTCCTCGGGTCAACTGTCAGTCCTTCATAAAAAGCTATCACCTTATCCTACAGTACTCATCTCTTAGTATATGCTACTGGACTAACACGGCTACAACCACTCTGCTTCTTATAGTAACATTCAGTGTGATTGTTTTTTATAATAAGATGTTAGATGGGGTATGGCAGCTGTCACAGATACAAATCAGATGTTATCCATGTTATGAACTTTAACTTCTGAAATAAATGAACAAACAATACGGTAGTTTTAAAAGTAGAAATAAATACTAGTCATTTTCCCATTACTTGTCTCCTGTACTGACAATGTTGGTGGTGGGACGTCAGGGTACTATACTGAGTTTACGTGCTACTCCATTTATCTGGGGAGTGAGTACGGACACTGTAGCTGTTATGGTACGTCCTTATGTTTTTGTCTTGTTATGCCAGGCTTGTCTTTGCTTATACGCCTCGTCTTTCCTTATTCTTCTTTTCTCTTTTGTTTTTTTCTCTATTCCTTATTTGTCTGTCTATCTATCTCTGCGTTGGCTATCTCCTCTTCTTTCCTGTTTCTATTTTATTATCCTCTCTATCCTATGATCTTCCTTTTCCTTCTCTTCCTCCTGTCTTTCCCTTGTTGTTCTTCTCTTTTTTCTCCTCTTTCTATCTTCACTTTTCTTGTTCTTGGCTTTTCTATCCTTTCTTCTTCTTCTATCTTCTCTACTTCTTCCTTCTTTTCTTTCTTTTTTTCCTTTTTTCTTTTCCTTTGCTACTCATCTCTTCTGTCTTCCTCTTTTTTCTCTCTTCTGCCTCTCTCTGTTTCTATTATCGTTCTATCTTCTTTTCTTCTCTCTCTGTCTCTCTGTGTTTTCTCTCTTTCCATGTTTCTTTCTCCTTTCCTCTTCCTCCCTTCTCCTTTTCTTCTTTTTTTATTTTTCTTTCTTTTCTTCTATTACTTCTTGTTTTTTTTTGCCTTTTCTTTTTTTGTTCTATTTTTCCTTTTCCTTTTATATTTATATACATCTTCTATGATTCATACTAAGTCTATTACTATCCTATATATATTTATCACACTTTCACCTCTAGCATTTCAACTATCTCAATCTTATCTCATCACTACCTATTCGTTGTAAACCTTTATCTACTCTATATCTACTATTCATTCATTGATTTCTATCCTATCTACTCTTATCCTTCTACCTCTTCTCTTCTAACTGTCTTTTTAGTCTTCTATCTATCTATCTA
>CM033473.1:22895684-22945684 GCA_019447015.1 Hymenochirus boettgeri | reverse complement strand
AGCAGTGTTTTTGTAAGTAGAATATCTGAGCCTGGGAGCCTCTTTAAAAGGTCTAAGTAAAACGAAAATAGGGTTTGTGGGACTGAACTACGTGAGGTAAAACGATTCTTAGGAGGGTGGATATGTCTGCAGGGGACCTGGTAGGGCCCCCTTTGGCTCCAGGCCCAATAGCAATCGCTATGGTTGCTATGGTGATCCCTACGCCCCATTAGTATGTTTAAAGGAGAGGTAAAACTAAAATAAAAAATGTCAAAAACTGTAATTGCTAACAGATCGCTGTAACTCTGATCCCTAAAACCAACAACTGTGTCACAAACAAGATACAAAGTTACAAGTCTCCTCTCCCATCCCACTGCCAGAGCTGTCAATTAACTATTAGATGACCTGCCTGTAATCAAGACTGTGCAGTGAGAAAACCAATTGTTCATAATGCCAGAAACCTGCAGAATTTAAAATTATTGTCCAAATATACACAAACATGCAGCTGTCACTTTTTGCCTCTGTTTCCCATGGTCCTTTGGGACTGGTCATGTTAGTCTCATTCAAGTCTATGGTTGGACCAATGGTGTTACCCGCAGCAGAAGGGGAGGGAAGAAGCAGGGAAGTTCCACCCACAATCAATTAGGTTACTAATTTAATGTTCCTGATTTGCTAATGATTGTGAACCAATGGGAGAGGTGCTAATATAATCTGATAGGAGAATATAGAGAAGGTGTTAAAATGATCAAAGTAGAACATCATCCTGCACTGCCTGCTGGTTAATAATACATGGGAGGGAATAGTTCACCTGTTAAACATTAATAGTGTTTATTACCTACATTTACACCTTTTGTCGTGACGTTGGTTCTTTAACCCATGTTTTTTTTCAAGGCCCCATATTAGTTTTTTTGTGTACACATGCATGGGTTGTCAAGGCTCCATTTTAGTTTTTTGTGTACACATGCATGGTTTGTTAAGATTGTGTCTTTGAGGGAAATGTTGTGTTGTGATCTGGTACACACAGATAGTTTCAAAATTCAAATGGGGTTAAAGACAAAATATTGGTTACATTCACCTTTAAGGCTATAAGTGTTTAAGAGGAAGTGGCCCCTACTCATACCTCCCATTTCTTCTTACATACCGAGAAAACCCTTGTCAAACATTTGAACCGACTTTCTCAGGTAGACGTAGTAGATCCTGGATGAACCCAGAAGAGGCAATCCAGGCTTTGTACATGCACTGCCATGAACAGACAGAATTTGTGATGGGATATCTAAATAAGCAAGAAGAAAAGGGAGGTAGGAATAGCGACCCCTGCCTCCCATACAATTACAGGCCAATAAGACAATGAAGCCCTACTGTAGGCGGTACTTCTTCCATGTAATGTCCACCAGTCAAGGCCGCAATGGTGATGTCATGGCCAATGGTTAAGGGACGCTAACAAAGCCGCCTTTTACGCAGTTCTGTGTAACCAGCTTGCAATGGCAGCAGAGGAAGTTGACCTTGCCAGTGAGGGGTTGCTCCATGTAATTTTAGAAGTGTTAGGATGGAAAAGTAAAGTTTAATACAACCAGAGATGGATTAATATCATGTGGGGCCCTAGGCAGGGCCATAATTTAGGGCCCCTTTTTTATTAAATATATTGTATAGACTATAATTGTTACTGCTTTTGAAGCTGGGCCCCCTGAAGTTTCCTGGGCCCTAGGCAGTTGCCATGGGTTGCCTTGTGGATAATCCTGCTCTGAATACAACTCAGGTCTGGGAGGATCCTGGTTAAGAATATAGATTTTTGTTTTGAGATGGGACTTATCTATTGATATTGGACACATCTATACGTTTCGTGTGACTGTGCAGTCCATTGGAGATGGTGATCAGATAACCAACCGGTTTAGACCATGTGTACGAATAAAAAATATCATGTTAAAGGGCTGCCAAACCCATGTAAAAGGGAAACACATTCCATAACGCATTGTAAACTCTCACTAGACGAAACCTTTCCCCTGCTACCATTCATTGTAATAAAGAAAGGCAGTAGCCTATTGGTCAAATGAGATACATAGAATTTAAACATCGTGACACTTGTTTTATTTGATTTTATGACAGTCTAAAGGTCGGACAGGTTTAGATTAGCGTTTACTTATTAACAAGTAAACCCTGGATTGCGCCTTATTCTGCCATAAACATAACATTTTTCTCTATATGTCATATATTCTACAAGCAATGAATGCAAACCGATTAAAGGGAAACTACACTCATACAGTAACAGACTACTGTATGACTTTACCCCAATCGGTGCCCTTGAAACTCCTCCCATATCATATGGTAATTAAGGGGAGGGCAAACTGAGGCAGCAGCCAGATGTCTAGCAGTCACTGCACATAGGGTCCCTTTCATTATGCACATTTTCAAGGGAACCTTTAGGTTATGCACAAAAGTATTAGTAGTCCTCCACACTGGTAACAGCAACTTGGCTACCTCTATCTGTGCTTCCATCCTTAAACAGCATAAAGTAGATTCAAATAAATACAATGTTGATAGAGATAACACTCAGGCAACACACATGTTTTTCAGCCATACTGGACCCTTTTTCACAATGGACAACTTCAAAAAGGGTCCAGTGTTGCTCGAAACATGTGTTGACACAGGTAATAAACTGCAGTTAAGCTGCGTGTCACCCGAGTGTTACCTCTATTAATATTCTATTTATTTGAATCTTTAGGTTATGCACATCTGTATGCATTCAAGTATATGTTTATATAGTGCTACAGGGGTGTGTTTAGGGGGGAATTCCTGGAATCCCCTCTTTCTGCCTGTTCAGTTCTGTTTGCTATTCAACTTCTCCTGGTGCCTATAGACTGTTTCATAGACTGTTACATAGACTGTTACATAGATTGTTATATAGACTGTTTCATAGATTGTTACATAGACTGTTCCATAGACTGTTACATAGACTGTTACATAGACTGTTATATAGACTGTTACATAGACTGTTTCATAGACTGTTACATAGACTGTTAGACTGTTACATAGGCTGTTACATAGATTGTTACATAGTTTGTTACATAGATTGTTACATAGACTGTTACATAGACTGTTTCATAGACTGTTACATAGACTGTTAGACTGTTACATAGATTGTTACATATACTGTTACATAGTTTGTTACATAGATTGTTACATAGACTGTTACATAGATTGTTACATAGACTGTTACATAGACTGTTACATAGACTGTTACATAGACTGTTACATAGACTGTTACATAGATTGTTACATAGTTTGTTACATAGACTGTTACATAGATTGTTACATAGACTGTTACATAGTTTGTTACATAGACTGTTACATAGTTAGTTTCATAGACTGTTAAATAGATTGTTACATAGTTTGTTACATAGTTTGTTACATAGGCTTACATAGATTGTTACATAGACTGTTACATAGTTTGTTACATAGACTGTTACAGAGTTTTGTTACATAGACTGTTAGAGTTTTGTTACATAGATTGTTACATAGACTGTTACATAGTTTGTTACATAGACTGTTACATAGCTTGTTACATAGACTGTAACATTGTTAATTGAGCTGTGAGTTAAGGTGGCCATACATATATACGATTTTACTTATCCGACCGAGGGCTCCTGCGACATTCGATCAATCTTGCCAGAACTGCCTCTCCCGTTCTTCTATGTGACCGACATGCGATAGCAAAATGAATGGGATTTTGCGATCGCATGTCGGCTGCATAGAAGAACGGGAGAGACGGTTCTGGCAGGATCGATCGAATGTCGCGGGAGCGCTCGGTCGGGTAAGTAAAATTGTATATATGTATGGCCACCTTAAGAAGCAGCATTTGTTTGTTTTAAAAATGTATCCAATTTGCCCTGTGATTGACAGCAGCATAGAGAATTGTATGAATTTAAACTCTGCAGCTGCCTGAGGTGAGCAGGAAGAGGGACATTAGGAAACCCTGGAGGAGGTTGTATAGCTGAGTGTCAACACTGTATTATATATATATATTATACTATCAAAAGTGTGCCCATTGGCGCACAGTGAAAATGATGTGTGTGTGTTTTGCTAGGTAATTATTTTTATTGAAAGCTCGGGGTCATGCTCTCAGTGATACCAACACAAAGTGCACAAACATGCAAGTGACTCGGGATCTGTCTGCCTCTCCCTTATGCATATAGCTGTTAAGCTGTGGGGCCAGAGAGAGGCTACTTACATGCATTTAGCTGGTAGGTATTAGGATCAATTCTGAACTTGCTCTCCCTATCTGCTCCCAGCAAGTATCCAGGGGGAGGCTCAAATGGGATGTCTGAAAGTCCTAAAAAGGACCCAGGCAATCCCACCACATAATATGATCAAACCCACACATACCCTCCCATTTTTATTTGACCTGCCAGCCAGTACCAGGAAATCCTGCCACAATGTGCAATTCTAACTAAACAGCCCCATTGGACTACCTGAGACCCTACACAGGATCCAGATTAACATGTTAGGTACACACTTATTAGTATTAACCACAACAGGCTCCAGATCTACAATTACTATAGTGTTAGGAGAACACAGGATAGTGATTAGCTATACATATTAGGGAGAAATGTTTTTAAAGGAGCTAAAAGCTCCCCACAGAGTATAAAATGAAGTAGAGCCTTTTTATAACAGAAGGTACCTCACAGACTCATGTTATTATAATAGCATTGCCCTAATAATCTAACATATAAACACATATTTCTCACTTTCAAAGAAATGGATGGGGGCATGCATGTATCCAGATGTATAGAGCAGGGGTGTTGAACTTGGGACCTTTCACATGTTTGAAAACTACAACTACCAGCATTCTCTGTAAGCAGTAAGTTTCTTCTTTATGTCAATTGGCTAATGAATGTATTAAGATGAAATGCAGTGTAATGATATAGAGCATGGGTGTTGACATTTTCACATGTTTAAAAACTACAACTCCCAGCATTCCCTGACTGCACAGAATGCTGGAAATTTTATTTTTCATATATCCTGGAATAAAGCCCTTTTAATGACTTACAGGCATTAAAAGCCCATGCTTTAGCAATATCTGTCAAAGGGTTTGAATATGAATGTTTGAAAACTACAACTACCAGCATTCTCTGTAAGCAGTAAATTTCTTCTTTATGTCCATTGGCTAATGAATGTATTAAGATGCAATACAGTGTAATGATATAGAGCATGGGTGTTGAACTTTTCACATGTTGAAAAACTACAACGCCCAGCATTCCCTGGCTGCACAGAATGCTGGGAATTTTTTTTTTCATATATTCTGGAATAAAGTGCTTTTACTGACTTACAGACATTAAAAGCCAATGCTTTAGGGATTCCTACCCAAGGGTTTGAATATGCACATGTTTGAAAACTACAACTCCCAACATTATCTGTTAGCGGTAAGCTTCTTTTTTATGTCCATTGCTACGGACTGTATTAAGATGCAATACAGTGTAATAATATAGAGCATGGGTGTTGAACTTTTAACATGTTTAAATTCTGCAACTCCCAACATTCCCTGGCTGCACAGAATGCTGGAAAATTCATTTTTCATACATCCTGGAATAAAGCCTTTTTACCGACTTACAGACATTAAAAGCCCATGCTTTAGTGGTTCCTGTCCAAAGGTTTAGAGAAGGATTATTCAGGGCCCTTCAGGCAGTAGGAATCACACATCCAACCACCTATCTGACAGCTATAATCCATAGTATGTCAATGGAATAAACCTGCAGGTCTTAGAATAGACATTTCTGGCACATTGTGCAGTTCAAACCAAACAACACCATTGGGGAACCTAAACCCCTTACAGGATCCAGATAAACATGCTAGGTTCACACTTAGTGTATTTACCACAGCACGTTCCCCATTGACAATCACTATGGGGTCAGAGATGTTCTTAATGAAGCTAAAAGCACCCCATAGTGTTCCCTTCATCCAAACATTTACTACAAATTCAATAGGGATCAAGCAGAATCTTGATTAATACTGGTCTGCTATTGAAGGGGATCCCAGCTTAGGTTCAAACACTAAATTGAAACCTAGATGTGTGTATCAAAAGGGTAGATCCCTTTATTCCAGAATTGTACAAGCAGATCCCGTATCAAAATACAGAAAAACACCATTTACTTTCTCAAAAAAGAAGGGCTGTTATAGATGTTGTAGTTGCAATATATGCAGCTCACCGATTCTGGGTTCGGCTTTTAACCATCCGTATTCTGGTAAACTGTTTAATATCAACAGACTTCTGTGTTTATTAACTGAAGTGCCCTTGTTCTTTAGTGTACATAGGCAAGACCATCGGACCATTTAAAGGGCATGTCCACCCCCAAAACTATAATTCCCCCACTACTGGCCCCATTCTGTAGTGTAATAAAATCCTTAACTTACATCCCAGCTCCAAATAGTTCTCCAGGATTCCCCCCCCCACCCCAAAGTCTGAAAAACTGCCCACCCCCTCCCTCTCATTTTGCAAGCCCTCCACCTACCATTAAAACCCTTTTCCCATTAGTAGGTTGCCTTCCTCACACTCAGCTTGCCATTTTGTTATTCAAATTGGGCTTAACAGGGGTGCTGGTCTTTCCGGTGAGCATTGCCATCATCTGGGTACATTCGGGTGGTGAGGTGAGCACATACAAATATACTTACATACAAGTTTCTCACTTTATATAGCAGATTATCACATGACCCATAAATTATAGAATATATAGATGCATTTTGTCATGAACTTACTGGGCTTGGTCAGTGGTAACTGATGCGGGAATTGAGCGCTGGCCCGTGCTACTTGGGGAAGCAGCGCTGTGCAATGTTATAATAAATATGTGCCTCAAATGAAAATTATACTCACCTTTTTTCGCCAATCCAAAACTGCACATTTCCCAAGGTGAGGACCCATATCGCTAAGTCATCACCACTGGGTACTTTAATAACTTAACTGCTGGAATGAATATTTACTCAAAATCTCTGCATGGAGGTGTCTTCCCATTGGCTGCATCGCAGTGGCAGAAAGGAGGATCGGACCAGATCGCAGACGAGGCTTTAAGTAAGTATTCCAGCAGTTTGGTTAAGTACCCAGAGGTCAGGACTTCGCAAATTAGGTCCTCACCCTGTGTACTATTTAACTATGGAGGAAGAGAAGCAAGGGGAAGGTAATTATAATTGTGGTTTACTAAGTATACTACATGAGCAAAAGTTGTTCCTGCCCATATAACTTACCTCCTAGGTAGACATATTCCATAGAATAGAGGCCGTCAGGACCTGTCAGGAGACACATCTGATGAGTGAGTGATTGGGTAAGTACCTTACCTTTGTTCCCGGCTCCGGAACTTTTTATTGAAGAAGAGGAGGCAAGACACGGCTCCTTTACCTCCTGTTCTTCAATAAAACTGAATACCAAATTTTTTTTTTACCAGTGGAGATACCCTTTAAAGAACAGATTACTTTCCAAGACATTCCTAACCAAAGATATACCTACCAACGGTCTAGTCAAGATGTTCCCCCCCCCTCTGCGGAGGCATCTTTTGTCCACCCCTCATCCAAGGACCAAACAGGCTACTCGGCTACTGCAGGGCAGGCTGTCTGTCTGAATGCTTTGGGAGATAAGAATTATTTTAACTCAACATTAACTGCAAAACAAAATGTTATAGGAGAAAGTTTTGCAGACAAATGTTCAATTTTAACCTTGCAAGCGGTCATTATCTTCAGTGTGAATTTGTAAGTATTTACATATTTACAGTGTATCAGGGAGTCCAGGACAAGAGGGCACAATCCAAGTTATTAGTTTCGCCATTAGATTCAGAAGATTCCTGGGCTCTATGTAAGGCTTTAATCCTTTCTTTTCTATGTGCTGTTCATGGGTGAGATTAAAAGAAGGCAGGTTTGTTTTTACCAACAGCTGCCTAACATTACGTGGCCACTCCAGCTTGGTATCAACTTTTCATCAACCACTTCTGTATGGCCCTTGGCAGCACTGAGTATAAGAGCATTAACTGTAAATGAATGTGACTGTTCAATGGGTGAGTTGTACATGTTACCTAAAACAAAATATCATTGTGACTAAGAGTCTTCTTGGGTTTCCCTCTGCTGGTAAAAACCTTCCAGTTGGGCATATCTACACTTCATTAGTCCCATAGACATTAAAGGGACTGACGTCACTGCAGACAACCATGGGAAACAGGAAATAGAGTACTATTAAGTTAATTGCTGGTTTGTTTTTAGGGTATTTTATTAGAAGCGATCTTGGAAGATACATTTCTCTACTGCTGTCCTAACAAGACTTGAAAGTACTACTTGATTATTATATTACTACTTGATTATTATAATAATACTTCATTATTCATTAAGTTGCCACAGCAACCTCCCCATTGACAAGAGAATTACAAGATCGTGGTCTACATTTACATCTAAAAATGATGTAATTTGGTTTTCATATTTTACTCACCAGAGGAAAATGTCAGCCATTTTGTTTTTAACTATTCAAGGAAAACAAAGAAAATGGAAAAATAGCCCAAACAACCCTTGTGATATTAAAAACTTTAACAAACTATACATCTAGCCAAATGATTCCTCAGAAAACCCAAATGATTCGTGAAAAATATAGAACGATGACACAAAAATACAACACACAAAAATATTTAAAACTTTAATCCTAGGATCAAAGTCAAGCAATTTACCATAACAGAAAAAAAACCCAACACAAAATACATACAATAGGTATATACATCATTTGCAAGTACAGAAATATGGTACATTACCTGGGAAATAAACTGGGCTACATTTCCGTCCTCTCATGGGGGTTATAATCATTTTTTCTAATTGCTTTAACAACCGCACAGTTGAAAATTACAACACACATAATATGATTAAATACGTTAACACATCCAATATTTAAAAATTCAATCTGTAGGCGTCCACCATTTTACAATTTCATGGTAAAAATATGAATTATACACTTAGACATTTAAATCATAAAAGGACATAAATACAGATCACATTATCTACATTATTCTACACAATAAGATGAGGTACACCTTTCATAAGGCATTTCATTATAGGAACTAAAACATTTTGCTATGCATTAGAACCCACAAACAGACCAAGAAGCAATGAACACAGAAGGCAGACATCGTAATGTTCTCTATTCTGGTTAACTCGTTCCTGGGTTACAGTAATACTAAGAGAAGACAAAAAGGACTATTGGAAAATTTAGAAATGTTATTCTCAGGAGAAAGTAGTCGTATAAGGGCGACTCTTGCTCACAAATGTTTTGAAGCACTTTCCATAATAAGGGACATAGTTACTATACTATCTTTCCATGTCAATGGGATACAAACTTGTGGAATCAGCCAATTCATAGCATGCAAACCTCATGGGCCAAACTGCCTTTAATGAATAAGACCTACCCCTTAATTAAGAGTTAGGGCACGGTCACATTGCATCTCAAACAGAATTGCACGCGCATTCGCACTCTATTGCGTGTGCAATTCCGGTACAATTTGCACGCAATTTAGGTGTGATGGCGCTTTTGCCTTTTGACATATGGAATCGCATACAATTGCACATAAAAATGTGATATATCGCAAACAGATGCGCAATTGCAATGCATCAGAAATCCCACGATTTCGGTGCACTGGAGCGATTTTCATAGAATTTAAAATTCGCACGCACTATTGCGCTAGTGTGGCCTAGCCGTCAATCGACTTTTTCTAACCTCTCTTGCACAATATTTTGGTTCTGAAAACTATCCCTCACCCAACCCCCAATTTAGTTTGTACCTTGACGCTCTCTCATAGCATAAAATACACTTGGTATGCAGGGCAATACTTTGAAAAGAATGAAAAATGAATAAATGCATGTAGAATCCATCCTAAAGAAGTACCAACAGGTCTAAAACAAAATAATTCTGTACAAGTGCACACATTAGAAATCATTAATGCTAAATTATTGTTCTACATACTAATGTATTTATTTAATGGCCAAAGCAAGGTCAAATCCTTTCTTCCATCACATTTAGTATTTAAAGAACACAGCCCCATTACATGTCCACACTTCCAGCAGCTGAAATCGCCCACATTTACAACCATGCTGCCCTCCCTCAGATATCACACAGCAAAGAGGAGTTTAAAAAGCCTGCCTCCTGGCAGGCCCAGGGCCATGGTTAACATAACACTTATTATTAACTGGTGGTAATGTCTGTTACAACCTCTCTCCTCCTCTGCCAGTCAAATAAACTTGAAATGTCTTGTTGCAAGGATACAGCCTACATAATCAAGCTGAACAAAGGTGGGTGGAGGAGTGTTTTCTCGCATGCCAGCTTTGAGTGACAGTTAGAGGCAGACAGAATGGTTACGCCCCCTTCACAGCATAACTAATTGAAGGCAGAGAGGCTCGAAGTCTGGAAAAAAAATGTATGGGGAGGGCTGCATACCTTTACTCTCTATAAAGAAAAAAAAAATGCACTGAGGCAAAACAATTATCCTTTAATCTCTAGATGGCGCACTCTCAAATAATGAATCAAAACTTGGGTGATGGCCAACAAGTCAAGGACATGCAGAATTACTTAACATGATTAGATGATTACTGAGTAACTGACAGTGGGAAGTGATGATTCAGAGTAGGGATGTTTAACCTGCTGTTCTCCAGATGTTTCATTACTAAAACTTCCTACATTCCCCGGCTGCAAAATGCTATTCAAATAAACGATAGGCTGTACTTCCTTCAAAACATTAAATCTTTATTGGATCACAGCCTAAAAACAAACACAGCATTCAGAGAATTCCGCCCAAACTGCTATTGCAGAGTTCAGCCAGGGAAACTGGCGGAGTTGAACATTTTTTAAATTTCTGGAGGGCTGCAGGTTGGACATCCCTAATCCAGCAATCCAACTGCAATATAAATGTATTTATAACCTTGCTGCATATTTGGGACACCACCGTGTTCTCTAAACACAGCTTTCTTAAAGAAGAAGAAATATTAGAATGCAGCAAATTTTACAGAATTGTGGCGTACACATACAGACATCACGATATCACCAGGACAAGTACAGCAAATAAATAAACACTTTAAATCACAGAACACTTAGCCATGGAACATGGCCAATGTCGATTTCACATCCACGGTACACAGGGACAGACAGGACAACGCGTTTTCCTTACAAGCTGAAAAATAGACTAGATTATTTTGATTCAAAACATTTCTAGATTTAAACACTTCATAAAAAGATGCTTACAACACAGATTTTTAGAGTCATTTTTTTTTGTTTTTTTTTTATACAATTGTACAATATATTTTAAAGAGACATAGAAAAATAAAGTATTAAGAATGTGATATACAACAATAAGAGTTGATTGAAAATCATCAAAAGAAAATAAATGACAGACCTGGGTTTTTACAACACAGTTCAGGACTTAAAAAGTTCCCTTTTTTTTTTTTAAACATATAAAAATGTGACACCAAAAATATTACAAATAAAACATAGAAATCCCTTGGGATTTGTTAAATATTACAGGGGGTAAGTGCTTTAAAATAAAATTAAAATTCATTCAAATAAAAACAAAATGGGTATTGTTAAAAAATAAAGAAAAAGAAAAAACAAAGAAACTTTGGTTTATGTTTGGCAGTATGGTATTTTTATCCCCATTTAGTATACAGTACACAAAAAAAGTCTTCATCTGTCTGACCATAAAGAGGGAAACTGTGAAGGTCGGGAAATGGTGGTTCTACCTCCGCTTTGAACTGTTATTCATGTTTTGGTTTATCTTAATGCATTGGCTGAGGTTCAGTTTGTATTCCGATTAGAGATGGAGGCTGCTGACCAGTGCTTGAGGTCACCAAAGGTCTGGGGTTCAGACGAGGAGGCATGGAGTTAGCTGGGCGGATGAGCGGCGGTGGAGGTTGGTTAAGGGTGGGTCTTGGTTGAATGAATCGAGCCTGCTGCTGGAGCGGTGGCGGTTGCCGGTGAAGAGCCGGAGCAGCTGGTAACGTTGGCCGGAGAAGCGGTGGAGGTTGGTTTAGTGTTGAGACAGAGGTTGTTGGTGGCAGAACGGAGGACTGTGCTGGAGGCGAAGGTTGGCTTTGAGGAACTGTCTGGTTGGGCTGGGTCTAAAGAGAAAATAAATGTAAAAAAAAAAAAAAAAAAAAAAAAGAAAAGGAAGGAGGGGGAAAAAGAAAAATAATTTTGAAATCAGCAGGAAAAAAAACCCAACTTGATATATTTAAAAAAAAACGAAATAAATAAAAAACATTTTGTAATACACATGTAGATACAATTCCAAGTTACGTAAACAAAAAGTCTATACAAAACAAAAATAAATCCTCATGCTGGTTTTATAGCAAATAAACAGCGACATTAACTCTAGATTCGAGCCACAGGAGATACTAAATTATCATTTATACTGCTAAAGGCTACCTGTACGGCTACCTTAACATTAGTCAGAAATCAAGAACGGAAAAAAAGGCAACGTCTCAACTCAAGGCTGCGGCTACACAAACACACCTCCTCTTCTTCATCAGTGCTCTTTCCTGATGGCACATGAGAAGTGTTTTTTGTGTCATCCCCTAAAGCAGAAGCATCACCATTAGAAGCCTGGGTTCCTTGTTCTGCTTCCCATTCCTGCAATACCTCCTCTAAGTTAAACCGACGCCTGTAGTTTACAAAGAAGTTCTTCACTTGACCAACAGTCTTGTTGCCAATTACATCTGCAATAGCTTGAAAATCTTTACCATATTTGCGGACACCTGGAAGGCAAAGTACAATATTCACCAAAGGCGACAGGCTTGTGTGAGTAAGCAGTAGTTTGTAATGGCAGCTCATCTTGGCCAAGGGGATAATGTTCCGTTAAATACCTTTACTAAGGTGCTTAATTCTAAGAGGGTAATAAATTTAGCAGGCTAGAAAAAAAAGTATAACTGTGCATCAGGAGCATAGATGGTGCCTGACTAATTCTTCTCCCAGGAAATGGGCAAATACGAATCGAAATTATTTTTTTTTTTTAATTCAAAATTTAACAGGGTCCAAAAACTGGACTTGAAGATACTCTAATATTTCAAGATTTTTAAGTCTATTTCCCGAGGAGGTACAAAGCCTATTTCTATTTCCTTGGGTAGCTGGAACAGTGAGCTCACCACTGGTTGCTCCATGTCCACAGCATGACAGTGTCTGCTATCTCTAACATTAGGGAATGATAATGACACATGCAGTGACACATTGAGCAGTGATAGGACAGCTTTAACAGCTCACTGGTCCTACCATCACTCACCCTGGGAAATAGACTTTAAACCTGAAAAGTTTGTGTGGACCAACAATAGTTGCCCTTTAAGAATACCGTATTCTATACTATATCAGAAAAAACAAAAAGTACAATTATAAAAAAAATTCACAAACAAAAACAACAACAAAAAAAATCTTCCTACCAGTTGATTACAGATTCAAATGAAACATCACCAAACATTGAAACACAAAGCTTACATTTTATTGGACCAACAAACCAAGCACTTATAGGGCCTGAAATTGGTCAACAAAAATATCAAATCCACCTTTAGTATGGACAATGTCTGTTAAGACCGTCTTTACAAATGGAACACTGGGAAGTTAAGTGAAGGTAGAGAGAACAATCAGTGGATACTGCAGAAACAAAACTATGAGCAAGAAACCAACATCAACTGAAAGGGGTCACACACTGTTAAAGTTAGGTTTAGGCAAGTAGTATGGCTTCTAATGTGAAATGTATACAAATAGTGCTACTTCCATCAGTAGATATTTAGCGGAAATTAAAGGGTTCTGTGCTAATATTTTGCCCCAACTGATTGTGCGGCCTATTAAAAACCACAAACTCGATTGTTCCGATTAACCATTAATGCTTAAACGATTGGTAGAAAACTCAGAAGTTATCAAAATTAACCTAACAATGTGACCGGTATATTGGGTAATCAAAGTATTTTAATCTCCATAAATCTGTTTTATGGAGAATCAGTCTACAGACCAAATTGAAATTTTATTTGGATATAGTTTGGCCTCACCTGGATCAGTCTGAACAGGTTTTAGCAATGGAAGCTTTGAAAGGCGTCTTCACACCCTTAAGAACTACTCCAGGGATCTCAAGTAGATGTTAATTTGGTGGTTATTACCATAGAATTTTTGTTTTGCTACTAACACATCTATAAATGCCACTGATCAAGATTTCGGGTGCCAACCCGTGACACACGGTGGGTATGCACGACAGATTCAGGGCGATAGTTGTGCCGTGTATGGGCCATTCAGTCGGGGATTGATGCCGACCAGCGGTTTTGGCAGACAAAGTGCCCAAACACGGCAGGATTAAGGGCGAAACAGCCGTGCATACACATCAGGCGCCGGCTCCAGTGATCGCACGTGTGTATGAACCTTTAAACAAGGAGGCCGTTAAAGTGTGGTTGCTATACAAACATGGCTATCAAAGAAATGTATTTAATTTTATACAAATTGCAGAATTTGGTTACAACACAACCAGCCTTAAAAAACAACTTTTTTTAGCTATGAAAGGTTATACCATAATAATAAATAGAGGCATATGCAATTTAATAGCCTGTTATGCCATCTATATAACGGTTAAAATGACTTGGCTGGGGTAGATGTGCACCAGGTTTTATACAAGCAAATTAAAGAGATTTTCTGGCTCATCCAATAAGAGGTGCAAAAATTAGCATGATACCTTTTCACTGGTCTACTAGTTTAATAACATCTGATTGGCTGATGCACCTCTTAATAAATAAGCACCTTTGTTTTTCTCTGCATTCCTATTTAAGGATAAGATATCTAACAACAGATTCCAGGAAGTGAATGTGGAAAATGAGATTAGAAGGCATCATGGGACCTTTATAACTTTGACTTAAATGGTTCTTTAAAGGGTATGTCCACTCATAAAAGAAATATAAGCTAAGAAGAAAGCTCTGACTTTAATGTACATGTACCTCTTGTAGAACTGCCCACAGTTTCCTTGTTGTCCCGATACAGGTCCCGCAATGGCACATAGCGCTGGCACTCCCCTGCACTCCGGTCAGCCCATAGTCCATTCTCCGACGCGCATTCCCTCCCGTGCATGCGCAGAAGGTCTGTTGCTGCGTCCGGAACAAAGTACTGACCCGTTTCAAGAAAAAGAATATGGGGAACGAAACAGTTATGCTCCCATGGCTACAGAGATGCTGCTAGCCGTGCTAGTCAGCTGACTGTTTCATTGTGCAAGCAGCAATAAAAAGCAAACATATTTTGCACATGAATAGATGTTCCTGGGCGTTGTTTTTTGTTTGGGTCAAGTGGGCGGGGCCAGAGTGCATGGTAATAACCTAGACACGCTTCCTCAACAGCACTATTATAGACACGCCCCTCCAAGATGTGTAGAACTTCTGGAGGCTGCTGCAAAGGTTAGGAATAGAATTTTTAAAAAATAAAGCCAGGAAAAGGTTTGTGGGGATGGGTTCTGCCTTCTAATAATTTTTTTATTTTTGTGAATGGACATTCCCTTTAAAAGGGATGGTTCATCTTTATAATAATACATTCTTCATTTGCTTTTCTATGTCTCGCAACCACCCAGGGCACTGGATGACAGGAAGGCACAGACTGAGCCTGTATAGAAATATAATTAACTCACATTACGTTCTACAAACACTACTACTAAGTTAGCACAATGTTGTTTCATTTTCTGTTCAGTTCATGCTTGCTGCAACTATAAACTAAACTAGTAGATTGGGTTACTTCCGTGGTATGGTGTGGTAGGGAACGTCTCCTTAAGTAGGGTGGCTGCACTGCAAGTTGTCCACTGAATTGTTTATAAAATCTTTAAAAGTATCTTGCTTGCGCTTGGGGGTATGGGTAGGGGAAGGGTTAAAACAAGAAGTAAAAAATAAAAAGGTTAAGATCAAGATCTCTGTAAACAAACCAGTTTAAAATGACACTTCCATATATTAAAATTAAACTTCAACCACTCACTTGTGTCTATCCACCACTAGGGGTAATGCAGGCTTACTTGTGCTGTTCTGATGTGTGCTTGGTCTGTATAGTTCCCAAAAACCTCTGCACACAGGAATAAGGTTGCCAACAAACTTTATTATAGCAATTAAAAACAAAAAGCACTAAAAAACCTTGCAAACGTCCATTAGCAGTTTTTGAAGTTGCACCTCTCTGCTATGGTGTGGCCCCTTTAAGTCGTGGCTTGTGAGGTACTTCCTACGCGTTTCGCTGTTTTAATCCTTACAGCTTCATCAGGGATAAAATTTGAAGTGTCTCTCTGGCTTTGAAGTGATCATGATTTTAAAAGCCAGAGAGACACTTCAAATTTTATCCCTGATGAAGCTTAAGGATTAAAACAGCGAAACGCGTAGGAATACCTCACAAGCCACGACTTAAAGGGGCCACACCATAGCAGAGAGGTGCAACTTCAAAAACTGCTTATGGACGTTTTTGCAAGGTTTTTTAGTGCTTTTTATGTTTTTATTGCTATAGTAAAGTTTGTTGGCAACCTTATTCCTGTGTGCAGAGGTTTTTGGGAACTATACAGACCAAGCAAGCATCAGAACAGCACAGAGTAAAGCCTGCATTACCCCTAGTGGTGGATAGACACAGTGAGTGGTTGAAGTATTTTAATATATTATGGAAGGTCATTTTAAACTGGTTTGTTTACAGAGATCTTGATCTTAACCTATTTATTTTTTATTTTTTACTTCTTGTTTTAACCCTTCCCCTACCCATACCCCCAAGCGCAAGCAAGATACTTTTAAAGATTTTATAAACTAAACTAACTGCCATGGGCGATCCAGACACCCCATAGTAAACATCTATGATAGCTGTGAGGGCACTGAGAGGGTGGATGGATTACTATAAGCTCATACATTTCAGTTGTATTAGTGTTAACCTGGAAAGTAGACCTACAACTTGGGATGCCACCAAGAGGCACTGCCCCAAACTCTATGGCTACAGAGCTTTTTGCCCGGATGGCCCCTTACGAGGTTTCCTTTCTGTGTCCCTAATGGTGGCTCTGTTTATTGCTACCTCCCATGTATAGCAAGTAAGAGTAACTAACCACTTTGTATGGTTCAGTGAAAACATTGTATGAACAATTGACAAGGTTCACTTCCTAAACAATGATTTGGCAGAATATAACACTGTTTTTAAACCACAGAAAAAGTGGACAATCCTGACGGCTAAACTTGACCCAGGCACAGCGCAGGTTATTTTTACCAGGCCAGCCGCAAGATGTCACCTGGGTGTGGCCTTCTCAGGATATATTGAAAATGTTATCATTAATGTAACAGAAACTAAAAATGCAAATATCACTAAAACTTGTGAACGTGAAAAAAAAAACAACGGATATCTCTTTAAGGACATCTATAGGTAAACCTCTACCCCCCATCTGGATTCTATCATTTAGAAGATTCTTAAGGCTGTCTATTACTTTCTAAACCTTTTAAAATCCGTCTGCTAGAAGCTCACTTCCATACGGTGATCCCTAGTGCAAAGTCTGCCCTCTATATTGTGTTCCACCGAGGTACATAGAGAGGTACTCGAACTAGAAGGTTTAACAGACGCCAAGTAGACTATGAAAGTACCAATAGTTCCAATAAAAACACTTGGTTGCAGCAATCACCCTACAAGGAATCTCTTAGAGAAGGGTGCTCATTTGGTGAAAATACGACAATATCAAAAAAAAATAAAATAATAAAAATCATACAAAGTTAAGAAATTAAAAAATAAAGTAAACTAGAATAAATTAATAATTTAATTAAAAAATTAAAACCATCTTCATTAACAATAGAATCACTAACATATGTACAGATTATCTATCTGTGCCCTAATACGCCTGGCTGGCTAATGTAACACTGCATTTCGCACTACCAAAGCTAATCCCACCTGGTACTGTACCTTCTACTAACCGTCACAGACAATAAATAAATTAACCTAAGACATGAAAAAGACACAGGGCGACAATAGTAATCTAGACCCCAATTCTCGTATCTCCTCCGGTCTAATTGATTTCTGAACCCTCACAATATTAAAAAAAAATATTCAAAGCTTTCTAGCTATAAAAAGAAACAAAAGGGTATTTTATAAATCATACAAACTGCCTTAGCAGAAAAAATATTGTTAGAACAATTTAAAGATGTTCATTTGTACTGAAATAGCAGTGTATAGTAAT
This sequence comes from Hymenochirus boettgeri, assembly GCA_019447015.1. NCBI lineage: Eukaryota > Metazoa > Chordata > Amphibia > Anura > Pipidae > Hymenochirus > Hymenochirus boettgeri. Next base: position 22,927,526 of record CM033473.1, on the reverse strand, counting down.
GGTCTTACATTAGAAGACCAGGAGAACCCTTCTGTTCAGTAGCAAGAAGTACAAAGAAAAGAACAATGCTTATTCCAGAGTTTGATGAGGTTACTCATTTTCTCTAACATAATTACAGTTTACTATCTAGGCTTACACAAGCCTACATTTTTTTTTTTTTTTTTTAATTCCTTAAGTTAGTACAGCACCAAAAGGATTATTTTTTGCAGCCTGATTTTAAACTAAACTTGGTAACACAATGGAGTGTCCATGTAATCACCCTAACACACTACTCCGTAATTTGTAGCTTTATTGTTCTGCAGTTACTAACCGCAAAACATTCTGCTTTTTTAGAGCTTCAGTCATAAAACACAAGTGTTGGCCTTTATGGTTTTAACAGAATCTTTGCCACTCTTATTATAAATAAGAACATCCACACCCAAGAAAGAAAGTTGTCCAGATTATCTGTGGACTATTTCTAGTTATGTGGCAGCTTCCGGTTTACAAAAAGGAAAGTATAAATTAAAACACAGAAACAGATTTGTAAACTACGATCTACAATCTCACGTTTCATTGGTTAGTGAAAGCCTTATGACCGGATTTTAAAGACAAGGTTAAAGATACTACTGTAATTGATTTGCAGAATGCTTTTCCCTGGGAATCTTCCTGGCTATTGCATGTAAGTACCTGGCAAGCCGACTAGAAGTAGGGAATTAACTTACTTACCAGACCATTCACGAAACTGGGTGGAGCAATAGCTGTTGGTTGACACTGTTTACATTTGCTTTTGACTTACCTTGCACTGCAAGTAGCTGTTCTTCTGTGGTCCAACGGGCATTGATTTTCTGATTTGACTGCAGAGGATAGAAAAAAAGTAAAGTTGTTTAAAATAGACCAATAGAAAAGCAGAGTGCACACCACATGGGAGGTTACAATGGAATCAGTTGATAATTATGACGATTTGCAAATACAAACTACTGGACGATTTCTCTGTACCCAGAGTGTGGCCAGAACAACATGCACTTATAGTTTTAATGTACATTCAATACATTCTACAGGACCCATCTTTCTTGTTCCCTAACTAAAATTTAAATGTAAATTTCAGCAAATTGTGTTGGACAGCCGTCAAATCATCTTGATGGAAAAGACTGTATAAAGATACCCATACACGGGCAAATGTTTTTTGAGATTTGCGATCAGAAGAATCAACTGAAGTTCCCCACCATGTGCCACTGATCTTATTGCGGATTGGAAAAAAAGGGGGAGGTTTAGAACATGAAATCTGATGGGATTGGAGACTTAAAATGGGGTGGCAAAAAAATTCCACCTGGCCTGTATTGTCAATTTTGTTGAGCGGTCAATAGAGAAAACGGCATACACGCTATCGTGTATACTTTGAGCAAACGGATCAAATTTGCAGAATCTCTTAAAATATCAATGCAGTGTATTTAAAGGGGATTTATATTACTTTGATGTATCTTGATGTAACTTTTTTCTTTTGTATTTAAATAAAAATGATGCCCCCCTACTGGGTCCATTAATGAGTAAAACTTCCTGAAGCAGGTTCTGTCCCTGCCAACACCATAACCTGAAACTAGATAAATAAGAATAGCTCAGACTATGACATGGGGAGCAGGGAAAATGATTTCATAAATCCGACTTTGAAAGCCTCCTTCTATTAAATGATGTAGGAACTCACAGTTCAGCCCCTATGTGCCACTTATGAGGGTTACATTTGTTTTGTATATTTTGGTGCTTGAAGTGCAGTGGGTACTTTAGTTTTTAATTCTAAGACTTTGTACGACTACCAAGCCCAGTACATGTCCAGTTTACCTCAGGTGGTTTGAATTCTTCTATTCCGCCATCCAGCTTCTGTTTAAGGGCACTGTTAATCTGCTTAGCATTCTGAACCTTGAACAAGAAAAGAAAATGAAGCAAAGATCTTCTTTTGTTTGTCAGTCCAATAATTACAGTGAAGGTCGCCTTGGTTTGAATCAGGCCACCATTCATTGAAATAACACCACCTTCACATTAATACTAAATGCAATAGACCAAAATGTGCAGTCAGCAGGGTGATGGAATTAGGAGCAGAAGTTCCCTGGATTTACTGAAATGAACCCATTCCAATGCTTGCACTTTACCCCAGATTTAGGTTAATGTAAATATTAATTGATCATCCCAATCAATGTTCCTTTATATAAGGGCTCGTTCACACTAGAAACTGACAGTAACGCACAGCATGTGTTTGTCAGTTTGTATCCATTTTTTAACAATGTGTATTCCATAGATTTCTATAGAAAATGCATGAAAAAAAGGACAGAAATGCTGCATGCAGTGCGTTTTTTTAAACAGACTGGAACGGATTAGAACGCAGCAGGTGTGAACGATATTATGAAATCCTGTGTGGTTTTACCCGCGTTTGAAAAACGGATACAAACTGATGTAGTGTGAATGAGCCCTAAATGTTGCAACAAAAAGTTTTTCCTCCAGAATGTGTTATTATACAAATCAACATGGAGGTCATTGTGCACACTTGGCTACTAGTACAATGCTCACTAACCTGCTACACATATACTGAATAAAAGAAACAGATATAATTTACCTGTCGCTTTAATGATATTAACTCCATGTCCAGTTGTCGGAGAATCGTAGTTGCGGCATTCGGACTACAAGATACGGCTACCACGTCTTCCTTGGATATATACATGCCTTTAGGGGGTCGGTACTTGGAACGCTGAGAATGGTGACGGTGCTGTAAACTCTGATACTCTCTTCTTCCAAGAGCAACTTTCACAGGCTGAATACAAGACTCTGAACTTGTCTAATTAGAAAGGACAAAAAACATGACAATAAGATTATTCTAATTTATCCCAATTCAAAGGGGATATGATGTTAGGCTGAAGTTTAAAGGGCATGTCCGCCCCCCAAAATGAAAATTCATACTTGGGAAGATCCCCTAAAACCTCAACATGGGTTGTAGTTACAGACATAACAAATACTTGTGTTTTCTTTAAAGTTCCCCTGAGCGCCGCATACACTCAGACGAGGAATCCCCAGGTAAGCCCTTCAGTCATTGGCCATGTAGTCAGGCTTGCCCGGCGATTCCTCTTATGAGCATGCACCGAAGCTTTCAGAGCTTATGTGTCGCTGAGGGGAACGTCTGTGACACAGAAACAGAAATCAGGAGGATTTGCATAAAACACAAGCACCTTTCAGGCCTTAAACTACTTAGGGGGGTGGGGGGGTCTACCTAAATATGATTTTTTTGCTTGGCAAAGGAGGAAAGTTAGAAGAGGACCGGAGGAACAATACACAACTTGATCAGGGTTTAGATTAGGAAAGTACAAAGTTTTCTAAAAATTGGAAATCTAACAGATCAGTTCCCTACTCGGTGGGGTTAGGGTTTATCTAAATGACTGCTTTATTTACCCTAAAAATCAGTGATTAACTGCAGAGAAACAGTTTTGGGTATTCCTTCTGCTGCTTTCCCATGAGGCTCAATAGGGATAAACTACATGTAAAAGATACAGTATATTTGCTTAGGTGCACAGAATTCATTATATTCAACAAATGGTTGGTAAATTAAAGGGCATGTCCACCCTTAACATAACTCGGCGGTTTGGGTGGGAAGGGGCCCTTTCATTTAGCAAAAGTTGATTACTTTAAAAAAAACTACTACAACGTTAATTACAGCCCCTTCTCTCCCACAGCGCACTGATCCGGCTCCCTACTTGCAGAAACTTGCAAGCAGGGGACGGGCCAGCAGCCGCGTCTGTGATTGTCTGAGAGGCAGCCAATCAAAGATGCCGCTGCCGTCAATGGAGAGCGTCACGGAACGAAGGTCTGTATGTAGCGATCTGATGGTTTTTTTTAAAGAAAATAACTCGGCGGTTAGGGGTGGGCAGAGTGCATCTACAATATGGCCAAAGGGTTTCACGCTAGGTGCAACGGCTGCAAAGGATGGATCCGGATAGTGGGAAGTATGTGTGGGGGGTAGGGCTCCCCTGCACGTCACTGTCCTTACCGAGGTTAAGGAAGTTGCAGCCGCCGGATGACTCACAGACAGCTCCTACTCTTCACCTTCTGGAATAGACACTACAGGAGAACCATAAGGAGCAGGGTTTTGGGGGTGGACATGCCCTTTAAGGCCAATCCAAGATCTATATATATCCAAACTGACCAATAGACAAACCACTGATCTATACCAATCAATAGCACTGTTAGTGGGAACGTGTATCAGGCCTATCTTATGAAAGATGTAAAGCAGCAGATCAAAAAAAACAAACAAAAAAACAGACCCGCCCAGCAGTGTTAACGATACACGTTTTTAGACGGTAACATGTGAGCTGCATAGAGAGATTGAGACGTGACAAAATTCTACATTTCAACATGTAAATAAAAACATTTCTTTACCTCCTTTTTTGTTTCTTTTTTAGGGTCATAATCACTATCATGTCCTTCCTTTGGGTTTGGTTCCTCCACATCCTCATCACTGCGCAGAAACAAGAAAAGACCTTTCAGTTTGAGTCCATGGCTTCCAATTGGTTTGTTTATATGTGTAAAATGATGTCACACACACACACACACCAATCGTAGTTTTAAATTACGTCAACCCTCATAATTTTAGCATCTACCTCTTCAGTTGCACAATTAATCTCTGTGCATATAAACCAAGGTTTTGTTTTGCAGTCGATAGGATGTAATGTGTCTGTAGGTTTAGGGTCAGAGCTAGGGAGGGGTCATAAGGAAACCTCATTTATATTAATTACAGGTAGCGTCATGCATGGATTAGAATTGTATCTTCCTCCCTGCTGCCTTAAGGAAATTACAGAGCATGAGCATCCCCAGGATATGTGGGGATAACACGTCAATGCGATCCACTGCTGCATAGTACCCAGAGGTGAGGACTTAGTGTTTGAGGTCCTCACCCTGGGTACTATGCAGCTAAGTCCTCACCTCTGGGTACTTTAAATAATTCCTGCAATACTTCCTAGAAACTTCCCTCTGCGCTCCGGTCAGATCCTTCTCACTGACATTGTTAGCGACAGTCCACAAGACACACCCAGGGTGAGTCTTCCCATGGGCTGCCTCATGAACTGTCACTCACAGTGGCAGAGAGGACGATCGGACTGGAGCTTTCTAGTTGTCCTTTAAATACATGTTATAGTTACACATGTGTGACAGGTCAACACATTCAGATCAGAATATATAGTGCAAAAAAAGTATCTATTTGGCTGGTATGGATAATTGAATTTACAATGTTATTCATTAATCCAATTTAAAAGATTAAAGGTTATGGATTTCATGTACCTTTCCCCTGGATTATTTTTGCTGGCCAATTTTCGAGCTTGTCTGTCCATTAAACTTGTCCGAGACCGGGTTTTTTTCCAAGAATAGTAATATTTCACTAGACTTGCAATAGATTTATCTGGAAGCTAAAAAAAATAAATGGAAAAAAAATTTAGGGTAAAGGGTCAGTAGTTTTGTATTAACGAGCTACAAGAATGCCAACATATAGTAATTACGTAAAGCAATACTTTACCATTTGCTGAATTCTATGAAAACTTTTCCCATGGAAGCTAAAAGCTTGTTCAAACAGAACTTTATCCTCCACGGTCCATTCATCGGGAAAAGGGGTAAAGTTGGGCAAGTCAGCCAAGGACTTTTCAATGTTATGCTTGTGCCAGAACAGCATGCCAAGTGCCTGAGAAGAAGATGAAAAGACACATTTTGGAGTTGTATTTTGGAATACACGGCACAGGATTGATTTATTACTTATTGCTATATTCACCATTTGATTGTAATATTGATCATAACGTTGAACAGAACGGCAGTTTTACCTGCCAACATTCCAGCTTCATTTCTGGCTGGAGCATTATTTGCACTTGCCTTTAAATGGAAAATGATTTGTCAGAATGTTGCAGGAACGTTAGGTTTAGTCAACTAAAGGATATGGGCAGCTTAACAGTAAGGTGTTTACCATGTTAGCTATTGTTAGAAAATGCAGACAATACCTGTACTTGGCTAACAGGGAGATGCAATGCAAAATGTTATTGTAAAACCCATACTACCCAATGTATACAGCGATTGTTCCTTATATAGAAAGATTGTTTTTACCTTAAACACATTGGTGATACGTATTGCCCAGGTGAAAGTCAAAACCACCAATGACAATAAATCTAGAAGTGCTGACTTACCTGAGAGCTTAGGGCTTAACTAAATACTAAGGAATTTGCAAACTGGTAGCTCTGCCTTCAATGTGATGGGGGTGGACTATCGAAACCATGACGGCAGAGCCTGGCAATTTCTGTGCTGCATTTTTAGTAACACCGTGACAGCCACCAATATTTTACTGTCATGAGGATACAGCACCAGAATAACTACAGCCATGGCCAAAAGTTTTGGCAGCGAAATAACGGTTGTGCTTTAAAATATTTGCAGCTTCAGTTTTTGTGGTGCCAATTTAACTTGGTTTTACAATATTGTGCAGAGTGATCAGTTGCATTTAAACCCAATGCCAAGAGCTTTGTTAGCATAAAAAGTTAAATAGGAACTAAAGTCTCCAGACAACATTGCCCCAATAGAAAGTGCACATTCACAAAGATACAAAAAGCTGTGCCTCACCTGTCCCTTTACTGTGGATGCTGGGTGACTTGTAAAAATAACCTGAGAGTACTAGGGGTCAGCTCCCATATTTCCCCTTATTTGGGAACACCCTGCTAAGTGTACGCAGTACACTTCACAGGAAGTTGCAGCATTTCTTCCTGGAAGTTGTAGTGTTACAGCTGAGAGATCATTCCTGCCTCTGACACAGAACTTTGCGTTTTATACAGAAAAAGTATATTTCAGTAATAAATAAAATTAAGTATGGGGAAATCCAACCTGCAAACTTCTATACTATCTCTATCCCACAAGGGCTACTTGGTGGGATATCAGTACATGTAGAATCTCTATCTTTTGCTAGAAACATAATAGAAACAAAAAAAAAATTAAGCCTGGGAATTGTGTTCCAATGGTCTGTTTGTTTCTAAAACCAGCAATTTACCAATGCGCCACCACTGCACATGTGATAGTAAATTTTGTTTTCCTGCAGAAAGGCTATTAGCAATTCCCGCTAGTTGATAGATAAAAAAAAAAAAAAAGAGCTGCTATATATAACATTTCTACATATGTAGAAACTTTATATTTTTCTAGAAACATGATGGAAAACAAATAAAAAAAATAAACTCAGGCAGTGGACTATGATGCATTGTTTCATAAGTAAATTAGGGTATTTGAACATGTGACTTCTTGGGCTGTGTGTTCCTAAAAACATGGCATTTATATGGTGCGCCACCAGCAACTGAACTATGAATACAGATACCTTTAGAAACTTTACCCTTCTCTAAAAAATCTGTGCATTGAGACACCGAATCCTCGAATCAGGGGGCGTGGCTCTTTGAAGCCAACATGGGCTATGTGTTGTACTAGCAACAACATGGAAGCCTTCTTTGTTATATAATCTATTACTTACATGTACTAAATGCAACTTATTAGAGAAGAATCTTTCACTGTATAGGTGTTCTGGGGAGAAAAGCTTTCACATTAGGATTAAAAAAAAATTAAGTTTAGTTCCCCTTTAACATTAAATTTCATTGTATTATGGCCCGGCACAAATCAGACTTAATTTCAGTATAGTCATTTCATCAGCACAGGCGAAAGTTTACATATAGCTGAAATCAGTCTATAATTCTTATTGGATTAGAAGGGCAGACTAATTGCTAACAAGAAGACAATTAAGCATGTGTCCCTCTTTTATAGCTAAGGTTATATCCAAAGAACAAAATGCTGCCATCGTTGTGCAAGGAAATTGCTGGTAAGAATATTACACATGAAAGAGCTATTTACCAATCCAGGTGAAGTAGGTTACACGACTTCCAAGAGGAATCAGCTACAGAATCTGTTGCCACCAGTTCAGAGCTTGCACAATATTGGGAGCTGGTGTGTGTGAGTAAATATGGATGCAAAGTCATGTAAAGATGTTAAGAAAGTGTTAAGAAAGGCAAGAAAGAAGCTGCTTCTTCTACAGAAATTCATCTAGGACAGAATAAAATTCTGCACAAGGATTGGACAGCAGAAGACCAAAATCTGGAAAATTGGTGTGTGGATTTGTTTCTCATCCAAGAGAGTGGGTTAACATTGCCACGAATAAAGATTGGTATCAAAATATCCTCCAAGAACAACTTCTACCAGCATGCCAGGTGCTACCGTATATACTAGAGTATAAACAGAGTTTTTCAGGCTGTAAAATCAGCCTGAAAACTCGGACTCGGTTTATATTCGAGTCACTCACCATTGAAGATTCCATGCACTGGCGTGCCAGCCGACATCACTGCCCGGCGCCAATTAGTGACGTCAGCCGGCGCGCCAGTACATGGAATGATCGTGCGGCTGCCGGAATGGAGAGGACGCTGCTGCTGGAATGGAGAGGACGCTGATCTTCAATGCCAGCACACAGTCCCAGGAAGCCCTTGGATTTAGGAGAGCCCACAGCTCCTGGATGAAGAGAGCCCACAGGTACAAACTGAACTGGGTGGGAGGGTGAGGGTAGCATTCAAGATGTTTTGGAAACTACAACTCCCAGCATGCTTTATTAGCTGGGAGTTGTAGTTTCCAAACATCTTGAATGCCAAGTTTCTACCCTCGGTTTATACTCGAGTCAACAACTTATTATATTTTTTTTTGGGTGAAATTGGGTACCTCGGTTTATACTCGGGTCGGTTTATACTCGAGCATATACGGTATTTGGTTGAATTCAGCAAAACACAATTTGTGTCACTGCCAAAACCTTTGACTTTGGTTGTGAAAGGTCATGATAAGAAGTCACACTGGATCAACAGAGCAAATGAATGAAAACATACCTGTTCAACATTGTATCCATGCTTCTCCTTTGCTATTGCAATATATTCATCCACTGCCAAGAAAAAAAACACCACATTAAGCCTTGCTTTAAAGATTTGGCCTTTTCAGTATAATTTAGTATGGTCCATGATACATTATTAAGAATCGACACGTTTACCTTTATACAAAATTGCTAAAAACAAAGAAGAAACACAATTATATCTGTTGTATTCAATTAGATCAACTGGACTTGAAGTTTAGTTCTTGAAGACGTTTTTCGCTAGTCATCCAACTGGCTTTCTGAATTCAGAATGACTTGTACAAGAATCTTTGGCAATTACGTACCCTAGAAAATCCCAATTAGCATATCACAGCCAGGTGTTAAGGGTGTGATTGGATAGTGGCAATCCAACACCAGGCTGTGATATGCTAATTGGGATTTTCCAGGGTACATAATTGCCAAAGATTCTTGTACAAGTCATTCTGAATTCAGAAAGCCAGTCGGATGACTAGCGAAACGTCTTCAAGAACTAAACTTCAAGTCCAGTTGATCTAATTGAATACAACAGATATACCATGACCTGGATGAATGAGAACCTTTACAAGCAAGAAACACAACTGTTCTGATTTCTGACAACTGATTTCCCTTACTGCTCAAGTGGTAAGTAAAATATCAGCCATAAATAGGGCATCTATAGTGAAAAAAAACACATTGGTCTATTGCAAAGTTAAATTCATGTACTCTGTGCTGCCTTTATCCTATCTCTGTCAGTGACTTTGTTTTTCCATGGTGCCAGATCTGTGTGCAGCACTCCCCCCTTCCCCCTCCCCTCTGTTACCTCATCTGTGTCTCAACTCCGGCTAACTGACAAGCTTATCATGTGCAGTAGGAGTTAAAAGTTCAACATCCTGAAAAACACACCCATGCACAGTGGCCAATAGAAAGCAAGCTGTCCTGGAGACACGGATCTCTCCGTGTCCTGATCTCTCTCTTTGTGACCCATCATCAATCAGTGAAGTCTATCAAGAAGGGGGGACAATTGCAGCCTTAACTCTGCCATCAAATCTACCTCTCTCCCCCTGCTAATGCTCTTATTTCTGTGTTTATTACAGAGCATGGAGGAGGGAGGGACTTGAGCAGGGAAGAGGATCACATCATAAGGATTTGATTGAAAGCCAAGTAGGAGTAGAGGAATGCAATCACTTATTCTTCTAACTTGTGTATCTCAGGTCACAGAGGGAATCTGAACAAAGTGATGACACTCTGGGGGTTGTGGGGAATTATAGAACACATGGAAAGAAAGAAAAGTTCATTTTCCCACTATAGCTGCCCTTTAAGCTAGCTATACAAATGCTGGGTGTTGTAATTTCCAAAATACATGGAGGGCGGAGGGTAGTACATTACTGCGCTAGAGATTTGTCAACAGACAGTCTAGCTTGAATGAATTATATTTACAACCATCCCAAACAGTTTAGAAACCCACTTTGACAGACAGATGATGTAATAATTGCCTTTGTTCTTCCTAGTTGCAGGGAGTCTTTGGCTCAGCCACCCCCACTCCTCCCCATAAAACAGAAAAATCTGCACTGTAAAGATATTTAAAGGATGACAGACAATCTTCAACTCAATACTCACTGAAACAACATCATCTGAAACTACAATTTGAGAGAAGTAAAATTGTGGTACTCACATATTAATCTGTGCTTGCTTTGTCATTAAATTATTAATGTTTAGCGAGTGCTCCTAATTCCCTCCACCCTCCCTTACTCACTGCCTTCTTGTATTGTCTGTGACACCTATAAGTTCAGCACAGCCTCACCATGGACACTGCTCTGCTTAAACTTCTCCCCCTTCTCCCCCCCCCTTTCTTAAATGTTGCAGAAAATGTGATAGCAGACAGGCAAAGAGGTCAGGGATGTGTCCCAGATTATAATTTCTGCTTTCACTATATATGCAGTGTTTTCAAATGATGATTTCTCAGAATCTATAGCTCAGATTTAAAATCTGAAAACGTTTTGGTGCAGTGGGATCTTGCTGTATCTTAATGCAAACACTTTGAAAATTTAGATTTTTTAGAATAAAGATACCTTTAAGTATTACTACGCTTGCACATTCGGATAATCCGTTGAATTGCATAATTTTGTTGCCAAAGCTTCTAAATCAAGAATCCAAATAATTCTCTAATTTTTAGTGTAGTAGACTTGTGCTGGGCGCACACTTACCCTACTTTACATTGAATAGACACTTGACCTGACCTAACGTCAAATGAATGGTAACTTTAGGCCATGAAGAGGTTTCTTAGCTCCCAATGTTCCCAGACAGAAAACACTTTGCAAATCTATGTTGTTTTATCAGGAAGGGCTGTTTTTAAAACATTGCCTGATCATTACTACTTCCATGGTAATGAAAAGCTCACAGACTATTGTGTTTAGTAGAAAACATGTCACTGTAATTATTACATTTCCCATTTAGCCATACAAGTAACACGTTAATAAAATAAACTTACATTTCAGGTCCTGTATGTTATGATGTGGTGACCATACTAGCATTCCACCGCTCTCCTTATCAGTGTACTTGGTAGCACCTAAAATTCAATGTTGATAGTTTTGAGCATAAATATTTAAAGTCTAAAACACACTATCATGGTTTTTACATCCCAAAATAAATTATTAAAACATTTCCAATATTTTAAAGATATTTCCAAATAAACATATACCTGTGTGAAATATGTAAAATCTTAATTTCCTTTCCCCCCCTTCTCCCAGTGGGACAGACATGCTCAGTGTGCTTCAGGGGAAAAGCGAGGAGCTGTTTAATTACCTACTGTGTAGATTTCTGTGCTAGAGACAGGGAGTTGAGTCATAGTAACTTCAGAAAAGACATTGTGAAAGATTTTAATATATATACCTAAAGTATATCTATGGTTAGGAATACCTTACAAAGGCAAACTTTTTTTTTATCAAATATTTCTGGGACAATGGTGTTTTAGGCCACTGTTTTATCTAAGGCTAAAAAATAAATAAGCATGAATGGATTTTAGAATGCTGAACTGGCAGATAGCCAGAAATCAATTGTCAACTGTAATTCTGCAGGTTTATGGCATTTCCTGTCCTCTGCAGCTCTCCGTCCTAACGAGGAACCAGGGTAATTGATTTTGGGACAGCTCAGTCATGGTAACAGAGATCTGCAACATGCAGAAAAGGTGTATTGGGAGTTTGGGTAGTTAACTTCTAGCGGCCCTCCCTGCTCCTGTTTGAACTTGACCCCTACCAGTGACCGGTAATTCAAACAATTTCCATTGCAGTGCACTGAATGAAATGTCTGGCTATTGAAGTGGGCTGGACCAGAATGGAGTATTCAGAGCAGCTAGAAGGGAAGTTTTAAAATTACCAGCTGTACACTTAGGGGCAAGGAACTAATACAGTGATGGCGAACCTTTTAAAGGCCGAGTGCCCAAACTGCCACCCAAAACCCCACTTTATATTGTATAGTGCCATTGTGACCATTTAACCTGGATACAGAGTTTTTACTTTAGAAAAAACAACTCAAATAGACACAGACCAATACAGTAGATAGAATCGATTATAGATTACCTATTAACCGCTGAATGTTATAGCATGTGAGCTCTCTCTGCTACAGACAGCTCTCTGGCTTTTCTGGTGACCTCTGATGTGCATGAGTGCCCACTGAGAGGGCTCCAAGTACCACCTTTGGCACCTGTGCCATAGGTTCGCCACCACTGAACTAGGGCTGCTATCGTACAGTAAGCTTTAAGAGACAAATTAATAACTTCTAGCCTTATTCTTTGTTTAAGTCTAGTTTTCTTATCAATAAAACTAAACCTGCTGGACAGGAACTTACATAAAGATAAAAAGGAAGTGATTAAACACCGCAAATGACTGCCTCTTTTGTGAATCTGACCAGTTCGGTCCAATTAACAGACTGCAGATGGCGATTTTGAGCAGAAATTCCCCACTCCTATGCTAGTGAATGTGATCCAACCCCCATGTTGTGATTGGGCTGGCAGCCAGAAGAGAAAGTCTGTTTATGTGATCACTCCCTCTAAGCCACAAGCTGGGGTTTAGGAAGAAGCTCATCAGATCCCTAACACCTTTACCACTTTTCATGTGTAATTTTACAGAACTGGTTAAATACAGTAGAGACGGTCAGAGATCTCAGGCTGGTTAATTACAGTAGAGACGGTCAGAGATCCCAGGCTGGTTAATTACAGTAGAGACGGTCAGAGATCCCAGGCTGGTTAAATACAGTAGAGAAGGTCAGAGATCCCAGGCACTGGGTAACGGTCTTATTTTCATTTAAGTGCTGAGACAGTCCAACAACTCTGGACGTCATTTTGAAATTCTAAATAGCTAGGGAATATGCTGTTCCATAGAACAATACCAACTGTTCATTTCCAGGAGTAAGTTTCCAGGCATGCAGGATACTTGGTTCCTAGCAAATGTCCAAGCCTGATGGTTAACTCATCCCATCCACAGGGTACAAGGGGCCATGCCCAGGTGAAGGGCATGAAAATTAATGAAAACATGGAGATGAGGTTATTTCAGTCCCCTGATATATACACAACTGATGCCTTAAAGGCAATTCAGGCATAATGTCTATCATATTATTTTCACAAACTAACAAACACCAACAGTCACAACAGAAGAAGAAAATTATTTACTTTACTAATGAATGAGACACAGTTGTTTATCAGCCTAAAGTGCAAGGGATGACTTACAAACAAAACCATTATGGTATACGGTACATACATGCTTTCCTTTCAGGGACAAGATCCAAGATCCTTTTAATCCCAGTATTTATGCAGGGAAAACACAAGCCAAATTTTAATCGTACAATTATCTGGACCAATAATTCAATTGTATCTGCCAATAATCTGTAGTAATTTTAAAAACGCAACCAATGTATTCCAAGATGTTCCTTAAGATTCTACTCCTCCAGAGGTTTGCTGGCCCATTCCTGTTCTTCTAGCAGCTGTCACTCATGGCTGTGATAGCGGACATGACAGCCGACTGACTGCTGGTCTCCGAACAGCCTCCTCTGTTCATGTGCAGGCTTGTAAAAAAGCTCAAATGGTTTTAACAGGAGGCCACAAACTCTACAGAAGCCCCTTCTACCAAAAATTAGGAGGAATAAATATATTTATTAACATCTCAGAAAATGGTAGGGGTTTCAATTTGCACTTTAAAGGGCATGTCCACCTTTATTTTAAAATTACATGTTGTAGGGCTTCCTCCCCCAGCCCCAACCGCATTATTCTTATTTATATTAAGTTCCCCGATCTTTACTTTCCTTCCCTCTTTCCTCTGCCTTACTGCCCGACCCTCTGCTTGCATGAAACTGCAAGCAGGGGGCCGGACCGGAAGCCGGGTCCGTGATTGGCTGAGAGGCAGCCAATCACGGGCGCGGCTGCCGGTAGTTCAGAACGCCGGAGGAGAGAGGGAAGGTAAGTAGAGTTAGGGGGACTTCCTGAAAATAAGAATAATGCTGTTGGGGCTGGAAGCCCTACAATATATGAAAAGGAAATTACACTAGGGTCGAGGGAGATAAAAACGGGTGGGAGAGGGAGGGGTTTACTGTGCATGGCAAAATTCTCCCGGAGGAAAGACAGGAGGCAGAGTCCTATATGGACTCTGCTAGGCTCCTGGTGGCCAGTTTTTTGGACTTTGGGGGAACATTGCAGGGCAGCCATTTGAAGCTGGGATGTAAGGTAAGGATTTTTAAGCACTACACAGTGGGGCCAGTAGTGGGGGAAATTATAGTTTTGGGGGTGGACATGCCCTTTAAATCTAAGCTCTATTCCAATAAATAGGTTCTGTATATAAAAAAATTATATAAAATAAATAGTACAAGGCTAAAGTACACGCACTTTCTGCGCATTTAGTGGTTAGGAGAGTTTACAGCTACTTTATTTTAGACCACTCAAATGATGCTTTACTAGGCAGAACAGGGTTGCCTACATTGTACTGATAAAGGCTCATTACAGACAAAATTTAGTCAAAAAATGGTTCTCTGGTTTGGCATTCACTGAAAATGCCACAAAGCTGCCACGAAAACATGCAAATTACTCGAAAGGCTCCACTCCCACAACTCATTTGCATACAGAGAAAAGGAGCCCTGCCCAGTATACATTATTTGACTCCGTAATGCAATGTCAATAATATCAACATCATAAAACTTATGTTGCCCATATTTAGACAACCTTTATGGAATCTTTTGGTAGCCTGCCTCAATTAGGACATACACATCATCTTAAGGTGGCCATACAGATATACGATTTTACATACCCAACCGAGCGCCCCCGTGACATTCGATCAATCCTGCCAGAACCGCTTCTCCCTTGATTCTATGCGTCGGGACAGTTCCGGCAGGATCGGTCGAATGCCGCGCTCAGTCGGGTATGTAAAATTGTATATCTATATGGCCACCTTAAATCAGCTGCTATTTGTCACATGTATACCCCTGCATGCAAAAAGCCTTACTAGATTAAAGCAAATGATGGAGGCTCTTGGGAATCTGCCTGAAATCCCCAATGAATGGCTGTCCTAACAGACACTTTTATATCACATTTTATATATACACTCCCAACATCCTCCAGCTGTCCAAAGAGAGTGTCTCTAGTTAAATAACAGATTAAGGGACACATTTTGGCTATTCTAGAGAAATATGTTTGGTTATATTTTTAGACATAAAAATGTATAGTAATTCTCCAACAGACAGTCACTGGGAATGTTGACAAGTGTAATTTAAAGGACAACTAAAGCTCAAATATAATCAGGCTTCAATGGATATTATAATTCCTAAATGTTGTTGTTAGTAACAATTGGTTTTCTGACTGCTCAGTCTTCATGATACTAAGGCACGTGATTGACAGCTGAAATGTAAGATGGTTTAGACTTGATATGTAAAGAAATAGGGGGCAGATCCACAAATAAATGGCTCAGTGATAATTGGGAAGGACTATAGTTTTCAGTAATGGGCAATAAAGAATCATTTCCAGCGTTGATTTCATTTAAAGAGGATCTGCAGCAGCTCTGGCAAAATCAATGACAACAGATGGAGGTTTCCCTATTGTGTAGGTCTAAAAGGGGGATCACAAAATGTATATTCCAAATCAGATGTCAAAACTACAACTCCCAGCATCCCCTGCTATGCATACTGTCGACAGTTAATGCTGGGAGTTGTAGTTTTCAAAAATCTGAACCCCCCAATGTGACATCCCTGATGTAGAATAAACAGCAGGAGGGCCCGTGCTGGTCATTTCTATGCCCGGTCCAGCCCCCCATCCCCATGCACAAATGGAGTCACAGTCGAGGCTACCACGGCCTATAGAGATCCACATTGGCTTCTACTCACCAGGATCCAAGTCGGGAATCCGGGCCTGGAAATCCGCTCCAACCCTCATCCCCACATCTGGAAAGGGAGATAAAACAGGACAGGCTATAGACAGGAGGGAACCGGGGGGCCGAGCGCTCACACAGACAGCGGGGACCTCAGTTAACTCCATTCCGGAAAGCTAGCTCTACATCCAGTCCGGAATTTCCCTCCCGCTCTATCCCACAGTCCCATGCTCTCTATGGTGCGCCCGCCCTCTATTCCCTAGGGTCCCTCTCAATGACCCCCGGTTCGCCCGTTTTAACCCCCGAGTCCTCCCGCTCTCTATCCCCCGGTGTCCCTTCTCTATCCCCGGGTCCTCCCGTCTCTATGACTCTCCCACGCACTGGAAGACCCGGACTGGATCCGCCCCCTGTAACCCGGAGTCACTCAGTTCGAGGCTACCACTGCCGTGTTCCTCGTCTTCTTCTCCCTCGTCGCTCTCGTCCGAGCAGTGTCCGTTGGAGGCGCCAGTCGGGCTCTTGTTGACTCGGTTCTTACCGAGGTATTCGGTCCCCTTGTCCATCATCCCCGGCATGATGCCGCTTCTCCCCCCCGGTGTGTGAGGTTGGGCTGAGGAGACAGAGGGGGGACTACTTTATGTTCAGTCAGCGCATTAACACGCACACTACACACTGAGTGAGGTGGATCAATGCGCCTCGGCAGTGTGAGGGGAGCCACGTGATCATCGATCTCCCAGAATCCTCCAGGGAGACATTATAACTGGTCAACAACAACAAGAACAGGACAGGGCTAACCAGGACTAAGGCAAACTACAACTCCCAGCATTGTGAATCCAGGGAATGCTGGGAGTTGTAGTTTGCACATATCTGGAGGGCAGCAGGTTGGACATCCCTGTTGTAAGGGCTTGTTCGCACTATAGCCAGTTATTGTGCACCGTGACGTGGCGTGTACAGTATATACAGTTCAACGTGGCCTGTTCTTACCCACGCGGTGTGACCAGTCCGATTGGGCCACATTAGTGATTGATATAATCCATGTAATTGTAAAGAACTACAATAGCGCCGACATCTTCCGTACAATGACATGGATACATTCACATCAGGCCCTGCCCCGAAGAGCTTACAATCTAAGCACATTTATTTGACACATACAACCTATCAGTATGTCTTTATGATTGTGGGGGGAACTGGAGTGCCCAGAGGGAACCCACTCAAGCATGGGGAGAACATATAAACTCCTTGCAGATCTGTCCAAGGCAGGGGAGGACTGGTCCAGTAGGCTGAGGGGCAAATGCCCCCCTGACTGGCCTCCAATTAAACATTTGGTCTGCCACAGAAGCTGTTACTAAGTTACTTTCTTGAAAGGCACAGCACATACCTCTAGCTCTAACATGGGCAAGTAAAAGGAAACTACTCCTAGTTCAGATTGTTATCAGTCAGGCTTCAAGTTCATTAGACAGTGTTGTCAGTCCTTCAGATTGGCTAATGAACTGGAGGGCTGACAACACTGAATAATAAACTGGGGGGCTGACTAACACTGGCTAATGAACTTGAAGGCTGACAATACTGGCTAATGAACCGGAGGGCTGACGACACATTAGCCAGTGATGAGGTGACAATACTGGCTAATGAACCGGAGGGATGACGACACTGGCTAATGTGGGGTCAGCCCTCCAGTTTATTAGCCAGTTTTGTCAGCCCTAAAATTCATTAGCCTTTGTTGTCAGCCCTTCAGAATTGAACCCAGGACTCAGTGTGGACTCAGGCCAACCTGCTGCCCACACTATAGCTTTTTAACATACGAGCGGATCGTGTTATAATGTGCTGTTGTGGCCTATCCCTTCTTACACCAATAATTACTAGCTTGTCCATTTTTCCAAAGAAAAAAACACCACAATGCATAGAAAAATGTACAAATGCACACAACGAAAGATAACGCTTACAAAATGGTGATAGCTCCGAAAAGTGGATTGAATTGCAACAGGCAGCAGCGCACCTTGTGTTGCCAGTCCCATTGGGCCACACTAGTGTGCGCTTTTTAACATGCAATCAGATCGCTTGTTAAAACGTGCTGATGTGGCCTTGCCCTTATAACACCAGTAATTACTAGCGCTCAAGCTTCCGCGTCCATGATCCACTTACACTTCCATTTACACCTGTCTTTTAGTATAGGGTAAGTATATTATGGCTCCTCAAAATTCCCTGACATGTCTAAAAGCTTATATATGGGAACTCCTTTGTAATAAACTTTAGCTTTATCACTTGCATGTAATGTGCCCTCCTAATCTCCCACCACTGGCTGACTGTGCATATAAACTCATATGGATTGTGGTCCGTCTGTGGAATAGATAAGTAAAGAGGTGGGGTATGATTCCCCAAGATACTAATAAACGACTAATTATCAACACAAGTTTAATTGAAGTGATGCAACAGGAAATAATTATTATTATTGCTGAGTTCTTTGTTGTATTTCTTTCCCGTTTTACGATAAATTAGAGATCGCCAATGAAAGTGCGAAAGTATTTCTATACTGTAGGAAACTGAAGATTTTGTAGAATGTTGTTCCTCTATAAAGTTGTATATTACCAGCATGCGTTACATATCCTATTATTTACATTTTTGCAGAGCTCTACTACTCCGTATGATGTATTGAATTTTCTTCACATTTTTATGCCATAGCTTGTTTAAACACTAGGTGGCGCCAAATAAAACCTTTTTAAAAAGTGCATTGATTTCACTGGTTAATAAGAGGCGGGACAAGTTACACATGCTGTTAATTTTCAGAAACCAATCAGACGATACTCGCTGGTTTACTAGAGTTTGTAAATGTTTGATAACATCTGATTGGTTGCTGCAAAATAAACCACAGGCAAAATTTGGCGCCACTTATTTAAAGGAAAATACCTCTTGGGTAGCACGGTGTCTCGGTGGTTGGCACTGATCCCTTGCAGCACTGAAGTCCTGAGTTCGAATCCACCCTTGGACACATCTGCAAGGAGTTTGTATGTTCTCCCCGTGCTTGCGTGGGTTTCCTCTGGGCACTCCGGTTTCCCCACAATCATAAAAACATACTGATAGGTTGTATGTGTCAAATAAATGTGCTTAGAATTTGGTCTCTAGTTGCAGTCTGTATGGATGTATACTATCCCATTTCTATATATATATCTATATATATATTGCTTGTCGCATTGGGGGTTTGACCAAGCCTCTGGGAAATGTGTACTCCACCCACAGTGGGTCATGGGTTCAAGTACTGAAAGCTGGAGAGTTAGCCCCAAGAAAGCAAGCGAAGGAGCAGCAGGGACTTTCATCTCATTAAAGGCAGGTACTGATATAAAGATAAAGTTTGAGAATTACGTCTCCTAAGAAGGTAAAAAGTTATTAAGGTAAAAAAGGTTAAACGTTAGGACCCAGCAGAATAAACAAACTGTGAAGTGGTTGGTGGGCTTAAAATAATTTGGCCAAGTTATTGAACTAAATGGTTTAATTTATCCAGAGAGAAGGGCAGGCTTTTTAAGTCGCAATACAATGGTAAAGTAAAATATAAGCAAATTAATTGGATGTGCACTAGGCTTCTATTTTTTAAATGTACTTAGATTGTAAACTCTTCGGGGCAGGGCCTGATGTGAATGAATACATGTAATTGTAGAGCGCTACGGAAGATGTTGGCGCTATATAAATCCATAATAATGAACCTTATTCACAGCTAACTCTATTAATCATTGCCTCTGATCAAGTTAAGTCTGGTCAACTTTTTAGAATTTGCAGGAAGCCAAGTGTAGTTTGGGATAAAATGGAAGGAGCTAGTTAGTGTTCATTTCTATAAAGAGAAAATAAATCTAGAACATTAGGACTAAGGGCTAGGCCACACTAATGCATTTAGCACGTTTGCGCTTGCGTTTTTGGTTAACGTGGAAATTACGGAAACACAAAAATTCACACAATTTCGATAGCATGCACCATTTTTTGACGCAAACGCATGCATCTTTATAATATTAAATTACAAAAATGCATGTGCAAAGAGTGCACAGAAATCGCACACTCAATCACGCGCGATAACGCTCCCGATTGCGTGCGGGATTTAGTGCATTGGGGTGGGGCCTCAGCCTTACTAGAAAAGTTGAAATGTAGTGTGTGCACCTTCTGTGGCTATGTAGATCTGGCCATACATGATCGGAATCCCAAGGTATCTGCTGGTGTGAGTGCAGTGTTCCCTCTAAGCCGCGCGATCATGAGTGTGCACACAGATTAAAGTGGTGCGCACACAAAAATCTTCTGGAATATAAGTGCTGTGGTATGGAGCGCACTAAATGTTATTTTATATGTGCAGAGAAAATATATCTTTGCGCACACAGCCGATAAAATTAGAGGGAACACATTGCTGACGTGATATCGATTAGTTGGGAAATTGGTCATGCAAGGCAGAAATTTTCCATTTGCAGAACAGGGAGCTGATAGTTATTGTAGTAGTGACTGGGCTCAGCTGACGGGCAGAGAGAGGTATGGGCAGGTTGGCTGGTATCTGCTTTGTATTTATTTTCTGTCTGTGTGTTAACACAAGCAAGGGTGGCCATACACATGGACGATACCTGACGGAATATTGCTGAATATTTTTGTCGCGCTCTTTTAGAATTGCGTGCGGTCCTTGGTAAGTAGTGGGAGGCGATACATTAAAAAATATATGTATATTTATGATACAAGAATAAATATATCAAGAAGGATATCCCCTTAAGAAAACAGCGATTAGCCAAGTTTAAAGTTATAAAAGGTAAGTATAGATATAGGTTCATTTATGCAGCCGCGCACTGTGAGTTTAGACCAGGGGGCATACGCCCCAAGTCTCATGATCACACAGTTAAAGCTTGGCCCCATTCCTGGCTCTCAATGCCTTTACTATAGACACATTTGTAAATCAGAAGTTGGTCATCCCACCACTAAAAGCATTTGGAACTGTAAGTGATTACAAACTTAAAGATTTATTAAAACATGTTCAAAAAATATACACGCCTTGCATGTTGGAATCGGCACACATGCGATCATATTCGCATTACTTAAGCCCCAGGCAAGTAGTTATACATTGATGAGCATCAGTAGAGTGATGGTAACAGAAAGTTAATAACCAGTCTGGGGGATTCTCTTTTCCTATGATTTTGTGCTATTCCACGTAACTGTGGATCATCTATGTGACTATGGATGTTTCCCCATCCAATAAAATCAGCCTTCTCAATTCTACCGCTATGATGATTAAATATTCAATATTCAAAGCAAGGAGGTGTGATTAGAAGTAAAAAGAATGGGATGAAATTTAAAGGACAATTATACTCATGAAATGGAAAACAATTTAAATGTATATGTATGTTTTTCCAAGTTCCCCAACCTTCCCTCTGCCTTGGGAAGAGAATTCCTACTTTGAAGTCCAGCTCCTTACAGCCAGGGAACTCCAGAAGCTCTGGGCAGAAAGTGAATCACACTCTTAGTATGTTTTATATAAGCTGCGTGCTTCCTGGCTAATCAAATGGAACATTTTCATCGCTGACATTCTGGAGAACGGGAGAAAGTGAATCACACTTTGGACATTAAAATCTTCTTTCTGATATTATGCAGGGTGGGTTTTATTGTATACCCATTTAACTCTCTGCCGACCATCATGTGTGTATTTCGCCAGTATAGTTGTCCTTTAAATTAAGATAGCGACAGGGGAAAGCGCAGGATTTTCAATGGCAGCGGTGAGCATATCGCAGCACCATTTTAACCACACACCCCACTCCAATATTAAAGTATTTTAATCATTTCCCCTAGATTTTTCCTTCTTGTGTAATTCTTATATTTATTATAAAATATAAAGATCTTAGAAGTCACCAAGGAGTCGCATGACCATATAACAGTATGAGTTACCATATATACTCAAGTATAAGCCAAAATTTTCAGGCTTTAAAGTTAGCCTGAAAACCTAACCTCAGCTTATACTCGGGTCAAGTCCTAATTTAGATCCAAATGCTGCAATTGCAGATAGTAACCACTAGGTGGCACTGTGTTAAAAATCCTTCACCTGCATAGAAAGTTAGGAGCAGCTCATCTGCCTTTGCACCCCTTCCTGCTTCCTGTAGTCTGGCTGCTGGACTCAGCACTGTCACTGCACATGTGGAGGCTGTAATTCTGATGGGTCTTCTCAGTTTGGGGCAAAATGGCTGCTAGTTCAATGCAAATGACAGCTTGAAACTACAACTCACAGGTGACATTTTTAACTATGGGGGTCAGAGGGCCCTTTACTATATGGGGGTCAGAGGGCCCTTTACTATATGGGGGTCAGAGGGCCCTTTACTATATGGGGGTCAGAGTGCCCTTTACTATATGGGGGTCAGGAGAATTGTAAATGATGGTAAGCGTAATTAAAAGTTTATTGAACCTTGCCACTCCACATGTTTAGAAACTACAACTCCCAGCAACCAAAGCATGCTGGGAGTTGTAGTTTCCAAACATCTGGAGTGCCAAGGAATTGGGGGTTACTGGTACTGGATTTGGCTATTACTTTATGGGAATTCTGCTGTCCATTTAAAGCCTCAAAACAATACTGAATCAGAAGGCAGTAGTGGTCATAATTTCTACCCTTGGCTTATACTCGAGTCAATCAGTTTTTACTAATTTTTTAGGTAAAAATAGGTACCTCGACTTATACTCGGATCGACTATACTCGAGTATATACGGTATGTTAACATTGTTCTATCCTTTGTTACAGGTGTAATCCTCATTATAATAAAAACAACATATAATTACTTGTTCCTGTCTTGAGTCCAGTTCATGGGAATACTGGTAAAGAGGAAATCCCCGTTTTTCTTACTATGTGTCATTGTCTATGTGATTACTTTCACACCTCTCCCCAAACAACACTTGCTCCTCACGTTTCAAATTTGGGTCCTATTAGTTTAATCCCCTTTCACACTGACATTCCTTGTATTTTCTGATGGCCTTAAGGTGCCAGAACTGCAATTAATTAAAAGTTTAGCAGAAAGGGGGGATTCTGGGCACCTAAAAACGCTTCTGAATGATGCACATGTTTGTCTCTCTAATTTCCTCATTTCCTGATCAGTCAGGCTGGAACTTATAGAAGAAATGTTTCTCACCTGTGTTATTGTGTGGAATCTCTATGTGCACACATATTTAACAACAATCATACAATCATTACAACCAAAACAGATCAGAATGCAACGCACAGAGTAGGGCCTATTGAGTTGTGAATCCTACACCACAGGTTTTTTTAGACCCACTCGGCAATGCAATTTTTTCTCAGCTGTGTGATTTTGCACGTGGCACCCGACCACTTTGCGTGGGACTTCGTACATTTATATTCAGCTTTAATGTTGGACCTGATGTTGCAATTACCCATATTTTGTGCTCTGAAATGTTATCATAACATATATTTTTAACTACAACAGAACAATAATGTAAGTTATTCTGGTAAAAATGTTTCCACTACCAAAATTGTGAGGTACAACTGTGGTTTTCAAGTGTGTCCTTTTTACAAACCCTGTCCTACACATATTTTGTCGCTGTAACTAGTTTTACCACTAGATGGCAATATAAGATAACCTACAAAGATTTGAATAATTTTAGTGTATAGATTTTACAGGTGGTTCAACAAGGTACAGAATTACAGCTGGTATTTACAACAGATAGCTACCAGTAACAAGCATTATTGTTTTCAACCTCAGTGTTAATTTTTTTTCTTTCTGTGAAGAAAATCATTGCTGCGGGAAAAATAGTTACATACTGTATGGTATTTTAATACCCACATTTGTTATATGTTATGATATCACCCATTAACACTCATATACCCACATATATATCACCCATTCACACCCATATACCCACATTTTTATCACCCATTCACACCCATATACCCACATTTAAAGGGCATGTCCACCCCCAAAACTAAAATTTAACCCCTTACTGGCCACATCAAGTAGTTTAAAACAATCCTTACCTTACATTCCTGCTCAAAATAGTTCCCCTGCTGTGCCCCTCCAAAGTCCAGGAAACTGCTGTGTAGGAGCAGTGTGTGACTCATGCTGTGCCTGAGACTTCCTCAACCTCATCAAGGTTGAGGCATGCTCAGTGCAGCCCTCCCTGCCTCTCAGCCAATCACGGACGCGGCTGCCGGTCCCGCCCCCTGCTTTCAATTCCATGCAAGCAGAGGGCCTGAACACTGCAGCAGGGGAGAGAGGGCAGGTAAGTAAGAATCGTGGGACTTTCTAACAATTATATTAATGCGGTTGGGGCTGGGGGAGCATGCCCTACCACATATCAAAAGTTAAATTTTGGGGTGGACATGCCCTTTATATCACCCATTCACACTCATATACCCACATTTATATCACCAAGCACACCCATAGGCCCACAGGGAGAGGCACCCAGGACACGCAGATGACCCACTAGGAGAGCACAAGGGACACGTAAGACCCACAGTGAGAGCAGCGTGCAACGATAGCCACAGGGAGAGCAAGCCAGCACACAGAGAGAGAGCCAGATAGAGAGCAGCAGTTCACACCCAGAGACGGCGAGGGAGATCACCCATCAGCTCATATGACCACAGTTGTATACACCCATTCACACGCTCAGATAGCCAAGTATAGCACCCATTCACACCACTAGGACACTTAGAGATACCCAGGCACAATCATGAGACCCACAGGGAGAGGAGCCCAGGCAACGAAGAGACCAAGAGGATGCACCCCAGGCCACATCCCAGGAGACACAGAGAGAGCACCCAAGACCACAGGGAGACACCCAGGGAAGGCGGCATGAGACCAACAGGGAGAGCAGCGACGCGCAGGCACGCGCAGAGGAGCACCACGCAGAGACCCACACGAGAGAGCACCCAGCACAGCAGAGACCCACAGGAGAGAGCACCCAGGCAGCACGCAAGAGACCCACAGGAGAGACACCCAGAGCACAGCAGCGACCCACAGAGAGATCACCCAGGTCCCATGCAGAGACCCACGAGAGCAGCACCAGGCACACGCAGCGAACCCACAGGGAGAGAGCACCCAGGCACCAGCGCAGAAAACCCAGAGAGCAGAACCCAGGCACCACGCAGAGACCACAGAGGAGAGCACCCACAGGCACACGCGAGCAACCCACAGAGAGAGCACCCAGGCCACACCCAGAGACCACACAGGGAGAGACCCAGGACGCGCGCAGATAGCCACAGGGAGAGCACCCAGGCACGCGCAGGAGACCCACAGGGAGAGCAGCCAGGCAGCGCACGAGAGACCCACAGGGGAGAGCACCCAGGCTCCGCGCAGAGACCCACACGGGAGAAGCACCCAGGCACGCGCAGAGACCCACAGGAGAGCACCCAGGCGACCGCAGAGTACCCACAGGAGAGCACCAGGTACAGAGAGGACCCCAGATAGCAACCAGGACGGCAGGACCACAGGGAGAAACCAGGCACGCGCAGAGACCCACAAGGGAGAGCACCAGGCGACACCCACAGAGAGCACCCAGGGACACGCAGAGACCACAGGGAGAGCGAAGCCAGAGCACTGCGCGCGAGACCACAGGGAGGAGCACCTCAGGCAGCACCACAGGGAGAGCACAGGCACACACCAGAGACCCACAGGGAGAGCACCCAGGCACGGCAGAGACCAACAGGAGAGCCACCCAGGCACCGAGCAGAGACCACAGGGAGAGCACCCTGCACGCGCAGGAGACCCACAGGGAAGCAGCCGTAGGCAGGCAGAGACCCAACAGGGAGAGCACCCAGGCACGCGTCCAGAGTACCCACAGGGAGAGCACCCAGGCACGCAGAGGACCCACATGGGAGAGCACCCAGGCACACACATGAGTACCCACAGGACGTGAGAGCACCAAGGCACACACGCAGAGACCCACAGGGAGAGCAACCCAGGACACGAGAGAGACCCACAGGGTAGAGCATGCCAGGGCGACAGCGGAAGATACCCACAGGGAGAGCCAGCAGCACACAGAAGCAGGACCGAGGAGAGAGAGGCACCTCAGCACCCAGAGAGACCCACGAGGGAGAGCACCCGCAGCAGACGAGAGACCCACAGGTGGAGCACCCAGGCACGCGCAAGAGACCCACAGGGAGAGCACCCAGGCACACCAGAGACCCACTGAGAGAGCACAGGCACACCCAGAGACCCCAGGGAGAGGACCCGAGGCACAGCGCATGAGACCCACAGTAGAGAGACCCAGCACACCCAGAGAGCCCCACCAGGAGAGAGCACCCAGCAGCGCCTACCCAGAGGCACCCAGGCAGCGCAGAGACACCCAGGGAGACCAGGCACACGCAGGAGACCAACAGGGGAGGCACGCAGGCAAAGCGCGAAAGGACCAACAAGGGAGCACCGCACCGCAGAGACCAACTATGAGAGCACCAGGGCACACGCAGAGGACCCACAGGGAGAGCACCTAGGCACACGCGGCAGAGGAGTACACCAGGCAGCAGGGAGAGCACCGGAGAGCACAGGCCGAAAGACCCACAGGAGAGCACCAGGCACACGCAAACCCACGGAGAGAGCACCCAGGGACACGCAGAACCCAAGGGAGAGCACCCAGGCACAAAGCAGAGGACACAAGGGATGATGCACACAGGCAACGCAGACCGACCCACAGGTAGAAGCACAGGCACAGCATGGACCACACTAGGAGAGCACCCAGGCAAGCGCAAGGACCCACAGTGAGAGCACCAGGCACGCGGAAGAGACCCACAGGGAGATGCACGCCAGTGATCGGCAGAGACCCAACAGGGAGAGCACCCGGGCCGCCGCGATGACCCACAGGGGAGCCCCAGTCACAGCGCAGGTAGACCCACAGGGAGAGCACCCAGGCGGACCGATGAGACCCGACAGGGAGATAGCACCCAGGCCACCTCGAGACCCACAAGGGATGCACCGAGGCACGCGAGAGAGACCACACAGGGATGAGCACCCAGGCACAACCCAATACCACACATTTAGAGGATCACCCAGGTCACACCAGAGTACCCACATTGATATCACCCATTTCACACCCATACCCACATTTTATACCCATATCTCACTCCAACACACTGACAAAATGGCACTGGTCACATGGCCTTTTATACCCAAGGGGCTGGCAATACTCAAATTAGCTGCCATTGGTTGATTTTGGACATGTGGGCATAATTTTTTTTTAAATTCGATGATTTTTACTCGCAGATTCGATATTCACTGGCAATTTGCGAGTAAATATCGAATCTGCGAGTAAAATGTACATTATACCTATAAGCGAGCATCGAATCCGCGAGTAAAATGTACATTATACCTATAAGCGAGCATCAAATCCGCGAGTAAATGTACATTATACCTATATGCGAGCATCGAATCCGCGAGTAAAATGTACATTATACCTATAAGCGAGCATCAAATCCGCGAGTAAAATGTACATTAAACCTATACGCGAGCGTCAAATCCACGAGTAAAATGTACATTATACCTATACGCGAGCATCAAATCCACGAGTAAAATGTACATTATACCTATACGCGAGCATCGAATCCGCAAGTAAAATGTACATTATACCTATACGCGAGCATCGAATCTGCAAGTAAAATGTACATTATACCTATACGCGAGCATCGAATCCGCAAGTAAAATGTACATTATACCTATACGCGAGCATCGAATCCGCAAGTAAAATGTACATTATACCTATACGCGAGCATCGAACGATCATCCGCAGTAAATGTACATTATACATACTATTACGCAGCATCGAATCCGCAAGTAAAATGTTACATTATACCTTATACTGCGAGCATCGAAACCGCGAGTAAAATGTACATGTCCTTTCTTTTTATTTTACATATAAGCGAGCATCAAATCCGCGAGTAAAATGTACATTATACCTATACGCGAGCATCGAATCCGCGAGTAAAATGTACATTATACCTAGGTGCGAGCATCGAATCCGCAAGTAAAATGTCTATTATACATATAATAGACATTTTACTTGTAGATTCGATGCTCGTGTCTAAGTATAATGACATTTTACTTGCGGATTCGATGCTCGCTTATAGGTATAATGTACATTTTACTTGCGGATTCGATGCTCGCGTAAAGGTAGAATAGGCATTTTACGCGCATCTTCGATTCCTCGAACGGTCGAACATTCGATAAATTATCAAAAGTCCGAGTCCGGGATAGTTCGAAAAGTCCGGATCCGTTCGAACTCGAACAGTTCGACTAGAACTTGCGTTTGAGTTCGAGTTCTATGCCGTCTCTAATTCACACCCATATACCCACATTTATATCATCCATTCACACTCATATACCCACATTTATATTACCCATTCACTCTCATATACCCACATTTATATCACCCATTCACACACTCATATCCCACATTTTATATCACCCATTCACACTCATATACCCACATTTAATTATCATCCATTCACACTCTATACCCACATTTATATTCATGCATTCACTTCCAACATCGTCATATACCCACATTTATATCACCCATTCACTCTCATATACCCAACATTTATATCACCCATTCTTATACCTCTCATTACTACAATTTAATATCATCCATTCACTCTCATAACCTCACATTTATACACACCCATTCACTCTCATATACCCACAATTTATTATTCAACCATTCACTCTCATATTAGATACCACACATTTTGATATATCACCCATTCACTCTCATAGAACCCACTTTCGTATCACCCATTCACTCTCATATACCACATTTATATCACCCATTTCACTCTCCATATACCCACATTTTAATATCACTCACCCCAGTCCCACTCTCATATACCCACATTTATATCACCCATTCACTCTCATAACATAGCTACCAAATTTATATCACCCCATTCACTCTCATATACCCACATTATTATCACACATTCACTCTCATATACCCACATTTTATATCACCCATTCACTCTCATATACCCACATTTATATCCCCATTCACACTCATCTACCCACATTTTATCCACCCCATTCACACTCATATACCCCACATTTATATCAACCCATTCAACTCATATACCGCCATACCCACATTTATATCACAACCCATCCATCGCCAACTCTTATACCCACCTTTATAATCAACCCATTCACACTCATATCCCAAATTTATATCACCCATTCACACTTCATATACCCACATTTATATCACCACCATTCACACTCATATACCCCACATGTATATCACACCATTCAACTCTCTCATATCCCCACATTTATTCACCCATTCACTCCATGTCCCCACATTTATATATTCACCCATTCACTCTCAAGGTACCACCATTTATATCAACCCATTCACACTCATAACCCCCACATGTTATTTATATCACCCATTTCACTCTCATATACCAACATTTAGATCACGCATCCCCCATTCACATCTCATATAACCCGAACCAAACATTTATAATATCACATCACCCATTCACTTCATATACCCACATATATCACCCCATTCACGCTCTAGGGATATACCACAACATTTATATGCACACCCATTCACGGCTCCTATACCCATTGGATATCACCTATTCACTCTCAATATACCCCATTTATATCACCATTCACTCACTCATATAATATAACCACATTTCATATCACCCCATTCACTCTCATATACCCACATTTATATCACCCATTCACATTCACTCTCATATACCCTCACATTTATATACACCCCATTCACACTCATATACCCACATTTGTATATCACACACCCATGTCCACTACTCATATAATACCCCACATTTATATCACCCCCCCATTCACACTCAGATCCCACAATTTATATCACCCATTCACTCGTCATATACCCCCATTTTATCACCCATTCAACTCTCATATACTCCACATTTATATGCAATAATATCACCCATCACTCTCATATAACCCACATTTATATCCACCCTTCACTCTCATAACCACACACCCACTTTAATCACTCCATTTCACTCCTCAATCCTTCATATACCCACATTTATAATCATCCATTCACTCTCATATACCAACATTTATATCAACCCTTCACTCTCAATAACCATCTACCCACCCACATTTATATCACACCCATTCACACTCTCATATACCCACATTATTATCACCCATTCACACTCATATACCCACATTTATATCACCCATTCACCCTCATATACACCCAATTTATGATCACCCATTCACTCTCATAATACCAACATTTATATCAAATATCACCCCATTCACTCTCATAAAACCCACATTTATATCAATCACCCATTCACCTCTCCATAACCCCCATTGGATTATCACCCCATGTCACGTCTCATATACCCACATTTTATCAACCCCCTATCACACTCATATAACCACAATTTATATCACCATTCACGACTCATATACCCCACATTTATATCACCCATTCCCACTCATATACCCACATTATATCACCCATTCACACATCATCTACCCACATTTATATCACACACACCCATTCACACTCAATCTACCACATTTATATCCCCATTCATCACATCATATACCCACATGTATATCACCCATCCCACACCATATACCCAATTTATATCACCCCATTCACTCTCATATCACCCACATATTTATATCACCCATTCACCACTCATGTACCGCCAATTTATATCACCCATTCACTCTCAATATACCCCCATTTATATCCACACAGTCACTCCTCATATACCAACATTTATATCACCCCGCTTCATCTCATATACCACCCCCACTTTATATCACCCACCCATTCACTCTCATATACCAACATTTATAATCACCCTTTCCGTCATATACCCACATTTATATCACACCCCCCCAATCACACCCATTCACTTCATTACCCACATTTATTTCACCCAAAATGTTCACTCCATAATACCCCACATTTATATCATCCAATTCACTCTCATATACCACCATTTATATCACCCATTCACTCTCAATATACCCGCCAGTATATCACCCATTCCACTCTAAGATACCCACCTTTATATCACCATTCACACTCATATACCCACAGTTCTATCACCCATTCACACTCCATATACCACCCACATTTATATCACCACATTCACTCTCATATACCACATTTCTTCAACCCACATTTCACTCTCATATACCCACATTTATATCACACCCATTTCCACTCTCATCTACCCCACATTTATATTCAACCCATTCACTCTCACTATCTACCCACATTTATATCCCCATCCACTTCTATACCACATTTAATAATATACCCCTCCAACCTCATGATAAACCCACATTTTATATCACCACCCTTCACACTCATATCCCACATTTATATATCACACCCCATTCCACTCAGCTCACCCACATGTTTATATCACGCCTTCACACTCATTCTACCCACATTATAATCACACCACCCATTCACACTCATATACCCACATTTAATATCACCCTGCACACTCATCTACCCACATTATATCACCCATTTTCATTCACCTCTCTCATAGACCCACATTTCTAGCCACCCTTCCCTCTCATATATACCCACATTTATATCACCTCACCCATTCACACTCATGTAACCCACATTTTTATATCACCCATT
>CM033473.1:22866774-22892128 GCA_019447015.1 Hymenochirus boettgeri | reverse complement strand
CCACATTTATATCACCCATTCACTCTCATATACCCACATTTATATCACCCATTCACTCTCATATACCCACATTTATATCACCCATTCACTCTCATATACCCACATTTATATCACCCATTCAGGCACACCCAGAGACCCACAGGGCGAGGCACCCATGCACACCCAGAGGACCCACAGGGAGAGCACCCAGGAACACGCAGAGACCCGAAGGGTGGGAGAGCACCACAGTCATCACGCAGATACCACAGGGAAGCCACAGAGGCACGTCGCGTAGACCAACAGGTGAGAGCCCCAGGCGCGCGCCAGACAAAAGGGAAGCACCCATGCACAGCAGAACCAACATTGTAGAGCACCCAGGCACACGCAGGAGAGCCACAGGGAGAGCACCCATGCCGCGTCAGAGTACCAAACAGGGAGAGCACCCAGGCACGCGCAGAACCCACAGGGAGTAGGCACCAGGCACCACCAGGCACGCGCAGAGACCCACAGGGGGTAGCACCCAGTCACGCGAAGAGACCCAGCAGGGAGAGAGCACCCATTCACACCCAGAGGACCCCACGGGAGGCACCCAGGCACAACCAGAGACCCACTCATGAGAGCACCAGGCACACGTGCATGCACGCGCAGAGGACCACAGGGGTAGCACCCAGGCACGCGCAAGACCCCCCAGGGAGAGCACCCAGGCACACCCAGAGACCCAAAGGTGAGAGCCACCCAGGCACCACCCATATGACTCCACAGGGGGGGATAGCCCCCCTTCACATGTCACACTGACCCCACAGTTATAGTATCACCCATTCACTCTCATATACCCACATTTATATCACCCATTCACACCCATATACCCACATTTATATCACCCATTCACTCTCATATTACCCACATTTATATCACCCATTACGTCTCAGTAACCAACAGTTTAGTATCACCCATCACACCGTATATCCACAGGTTATAGCACCCATGCACACCCAATGACCCACATGGAGAGTCACACAGGCACGCGCAGAGACCCACCAAGGATACACCCAGGTCACGTCTCGGTAGACCCAGGAATTTGTAACCAGGCACGCCGGTAGTACCAAAAAGGAGAGCACCGCCTCACGACAGAGGACCCACAGGGAGAGCACCCAGGCAACGCAGAGAGCCAGGAAGCACCCAGAGGAACGCGCAGAGACCACAGGGAGAGTCCCAGTGAACGTCGCAGAGACCCACAGGAGTAGACCCAGCACGCGCAGAGACCCAATGGGAGAGCATCCCCCAGGTGCACGTCTCGACCCACATGGCAACCAGCAGCCGCAGGGAGGCACCCAGGCAGGAGTAGCCAAGGTGAACCACCAGGCACGCGCAGAGCCCACAGGGAGAGGTACCCAGGCACCCGCAGTAGACCACAGGGAGAGCACCCAGGGCGACGGCGTCAGACACCCGGGAGAGCACACAGGCACGCGCAGAGACCCACGGGGAGAGCACCCAGGCACACGCAGAGACCCACAGGGGGATGCATACCATGGGCACGGAGAGACCCACAGGGAGAGCACCATGCACACGCAGAGACCCACAGGGAGAGCACCCAGGCACCGCAGAGACCCACAGGGAGAGGACCCAGGCACGCGCAGAGACCCACAGGGAAGCACCCAGGCACCCGCAGAGACCCACAGGGAGAGCACCCAGGCACGGCAGAGACCACAGGGATAGCACCCATGCACACGCAGAGACCCCACAGGGAGGGCACCCAGGCAACGCGCAGAGACCCACAGGGATGAGCAAACCAGGCACATCCCAGGAGACCCACAGGGAGAGCACCCAGGCGAGCAGAGACCCACAGGGAGAGCACCCAGGACGCGGGAGACCCACAGGGAGAGCACCAGGCACACACCAGAGATCCCACAGAGGAGAGCACCCAGGCACCGCGCAGAGACCCACAGGGAGAGCACCCAGGCACGGCAGAGACCCCACAGGGAGAGCACCCAGGCACGCGCAGAGACCCACAGGGAGAGCCAACCAGGAACGGCGAGCAGGAGAGCCAACAAAGGGAGAGCAGCAACAGGCACGCGCAACGACCACAGGGAGAGCACCTCGGCACGCGGCAGAGACCCCCACAGGGAGAGCACCCAGGCAGCGCAGAGACCCACAGGGAGAAGCACAAGGCACACCCACGGAGACCCACAGGGAGAGCCACCCAGCACACCCAAGACCCACAGAGAGACACCCCAGGCCCGCGGCAGGACCCACAGGGAGAGGACACCAGGCACGCGCAGAAGACCCACAGGGAGAGCACCCAGGGCACACGCAGCAGACCCACAGGGAGAGCACCCAGCACGCGCAGAGACCCACAGGGAGTGCACCCAGGCACCGCGGCAGAGACCCACAGGGAGAGCACCACAGGCACGCGCAGAGACCCACAGGGAGAGCACCCAGGCACGCGCAGACCCACAGGAGAGCACCCAGGGACACGGAGAGACCCACAGGAGAGCACCCAGGCAGCGGGCAGAGACACAAGGGGAGAGCACCCAGGCACGCGGCAGAGACCCACAGGGTTGAGCACCCAGGCACGGCAGAGACCCACGAGGAGAGCAAGCACCCAGGCCACAGCCCAGAGGAC
This sequence comes from Hymenochirus boettgeri, assembly GCA_019447015.1. Taxonomy (NCBI): domain Eukaryota; kingdom Metazoa; phylum Chordata; class Amphibia; order Anura; family Pipidae; genus Hymenochirus; species Hymenochirus boettgeri. Next base: position 22,889,526 of record CM033473.1, on the reverse strand, counting down.
CCACAGGTGAGGCACCCAGGCACGCGCAGAGACCACAGGTGAGGCAAGCACCCAGTCACACCCAGAGACCCACATGGAGGAGCACCCAGGCACGCGCATAGACACACAGGGGAGCAGAGACCCGAACACATGAGCCACACGCAGGACCCACAGGTTTAGAGCACCCAGGCACGTCGCAATGATACCCAAGGGAGAGAACCACAGGCACGATGCAGATACCCATCAGGGAGGAGCCAAATTCACTGGCTTCATATACCACAGTTATATCACCATCACTCCATAGACCCACATGTACATGTTCACACTTCTATACACCCAACAATGTTTAAAATATAATCACCCAGTCACACTCATATACCCACATTTAGAATCACCGCATTTCTCACTCTCAATATACCGCAACCCACATTTCTAATCAGCACCATTCTTTCTCATATAGCCAGGAACATTTGATATCGCCCATTCACTACTCATATACACGCCACATTTATATCAACCACCACATTCACTCAATCATATACCGACATTTTTTATATCATGCCATTCACAACGACCTCCATTCACATCTCATATAAACCAACATTTATAAATCACCCATTCACACAAAATCCTCCATTACCGCACATTTATATCATCAATAATCACCCACACACCCATTTCACTCTCCTATACCTACCCCAACATTTATATCACCCATATCACGCTCATAGTACCCGATCATTTAATTCAAAACCCTTATCACTCCTAAACGCGCACATTTATAATCACCACAATCAGCTCTCATATACAACTTTATATCACCCATTCATACGCATCATATAACACCAACATTTATATCACGACCTAGCCTGTCACATCTCAATATACCCGCATTTATATCACCATTCAACGCTCATATCCCCCATTTCTATCACCGCAGCATAAATCACTCTCATATAACCCACATTTAAGGATCAAGAGATCCACACCACATTCACACTCATATACCCACAATTTAATATCACCATCACCCATTCGACCCCATATCCCCACATATTATATCACCCCATTCACATCATGATACCCCAACATTTATATCCCGGACACCCAGGATCACTCTCAGATCTACCCACACATTTATATCACCCATTCAGCTCTCATATGATCCAAACATTTATACTTCTTCCGACTCCTACTCGTCCCTTTCGACCCATTCACTCTGCATATACCCCCACATTTATATCACCCATTCACTCTCATATACCCACTTTATATCATCCATTCAGTCAGGATCACATCTCATATAGCAACATTTAATATATCACCCTTCACGATCACATCTCAATACCCACAATTTTATATCATACACCACATCACCCATTCAAAGCTCTCTATACCCACATTTATATCCCGGCCATTCACAGACTCGAATATACCCACATTTATATATACAACATTCACACCAGATATACCCACATATTATATCACCCATTCACTACGCATGATACCCACATTTATAAATCACCCATTCACTCTCATATACCCCTTTGAGTCGACAGCACCTATATCACAATCACCCATATCACTCATCATATGACCCCCCCGATTTATATACCCATTCCACTCTCATATACCAACATTTATAATCACCACATTACACTCTCCTATAAACCCACATTTATATCACCGCACCCATTCACTCTCATATACCCACATTTTATATATATCCCCCCCTATCGCCTACTCATATAAACCGCACATTTTATATCACCGCATTCAAACTCAGATTCACACATTTATATCACTCCATTCAGAACTCCATATACCCACCTTTATATCACACCACACACCATTCCACACTCATCTACCCACATTTATATCACCCATTCACACTCATCTACCCACATTTATATCACCCATTCAACCCATTCCCACTCATATACCAACACATTTAATAAATGACCCATCTCACACTCATATAACCCACCTTTATCTCACAAACCATTCACTCTCACTATACCCACATTTATATAATCACAACCCATTCACTCTAAATATACCCAACCATTTATATCACCCATTCACTCTCGTATACCCACATTTATATCACCCATTCACAAAACACCCATATAACCCACATTTATAATCCCCTTCACACACCAATACCAAACCCACATTTATTCAATCACCCATTCACATACCAACCCATATACCCACATTTAATCACCCATTCACTCTCATAAATACCAACATTTATCTCACGCCAAATGTCACAGACCCATATACCCCCCCCTTTATTACATATCACACACCCATATCACACACACCCATAACCCACATTTAAATCAAAATCAAGCACCCATTCACACACCCCATATACCCACAATTTTTCTCATCCATTTATCGCACTCACTAACTCCAAACACACTTGACAAAATGGCACTGGTCACATGGCCGTTTAATACCCAAGGGGCTTGGCAATACTCAAATTAGCATAGCCATGGTTGAATTTATGGACATGTGGGCATAAATTTTTTTTTTAAATTCGAGATTTTTACTTTTATTATACACTAATACTTGCAGATTTCGATATTCAACTGGCAATTTGGCGAGTAACTATCGCTCTGCGAGATAAAATGTACATTAATACCTTAAAAGCGAGCACAAAATCCGCGATTACTGTACATTATAACCTATACGCGAGCATCGAATCCGCGATAAAATTTACAGTTATAACCTAGGTGGCTGCGTAGTCGAACATCCGCGGTAAAATGTAACATTATCACCTAGGTGCGAGCAAATCGAATCCTCAAGTAAAAGTGTCTTAATTATTAGTATATCCCCTATAATAGGACATTTACTTGTAATTCGATGCTCGGTGGTCTAAGTATAATGCACATTTTACAGATAACTTGCGGATTCGAGCTCGGCTCTATAGGTACTAATGTACATGTTTACTCGCGGATTCGCGCTCGCGTATAGGTAGAAAGGCATTTACGCGCAATCTTCGATTCCCTCCCGAAACGGTCGAACATTTCGATAAATTATACAAATTCCAGGAACTATCAAAAGTACCGATTCCGGGGAAATAGATTCGAAAAGTCCGGGTCCGTTCTAACATCGAACATTTTTTCGACGCGAACTTGCGTTTGAGTTCGAGGTTCTATGGCCGTCTCGAATTCACAACCCAATATTGGCAAACATTTAATTTTATCACCATTCACACCCATATACCCACATTTATATCACCCATTCACTCTCATATACCCACTTGTACTCACCACCAATACACATTCACATACCACATTTATCTATATACCCAAATTCACACTGACACTCGTATAACCCACATTTAGATCCCCCACCCACCCAGTTCAACCACTCATAGATGTCAAACATTTATATCACCCATTCACACTTCTATACCCACATATATATCATTCATGATTATCACCACATATCCACATTTAGTAATCAACAGTATTAAAACTCTCATAGACCCACAATTTATATCAGACCCATTAACTCTCATATATCCCCATATAGATCCCCAGTTAATTCATATACTACTTTATACTCAGCCATTCACTCCATCTAGCCCACATCAAATTTATATCCACACCCATAGTCAGAAGCATTCCACTCTCATAGATCCACTTTATACACCCATTCACTCTCATAGACCACCATTTTAAATATCACAGCCCATGGCACTCTCATAAGCCACATTTATTCATCGCCAATATTCCCATTCAACCCACATTATATCACCACATTCACTACTCATAGAACGCCATCTAATATCCACACCGACACGCCATTCCGCACTCAATGATAAACACATTATATCCCCATTCATTCACACTTACATACCCCCCGCACAATCTATATCATATTCACACCACATAAATACGCCACATTTCTATCCCGGCCAACTCATTCACTCTCATATAGCCAAATATTAATATCACCCATGTCACCTCTAAGAAACCCACATTTATAATCAGCCGCATTTCCGCTCAAGATACCCACATTTATATCACCCATTCAATCTCATATACCCACATTATTTTATATCACTCCATTCACTACTCATATATGCGACATTTATATCACAACCTCCCACTATATATACCCACATATAGCATTCATTCACAAAGCCCATAACCCCGCTCACATTGGGTATATCACGCCATTCACACAACCCATATCACTCTGCATATACCCACATTTATATCATCCATTTACTCTCATATACCCACATTTTAATAAAAGTCACACGGCATAGGCACCAATCACGTCCCTTCAACATCTCATATACCCCATATGGTTCACCCATTCCCATCACTCTCATAAATACCCACATTTAGTATCACCCATGAATCACTCTCATATAGCGCCACATTTTATGATCGACGGCATCGCCCTCATTCACATCTCATATAACCCACATTTATATCACACGCCGCTAACCAGATTCACTCTCATGATACCCACATTTAAAGGTATCACAGAACGCATAGTCACATACTCATATACCCACATTTAAGGATCACACGAACATTCACAGAACTAAGGAACTCCTATAAAAAACCACCATTTATATCACCCATTCTTAAGCGAAATAACAGAATACCAACACCAATTTAATATGCACAACCATATCACACAGAGGGCTCCTATACCCACAAAACATATTATAATATCACCCATGTACACAAAACTAGCAATGATACCCCAATTTAATATCACGGGGTATTATCAAATCATTCTCACCGAACTATCACCCGAAACAAAGCCTTCACACATGGCATGATCCGCAAACAAACACCGACATTTAATCCCCCAACCATTCAACACTTCAACTAGTAGCAAACAACAGTATTATTAACACCAAAGACATGTCACACAACTCTATACCCACAAATTATATAAATCACCCATAGTAAAAAATATCAACCGCATTCCCTCTACATGTACCCAAATTTATATCACAAACAGGCATTCACCCTCTCCTGTAGCCAAAACAAAATTTATATAACCCGGAAGATCTCAACCGCGGATGCACGAAAAAATCTCAATGTACCAAACACAATTTCTATCACAACGCCAGTATCACTCTCATATACGCAGACATTTATAATCAAAAAACCGGCATTCCACCTCAAAATCATATACCCACATTATATATCAAAATCCAACCCATGGGTCATCATCTCATGATAACCCACAATTTCTAGTCGGGATGATGACCATAAAAAAGGAAAAGGGAGATCGGACTCTCATGATACCAAAACATTTATATCAGGCCAGGAAAGCACCGCATAGGTCACATCAATCATATACCACGCCAACCATTATTCACCGAATAATCACCAAAGCATTAACTCTGCATATACCACCCGAGTTTATAATTCACAGCAAAACAACATTCACGGCTCATATCCCACATTTATATCATATCACCCATTCACACAAACTCATATCCCAATAAAAACCGCACATTTATATCAGGCCAACCTAAAAAAGCACACTCATATACCAAACCCGACAAATTTAATCAAAATCACCCATTACAACAGGGGTCTCAACCTCATACTACACCACATTTATTCACCCATTCAATCTGCCGGTATGGACCCACATTTGATATCAAGACCACAGTTAATACCCAAAGGATAACTCATTAACCCAACATTTATATCGGACCAAAATAAAAATGCACCGGCATAAAAAAGGAAATCAAGAGCCGAAGGTCTACAGGGTAATAACCAGCCATTTAAAGAATCACAAAAACACAAACCATTCACTCCTCATAGACCCCACATTTATATCACCTAATCACCCACCCCTCACACTCATATACCCCACATTTAATATCAACCCAGTCACTCACACTCATATATAACCCACATTTATATCACCCATTCTTACTACTCATATACACACATTTAAGGGGAGTATCGGAACACCAGGAACGAAAAAGTCACAAAAACGGACAGCAACACGAAAGAAAAGGCGACCGACTTCACACAATCATATAACCGCACAATTTGAGAATCAGCCTCAGGCGGTCACACTCTTACGCCGGGCATATTAAAGAGTAAACATCAACAAACACATTCCAAACATAACATAAAGATACACCACATTTATATCACACCAATTCAGCGTCAGCATGGTACCCCAAATTTATTATCGACCCAGTCGAGCAGTGCTCATGTACCCACAATTTATAGTCAATCGACGCACATTCACATCTCGTGTACCCAAAGACCCCACAATTATATAAATCAAGATCACCACGATTCCAAAACAAGGGTCTCGGATGAGGTACCACATTTAAGATCACCACAAAAACACCGGGGCGCTAAAAAATGTCTCTCATATAGGCCCAACTTTATACTCAGCCCATGATCAGCTACCTCAGTATACGAATACCAACACTACCGAAAAGAACCAAGAGCCAAATGAAAAGGAAAAGGAAACGATTTGGGAAGTCTATCAACCATGGTCACAAAAAATCTCATTACCAAACATTTATATCACAAACAACGCCCATTGCACTCTCATATCCCCAATTTCTAATCAAAACACCATGTCAAACGTCTCACTACATACAAACCAAGTACCCACATTTATATCACGCCCATCAAATCACCTCATATAAATAACCGGACACAATTTAATCAATAAACACACCATGCAGCAACTCCTCTACCCCCCATTTGAATCTCAGAAACCCCTTCACAACTCATCTACCCACATTTATTCACACCAATAGGGGAATCACTCTCAGAAAAAAATATACCACACATTTATCTCCCCCCATGGTCTTTCCTCATTACCGAAACTTTATATCACCGGTTAAGTATCAGGGGAAAAAAACACCTCATTATCACGCTCCATTATATCCCCCCCAGTTTACATCCGCCATTCACATCTCATATACCAAACATTATATTATCATCATACAGCTCGGGGGACACTCTCATCTACAACACATTTATAATCGAACGGCCATAGTCACTGTCATCATATACCCGACATTTATATGCACCCATGAATACACATCTCATATACCCACAAAATTTGATAACACAACACATTCAACACTCATATACCCCCATTTATATCAAAACCACATTCAACTCATATACGCGCACATTTAGATCAGCACCCACCCGATTCCGTCTCATATACCAAGAACATTTTTTAGATAACACCATTCACTCTCATATACCGCCACAATTATATCAACGACGACCACACAACAACCATTCCCTCAAAAACTCTCATATACACCAACATTTAGATCAGCACGCGTTTAAATCAAATTCACCCCTTCCTTTCACTCTCATATATACCCCCACCACATTTATATCACCCATTCCCTCTCATATACCCACCCACATTTATATCCACCCAACTATCACACTCCTATACCCCATTTATATCACCATTCACCACTCCTAGACCCACATTTATAATCACCCATTCCACCACTCATATACCCACCATTTATATCACATCCTTTCACTCTCATATACCCACACTTTATATCACCCTCCTCTTCCAAACATAACCCTTCACCTCATATCCACATTTATATACCCCCATTCACTCTCATAGTACCACATTTATATCCCCCCATTCAACCTCATAACAACATTTTAATTCACCCCCATTCACTCTCATACATACCCACATTTTATATCACCCAATCATCACCTCATCTCATATCCCACTTTATTCACATACACCCTCGACCACACTGACATCACCCCTTCACACCTCATATACCCCAATTTATATCACCCATTCACACTCATATACCCACATTTATATCACCCTTCACTCTCCATATCACCCAATTATATTCACCCATTCACTCTCATACCAAATTTACACTCATCTATACTTTATTCACCCCATTCACTCTCATATAACCCACATTTTATACATCAGCTCCATTCACTCTCATATACGCATTAACCTATATCCCAGACCGCTTCCTCTCATATACCCACATTTATATCACCCATTCACTCTCATATACCCACATTTATATCACCCCCCATTTCACACCTCATATACCCACATTTATATACATACCAGTCCCACATATCACTCACGTCATATACCCCATTCACCTTCAACGTCATAACCACATTTATATCACACCCATTCCTTCGACACCATTATACCTCACTCATCTCATATACAAATTTACCCACCCCATTCCACTCCATACCCCATTTATATCACCCATGTCACACTCTCTATAGCCACACATTATTATCACACATTCACACTCATCTACCCACATTTATGAACACCTTCCACACTCATATACCACACATTTATCTCACCCACCATTCACTCTCTATACCCCCACATTTATAATCACCCATTCACATCTCAGCTAACACACACATATCCCTTACTCACCCCTTTACACCTCATCATATACCCACTTATTGAAATCAACTCATTCCAATTTCCACCCCTCTCCATATACCCCACATTTCTATCACCCCCGCATTCACACCCATATAACCACATTTATATCACACGCCATTCAGTCACACTACTAACCCAACATTTATAAATCACCCATTCCAACCCCTTAACCACACATTTATATCACCCTTCACACAACCTATACCCCATTTATATCAACAACCTTCACACCCATATAACCACATTTATATCACATCTCACTCCATGTCCAACATCACCCATTCAACAAAGCCCTATACCACATTTATATCACCATTACCCATAACATTGTATCATCACCTTCACACTTCCACATTTCACCATTATCCATCCCAACAACGAAAATGCACTGGTCACATTGGCCTTTTATACCATGGGCTGTGCAATACTCAAATTAGCTGCCATTGGTTGATTTTGGACATTGGCATATTTTTTTTATTAAATTCGTGATTTTTTTTACTATTGCAGATTTCGATATTCCTGCACTTTTGCGAGTAAATATCGAATCTGCGAGTAAAATGTACATATACCTATACGGAGCATCAAATCCGCGAGTAAAATGTACATTATAACCTATACGCGGCATCGAATCCGCGAGTAAAATGTACATTATACTAGGTGCCGAGCATCGAATCCGCAAGTAAAATGTCTATTAGACCTATAATAGACATTTTACTTGTGATTCGATGCTCGTGTCTAGTATAATTAAATTTTACTTGCGGATTCGATTCTCGCTTATAGGTATAATGTACATTTAACTCAGCGGATTCGATGCTCCGTATAGTAGATAGGCATTTTACGCGCAATCTTCTTCGAAATTCTTCCTCGAAACGTCCAACATTCGTAATATTATCAAAAGTCCGGCAATATCACAATCCGAGTCGGATAGTATCAGAAAAGTCTGGTCACTTTCGAACTCGACAGTTCGCTCGAACTTTGCGTTTGAGTTCCGAAGTGTCCTATCCTCTCTAATTCACACCAAACCATATATGCACTTTTATTCATCCATTCACACTCATATACCCACATTAGAATCACACCATTCACTCTCATATACACCGATACATTTTTAATACCAATACACATAATCATACCCCATTTATCATCCCCATTCACCTCGTATCCCACATTTATATCAACACCCCAATTCACACTCTATATCACATTTATATACCCTCACACGATAATCCCACTTATACTACCCACATATAATATCACTTCCTTTAAACACCCATATACCTCACATTTATATCACAATTAACAACTCTCATCATACCCCCATTTTTATCACCCATTAACTCTCATATATCCACATATATCAAAAAAAACCCATTTACTTTCATATACTACATTTATATCAGAACCATTCACTCTCATACCCACACTTTATATCCCCATTACTCTCAATATCCACATTTATTCCCCTTCACTTCATATACCCACAGTTTTATAGCACCCATTCACTCTCATTCAGCCACATTTAATCGCCAATTCACATTCATAGCCACATGTCAGATATCAATCCCCACCCATTCACACTCATACCCACACGTTTATATCACCCATTCATCCACTCATATACGCACATTATCACCCTATCACCCATTCCTACCTATATATACCCAGACATATAATCATTAATTTCACACCATATAACCCACATTTATATCACCCCCATTCACTCTCATATACCCACAGTTTATCACCCATTCACACTCAATCAACCCACATTTATATCACACCTTCACTTCCTATACCACTTTATATCACACCACTTCACTCCATATACCCACATTATATCACACCCATTCACCACTCATATATGTCATATTATATCAACCAACATTCCAACACTTATATACCCACATATATAATACAATTCAATTCACACCCCATATACCCACATTTATATCACCCATTCACCACCCACTTCACCAGTCTATATACCCACATCATCAACATTATCTATACCGAATTTATAGCCAAATTACTACGTCTCATATACCCACATTTATACTCACCCCATTCAACTACTCATATACCACACCATTTATACACCCATTCACTCTCATTATCCCACATTTATATCACCCATTGCACTCTCCATATGACCCACATTAATATCCACCCATTCACACTCTTCATATACCCACATTTATATCACCCATTCCCAACTCCATATACCCACATTTATATTCACCATCATTACCCATGATCACCTCACTCGCATATACCCACATTTAGATCACCCCCATTCACTCTCATGTACCTCACATTTATATCACACCATTCACAACTCATATATGCACATATTATTCACACCATCGCCACTTATAGAAAACTCACATATATACTCATCATTCAACAACCCATATACCACATATTATATCACACCATATCACCACACCCATATCAGCTCATCATAACCCACATTTATTCTCATCATTAACTCTCATAAACCCCAGTTTATATCACAACCTTCGCAACCAGTACCCACATTTAAATATCAACCATTCACCTCATTACCCCATTTATATCAACCCCCATCCTCACTCTCATATACCCATATCACCATTCCTCCATCACACAATGATATCACCCATAATCCCTCTATAACCACCATTTATAATCACCATTCACTCTCATATAACCCACCCACATTTATATCACCCATTCACTCTCATATACCCACATTTATATCACCCCCATTCACGACTCATAATACCCCACATTATTATATCCCATTCACACTATACAACATTACATTCACTCATATACCCACATTAATACCCCATTGCACATCCATATACCCCTTTATATCAACCCATTCTACTCGTCATATACCCATTTATAATCCCCCATTCACTCTCATAATGACCCAACATTTATATCACCCATTTTACTTACATTACCACATTCACTCAATAGACCACATTTATATACCCATTCAACTCTCATATCCCCCTTTTACAATCCATCACCCATTCACTCTCATATACCCACATTTTATATCACCCATTCACCACCCATTCACTCTCATATACCCACATTTATATCACCTATTCACCACCCATATACCGCACATTTATATACACACACCCATCCCTTACACCCATTCACACCACATAGTACCCACATTTATATCACCCATTCACTCTCATATACCGCATTTATATCACCCATTCACTCTCATATACCCCTTTATTCACCCATTCACTCTCATATGACCCAGCCACATTTATATCACCCCATTCCACTCTCATATCCCACATTTATACACCCATTCAACCTCATATACCCACATTTATAATCACCCATTCTCCACTCTCATACTACCCACTTTTAATCACCCATTCACCCCATATCCATACCCACACTTTATAGCCCCCTTCACCACCATATCACCACATTATATCCACCCATTACACACTCAATATCCCAGCCATTTATATCACCCATTCACACTCATATCCCCATTTATACACCCTATTCACCTCATCACCCTTATATCACCAACGCCTCAGTCCAATTTATATCACCCCCCATTCACACTCTACCAATTATTCACTTCCGCTCATATATCCACATTAGTTCAACACAATTCACATCTCATATACCCACACTTTATCTCACCATCACCCATTCCCACTCTCATATACCCACATTTATAACTCATATCACCACCCATTCACTCTCATATACCCACATTTATATCCCCATAATCCCTACTCTCAATACTCCCCAATTTATACCCCCTTCCACCACCCCATCCCACGTTTACACTCTCAGTACACACCCTATACCCACATTTTTATTCACCCCCACTTCACTCCTCATATCCCACCTTTAACCACCACCTTATACCCATATACACCACATTTATATGACCCAAAGGTCAACACCCCTACCCAACATTATTCACCCATATCCCCTCATATAACCCCATTTATATCAACGCATTGTACTCTCATATACCCACACATTTATATTACCCTTCACACCCATCTATCATTACACCATTCATCCTATACCGTTTCACACCCCTATCACTCTCATATACCCACATTTATATCACCACGATTCACCCTCTCGTAGACCCACATTAATATATCACCCATTCACCCCGTAACAAAATAACCCCCTCCACCCTCATATACCACATTTATATCCCCATTCACACTCACCATATATCACCCATTTAACCTCTCAGATACCCATCATTAATCACCACTTACTCTCATATACCCCACAATTTTATATCACCCCATTCAACTCTCGAATATACTCACCAACAAGTTTATATCACCCTTAATCCTCGATATACCCAACCATTTAGAATCACCATTCACAATCTCATATACCAACCATTATATCCACCCATTCACCACCTCAACTCATATCCACATTTATATCATCACCTTCAACTCTCATATACCTACATTTATATCACCCATTTACTCTCATACATACCCACGATTTAATATCACCGCATTCACCCCATACTAACACATTTATATCACCACCATTCACTCTCATCTATCCACAATTTATATCACCCAAATCATATACACCTTCACATCATACCCCACATTTACTAATCACCCCATTCAACACAATCTTCATACAACCCACACCTTATATCACCTTCACGTCTATATACCCACATTTATATACCATTCATCACGTCCTCTATACCTCCACATTTATATCACCCATTAACTCTCATATGACCCACATTTATATCACCCAATTCAACCCATATACCCACATTTATATCCCCATCACATCTCCCATATACCTCACATTTTCCCTTACACTATCATCCCACTTCACTCCATCACTATACCCACATTTTAATCACCAATTCAACTCTCTTCACTCTCATATATCCCCATTCGTCTGATAAAATATCAACCCATCATCACTCCATATACCAAACATGTATCTCACCCATTCACACTCATATATCACCCACTTTATATCATCACCTTCACTCTCCATATACCCACATTATATCAACCCATTCACTCTCATTAACCCACATTTCTATCGGGGGACCACCGACCATTCACCACCCATTCATCATTCCCACATTTTATCACCATTCACTCCATATCACCCACTTACCACCTTCAACCTATACCCACATTTATATCACCTCACACTATACCACAATATACTTCACCTCATATACCCACATTTATATCACCTGATAGCAATACCAACTTATACCATTCACCTACATATACCACTTTAAATGTACTTCCTCATACACCACATTATTCGCTTCTTCTCATATACCACATTTAATCAACCCTTCAACACCATATATCCACATTTATATCTACCCACTCATCACCTAATACCATAACCATTTATATCACCCATCAATCTCTCATATTACACCCACAATTTAATATCACCCATTCCACCCTCAGTATACACATTTAATATCACCCATTCACCACCGTAACAATTTCACTCCATCATATACCCAACATTATCACCCATTCACGTACTCATCCATAGAACCACATTTTAACCACCCTTCAACCCATACCCACATTTATTCACCATTAATCTATTCAACCCAACTTAACACACCCATATCCCACATTATATCACCCACTTCACCACCATTCCTTCATATACCACATTTATGTCACACCACATTTACCTCATATCCCACAACATTTATAATCCCATAATCACACTCATATACCCACTTTATATACCCCATTCCCTCATATACCCACCATTTATATCACCCATTCCACTCTCATAACCCACACCTTTATAATCACCCATTCACACCCTTCACCCCTATATCCACATTTATATCACCATTCACACCTCATATACCCACATTTAATCCCCATCACTCTCATATACCCACATTTATATCACCCATTCACACTCTTACCCCATTAACCATCCTCATACCCCACATTTATATCACCCATTCACACTCATATACCCCACATATATATCACCCATTCACACCCATATACCCACATTTATATCACCCATTCTCATCTCATATACCTCATTTATATCACACTCCATTCACACCATAACCAATTTGTCACTCATCATTACCCACATTTAGTCACGCAATCCACCCATATACGCCATATCACATCACTCATATACCCACATTTATATCACCCATTTACACTCTCACCACTTTATCACCCCACACTATACCATATCTACACCCAATCTCACTCTCAATAGACCCAATTCACTCACCCATTCCCTCGCATAATACCCACATTTATTCAACCCTTCACTCTCATATACGCCATTTATACTTAATCTCATATCCACTATTCACCTCATCATCATACCCACATTTTATTCACCCATTCACTCGCATAACCCACTTTATATCACCCATTCAACTCTCATATCCCACATTATGTCACCCATCACCTCATATCCCACATTTTATATCACCCGCATATCACTCATTACCCTCATATCCCCACCTCATACCCATTTGATATCACCCATTCCCCTCTACATATACCCACCATTATATCACCCATTCACAATCATCTACCACACCCCATTATAAATCCACCCTTATCACACTCATATACCCACATTTATATCACCCATTCACACATTCCCCATTATATCACCCATTCACTCTCATATACCTACATTTATATCACCCATCCTCTCATCCCTCATAAATAACCCACATGACTTATATCACCAATTATACAAATCACTCTCATATACCCACAATTTATCCATCACCACCCACATCTCATGATACCCCACATTTATTACCCTGTCCTCTCATATACCCACATTTATTCACCCATTCAGCACCCATATATCCACATTTTATATCCACCCATTCACAACTCTATATACCCACTGTAATATCACCCCATTCCTCTATACCAATAACCCACATTCTATATCACTCCCCATTCCCCCACCTCCCATTAACACCCATTAACTCTCAAACCCACATTTTATACCCACACCCACCCTTCCACTCTCTATGACCCACATTTATTCACACCCATTCACTCTCATATACCCACATTTTATCACCCATTAAATCTCATATCACCCCATTTATATCACCCTTCACTCTCATATACCCACATTATTAATCACCCATTCACTATATACCCACTTATCCCACATTTATATCACCCATTCCACTCTCATTATACCCCATTTATATCACCCAATTACGACTCACTCATATACCCCCATTTTAATGACACGCACATTCACGTCATATACCCGCTTTTATACCACAAACTCTACTCTCCTCTCGTATAATCCCACTGTATATCACCCACTCCCTCTCCATACCACAATTTATATCACCCATATATCAACATTCCTTCAAATAGTACCCCAATTTAGACCTCAACTACTCCAATTCAACCAGTCTCTACATACTCCACATTTCATCACCCCCATATCACCACTCATCACTATACTCCACCCATTTATATCCCATAATCACTCCTCAATACACCCACATTTATATCACCCATTCACACCCATATACCCACATTTATATCACCCATGCACACCTCCCTATACCCACAGTTATATACACCGACATACCCACCTTCACTTCATATACCCACATTTTATACACCCCATCTCACCTCAAACCCCAGTTAATCACTCATTCACCTATACCCCACATTTATATCAGCCTATTCATTCACAAAACCCTATATACCCACATTAATATCACCACAGATCACACTCATATACCCACGGTTTATACACCCATTCACATCTCATAATACCCCACATTTATAAATCTACCCATGTCCACCTCATATACCACATTTATATCCAAATCACCATTCACTCTCATATACCCCATTTATATCACCCTCTCCATTCCCCATTTCTTCCACCTCACCATATACCCACATTTTATATCACACATTCACACCCTATACCCACATTTATCATCCCATTCACCTCATATGACCCCCATTTATATCCCCCATTCACATCCTATACACATTATACCCCTTCCTCTCGTAGACCACAATTTATATCACCCCATTCCACCATATACCCACATTTAAATATCACACCCATCACAATTCACTCATACCCACATTTATATCACCCTTACTCTCATATACCCCATATATATCATCACAAACCATTACACTCTCATATACCCCCCCTTTCATATCACTCATTCACTCTCGTTACCGACCCACATTATTCCATCACACCCATTCGACTCTCGCATACCCCATAGACATTCACTCGATACACCACATTATACACCCATCACCCATATACCCACATTTTACCATGACTCATCTATCATTCCCCATTATCCTTAAGTCCGTCACTTCAACCCTTATTCACCTCATCATATACCACAGTTATATCACCCTTCAATCTGCATATCCCCACTTTATATATCACCCATGCTCACTCAGTCATATACCCACAGTTATATCACCATTCACCCCAATCCCCATATTTACCACATTCCAACTCTCCTAACCATTAAGCACCTCACCCCATATCCAATTTATATCACCCCATTCACTCTCATATACCCACATTTATATCACCCATTCACATCCAAGACCCACAGTTTATGCACCCATCACTGCTCATATACCCCAATTTCATCACATTCCACCCCATATCCCCACATTTATATCAATCACCCTAACCCATTACTACCATTTCTCTTATCCCCATCCCATCACCTCCCTTATCCTTCACTCGATATACCCACCTTTTATCACCCATTCACTCTCATATACCCACATTTATAATACCCTCTATTCACCTCATATACCCACATTTATAATCACACTACCACAAATTACAACCAAGACCACTAAAAGCCGGCACAATAAATAATCACCAACAGTCCAACCATATACCGCCACTACTATCACCCATTACTCCATAATACCCATTTATATCACCATGTCACTCTCATATACCCCACATTTATATCACACCATGATCCACCTATACCCACATTTATTCACCGCTTCACACCCATATACTCCACATTATTATCACCCACAATTCACTCTCATTACCCACTTTAATATCACTTCACACATTCACTCTCATTCCCCCATTTTATTCACCCATTCCACCCATATCAATCCCCATTTATATCACCACCATTCACAACCTCTATCCCACATTTAATATCACCCATTCACTCCACTACCACACATTATAATTCACCCCGTACTCATCACTCTCGATACCCATATAATCACTTCCTCATATAACCACATTCACCATTTACACTCTCATATACCAATTTATATCACCCAGTTCCGCTCATATACACACATTTATATCCCTACCCATTCACCTCATATATCCACACTTTATATCACCCATCCTCTCTAACCCACTTTACTCAACTTCAACCCATAACACATTTATATCACCACATGTCACACTCTCATATACCCCCATTTAATAGAACCCTATTCACTCTACGAAATCCTACCCAACCATTTATATCACCCTTCACGCAACCCTCCTCATATATCACACATTTATGATCACACCATTCACACTCTCATACCTCCCCAATTGTTATAATCCACACAATCACTCCATATACCCACATTTAATATATCACTCCCATTCACAGCCCCATCACCTCATCCATTTATATCACCCCATTCCTCTCATACCACTTTATTCACCCTTTCTCATATCCACATTACACATTCACTCTCATATACCACATTTATTCCACCACTTCACACCCATATACCCACATTTAAATATCACCCATTCACATCTTTCAACTACTCAATACCCCACATTTATATCATAATCAACCCATTCACACTCATATACCCACAATTTATATCACCATTCACCTCATATACCCCCTTTATAGTTACCTACCCATTCCGCTCTCATATAACCCACATTTATTATCAAACCCCATTCACCCTCTATACCCACATTTATAAATCACCCCATTCACTCTCATATACCACATTTATATCACCCATTCACACTCATATACCCACATTTATGTCACCATTCACTTCTCACTCTCTATACCACCTTTATATCAACCCATTTCACACCCTATACCCACATTTAATATCACACCCATTCACTTCACTCTCATTACCCACATTTGTCATATCACCCATTGCTGTCTGTATACCCACAAAATTTAATAATCAACCATTTCCACACCCTATATACCCACATTATATCCCCCATTCACTCTCATATACCCAATCATTTATAGTCACCCATATCACTCTCATAATACCCCCATTTAATCACCCATTCACTCTCATCTACCCCATTTAATAACTCACACCATTAAACCTTCATATACCCACATTTATATCACCCATTCACTCTCATATACCCACATTTATATCAATCACCCATTCACTCTCATATACCCACATTTATATCACCCATTCACTCTCATATACCACTTTATATATCATCACCCTTCACACATATACCCACATTTATAATACAACCATTCCCACCCATATACACCCACATCTATATCCCACAACCCTTCAATCTCATTTACCCCCATTTATATCACCCACACATTCAACTCTCATATACCCCCATTTAATCAACCCATTCACACTCATATACCCACATTTATATCAACCACCCCATTCACAACTCTCATATACCCACATTTTATCCCCCATTCACTCTCATATACCCAACATTTAATATCAATCACCCATTCACTCTCATATACCCACATTTATATCACACATTCACTCTCATATACCCACATTTATATCACCCATTATAACAACTTATATACCCACATTTTTGATAATCACACACCATTCACCTCTCATATACACACTTTAATATCACCCCTTTCACGTCTCAGCATACCCACATTATATCACCCATTCACTCTCATATACCCACATTTTTATCACCCATTCACCCCATATACCACATTTAATAATCACCACTTCACTCTCATATCCCACATTTATATCCATCAACAAAAACCATTCACCCACCTATACCCCCCATTTATATCACCCATTCACCTCATATACACACATTTATATCACCCATTCACACCCATATACCCACATTTATATCACCCATTCACCACCCATTCACTCTCATATACCCACATTTATATCACCCTTCACTACTCATATACCCCACAATTTATATCACCCATTCACACTCATATACCCACATTTATATCACCCATTCACTCTCATATACCACCCATTATATATCACCATCACCCATTCACATCTCATACCCAATTTATATCACCCCATTCACTCTCATATACCCCATTTATATCACCATTCACAACCCATGTACCCACCTTTTATTATAAATTGTGTTTAGAAACATGAACAACGCTAAAAACAAACGGCTGGCCGAGTTTCCAGTTCCTCCTGTGGTTACCCAGAACATAATTGAAATTCTTGCAGAAAACAAACCCGAAACCGATTCTAACAGAATTGAAGCAGAATTTTCATCCGTGACCTTCAAATAAAATCTTACAGGTCCTTCCCGCTTGACCGGGGAATGCCTAAACTATGGCAATATCCCTTTATTTTCAGAACTGAGACTCCTGTCTAATTGTAATTCCTAATCTAGCATTGGTTTTTCGTTGTTACTTTTCTGCTTTGTCTGTTATGAATATTTTAATATTGCAGTCTTCTTGCCTATGCAGTATTGGGGTCCTACTGTATGGAGATGTCTAATGTGATGGAGTGTCATTGCTCACTAGGTTTGTCTCATGTGGAAGTGAACTGCTCTGTATAAGTTCCTGGTGCTTTGGAATGAGCACTGCAGTGTCAGATCTGGCATTAACCTGAGAGACGTTGCTGCCCCCTAGTAGGAAACAAGAGAATGCATTTTTATTTCGTCTATGTGCCATCTGCAGCAGACTGAAGCCTGCAGATCCTGTAGGAATGTTCCGTCGCATTGGCTAATTATTGAACCCTGAGTTGAGTGCAGTGTAGAGACGCCAAGGTTAAGGTCCATGGTAGAAATGCAGGCAAGAAAAGGAAAGGAGCCTCCATCACGTGCTGGACATCAATTTCCAGATTCCCTTCCCCCCTCATCCCAGCAGACTATTGCACTATTGTGCTGTAATGTGCATAACTGCAGACACAGGCAATGCCATGTGTATAACTATAAAATACAGGTTACAAACCACATGGAAGTGATAAGGGTGGTTGGGAAATCTACCACAGACCCAGCCAGGAGCAGGTGGACTGCCTGGCAGCTGCTCAGGCGATGTTCCCTGCAGACCTTTGACAGCTCAGAGCTGCAAATCTTCCCCCCTTCCTCCCAAATGCCAATGCTGGCCTTCAGCTGACAGGGGAAACCTGTAGGTGGA
Organism: Hymenochirus boettgeri; assembly: GCA_019447015.1. NCBI lineage: Eukaryota > Metazoa > Chordata > Amphibia > Anura > Pipidae > Hymenochirus > Hymenochirus boettgeri. Next base: position 22,868,651 of record CM033473.1, on the reverse strand, counting down.
GGTGTGTGAGGGGCATGATTGGGGGGCAGAGGAGGAGTCACAGAGGTGGACTGAAGTGCTGGGGATGATGACTAGGATGTCATCTCACACAGCCAACACACATTATCTGCTGTTGGAGCGGAATCGTAGGGAAGAACATGCGGACCTCGATAGGAAAGTAGAGGAGTCTGGTGGTTCTTTCTTCTTCTCCCCTTCTTTCTCTCTCCCCCACTAACCCTAACCCTCTCATCTCCCCCGTCCACCGACTCAGACCGTAACCAACCTGACCATGGCCGGGGGTTCGCAAAGGCTGGTTGCCCCCCAGAACAATTTTTTGGATCCATTGTCCGGAGATCTAATGGTAAGGACACAAAGGTGGCCATCATCTTACTCTTCTTTCCTCTTTTGTCCCAGGACAGAGAAGAAACTCTGAATAATCAATAGGCATTTATTGGTTTTTGCCAGGAGATCACCAAGAAAACAACCACGTATTCTTATTTATATTTAAAATGCACCCGTGGGATTGGTCGTTTTGCTTTGGCAGTGTTAACCATTCTGGAATAAGAGGATCTTGGTTGGCACCTCTGGGCAGCAAAATAGTTCAAGGAAGCGGACCATCCTTCTGGCTTGTTTAATGAGCCCGAGTGTGATACAACCAACAGAAGGTAATAAATCCGATCTCTGGGTCCTAGATAGGTAATATGGGGCATGTGATATTCCGCATACTCACGTTTTTTTGTCGTTAATGGGAAAGCACATGGGGGAGATTGGTGGTTGTGGTTGTGTGTGGTGTGTGGGGAGGGGGTGTGTGTGTGTGTGTGTGGTGTGTGTGTAGTGTGATGTGTGTGTGTGTGTGTGTGTGTTTGTGTGTGTGTGTGTGTGGGTGTGTGTGTGGTGTGGTGTGTGGTGTGTGTGTGTGTGTGTGTTGGTGTGCGTGTGTAGGTGTTTGTGGTGGGTGTATACTCCTTAGTACGAAAGATGTTTTATTTTTTTTAACATTGCCCGTACCCTTCGGAACAGCAATCCTGTCGTTAAGTGAAGGCTAATTAAATAAAGGGTTATAACATCATTGGTATTAAGGTACATTCAGAAAATATCTCCCATGTATTAAATTATGTACTGACCCTTGAATGGGGGCAACTGTCAGTAATGAAATTTATGCGCCCTTGCCACTTTCTCTTATATCCCCCCGGCATTTCTTATAGCAAACCCCACGGTACACATAACTCATACTTCTCTTATGCCCACAAACCCATGCACTTCTCTTATAGCACAAACCCCCCTGCAATTCTCTTATAGCCCCCGTGTATTTCTCTTATAGCCCCCTGCATTCTCTATAGCCCCCTGCCACCTTCTCTTAATAGCCCCTGCACTTCTCTTATAACCCCCTCCTTCTCTTATAGCCTTGTTCTGCCTTATAGCCCGCCTTGCACTTCTCTTTAGCCCCTTGCACTTCTCTTATAGCCCCCTTGCACGTCTCTTATACCCCCTGGCCTTGTCTATAGCCCCCTGCACTTGTCTTACGCTTTACAGCACTTCTCTTATAGGCCCCCACTGCACTTCTCTTATACCTTCTCTTCTCTTCTAGCCCCCTGCACTTTCTCTTATAGCCTTTGCTCCTTCTCTTATAAGCCCCCGGCACTTCTCTATACGCCTTGTTCTTCTCTTTAACCCCCGGCCTTCTCTTATACCTTGTTCTTCTCTTATAGCCCCCTGCACTTCTCTTACAGCCTTGCACTTCTCTTATAGCCCCCTTGCACTTCTCTTATAGCCCCCTTGCACTTCTCTTATAGCCCCCTTGCACTTCTCTTATAGCCCCACTGCACTTGTCTTATAGGCCCCTGCACTTGTCTTACAGCTTTACACTTCTCTTACTGCCTTGCTCTTCTCTTATAGCC
>CM033473.1:22633777-22866662 GCA_019447015.1 Hymenochirus boettgeri | reverse complement strand
TATCACCCATTCACTCTCATATACCCACATTTATATCACCCATTCACACCCATGTACCCACATTTATAAATTGTGTGTAGACATGAACAACGCTGGCGAGTTCAGTTCCTCCTGTGGTTACACAGAACATATTGAAATTCTGCAGAACCAAAAACCGATTCTAACAGAATTGAAGCAGAATTTTCATCCGTGACTTTCTATACATTCCGCTTGATCCGGGGAATTCTAAACTGGCAATTCCACTTTATTTTCAGAACTGAGACTCCTGTCTAATTGTATTCATATCTGCATTGTATTTTCTGCTTGTCTGTATGCAATATTTACTATTTGCAGTCTTCTGCCTATGCAGTATTGGGGTTCATACTGTATGGAGATGTCTATGTGATGGAGATGTCAGTGCTCACTGGTTGATCTCATGTGGAAGTGAAATGCTCTGTTAAGTTCCGTGGTGCTTTGGAATGAGCACTGCAGTGTCAGGATCTGCATTAACCTGAGAGACGTTGCTGCCCCCTAGTAGGGAAACATAGAGAATGCATTTTTATTTCCCTTATGTGCCATCTGCAGCAGAATGAAGCCTCAGATCCGGAGGATGTTCGTCGCATTGCTAATTATTGAACCCAGAGTTGGTGCAGTGAGAGACCGGACAAGGTTAAAGGGTCCATGGTAGAATGCAGGCAAGAAAAGGAGCCCTCCATCACTTGCTGGACATCAATTTCCAGATTCCCCCCTCATCCCATGCAGACTATTGCACTATTGTGCTGTATGTGCATAACTGCAGACACCAGGCAATGCCATGTGTATAAGACTATAAAATACAGTTTACAAACCACATGGAAGTAGTAGGGTGGTTGGGAAATCTACACAGACCCAGCCAGGAGCAGTGACTGACTGGCAGCTGCTCAGCGATGTTCCCTGCAGGACCTTGGACAGCTCAGAGCTGCATCTTCCCAAATGCCTGGGAACTTCAGCTGAGCAGGGGAAACACTGTAGGTGGAGGCACACCCAGAGACCCACAGGGCGAGGCACCCATGCACACCCAGAGGACCCACAGGGAGAGCACCCAGGAACACGCAGAGACCCGAAGGGTGGGAGAGCACCACAGTCATCACGCAGATACCACAGGGAAGCCACAGAGGCACGTCGCGTAGACCAACAGGTGAGAGCCCCAGGCGCGCGCCAGACAAAAGGGAAGCACCCATGCACAGCAGAACCAACATTGTAGAGCACCCAGGCACACGCAGGAGAGCCACAGGGAGAGCACCCATGCCGCGTCAGAGTACCAAACAGGGAGAGCACCCAGGCACGCGCAGAACCCACAGGGAGTAGGCACCAGGCACCACCAGGCACGCGCAGAGACCCACAGGGGGTAGCACCCAGTCACGCGAAGAGACCCAGCAGGGAGAGAGCACCCATTCACACCCAGAGGACCCCACGGGAGGCACCCAGGCACAACCAGAGACCCACTCATGAGAGCACCAGGCACACGTGCATGCACGCGCAGAGGACCACAGGGGTAGCACCCAGGCACGCGCAAGACCCCCCAGGGAGAGCACCCAGGCACACCCAGAGACCCAAAGGTGAGAGCCACCCAGGCACCACCCATATGACTCCACAGGGGGGGATAGCCCCCCTTCACACTGCAATGAACCAAGGGATAGCACCCATGACTCTCATTGACCCACATTTATATACCCATTCACCACCCATATACTCACAGTATGTCACCCATTCACTCTTCATATTACCCAATTTTTATCACGCATTAACGTCTTCAGAGACCCACAGTAGCCATCACCCAGGCACACCCGGTAATCCACAGGTATAGCACCAGGCAACCCAGGAGACCCACAGGAGAGCACCAGGCACCGGCAGGAGTACCCACAGGGAGAGATCACCCAGGCAGCGCTCGGAGACCCACCGGAGATTTGAACACAGAGCACGTCCGGATACCAAAAAGTTAGAGCACCCGAGCCTCACCAGAGACCCCAGGGGAGAGCACCCCAGGCACACGCAGAGAGCCAAAGGTATAGCACCCAGGAGGAAGCGCAGAGACCCACAGGGGAGAGCACCAGCGAACGCGCAGAGACCCACATGGATAGCACCCAGTCACGCGCAGAGACCCAAGGGAGGAGCACCCATTCCCCCAGTCACTGCCAGAGACCCACAGGAGGTCAGCCATGCAGCCGCAGAGACCCACAGGGAGTAGCACACAGGCACGCGCAGAGACCCACAGGGAGAGACCCAGGGCCACGCCGCAGAGACCCACAGGGAGAGCACCCAGGACGACGGCAGAGACCCACAGGGATAGCACAGCAGGCACGCGCAAGACCCACGGGGAGAGCACCCAGGACCGCAGAGACCCACAGGGGGAGCACCCAGGCACGCGAGAGACCCACAGGGAGAGCACCAGGCACCACGTCAGAGACCCACAGGGAGAGGCACCCAGGCACCGGCAGAGACCCACAGGGAGAGGACCCAGGCACGCGCAGAGACCCACAGGGAAGCAACCAGGCACCCGCAGAGACCCACAGGGAGAGCACCCAGCACGAGCAGAGACCAACAGGGAAGCACCCGCACACGCAGGACCCAGAGGCACACCAGGCAACGCGCAGAGACCCACAGGGAGGAGCAAACCCAGGCACATCCCAGGAGACCACACATGGGAGAGCACCCAGAGAACGAGCAGAGACCCACAGGGAGAGCACCCAGGACGCGGGGAGACCCACATGGAGAGCACCATGCACACCACCAGAGACCCAACAGTAGAGAGCACCCAGGCACGCGCAGAGACCCACAGGGAGAGCACCCAGGCACGAGCAGAGACCCACAGGGAGAGCACCCAGGGCACGCGCAGAGACCCACAGGGAGAGCGCAACCAGGAACGGCGACAGAGACCCAACAAAGGGGAGCAGCAACAGGCACGCGATAGACCACAGGGAGAGCACCCGGCACGCGCAGACGACCCACCACAGGAGAGAGCACCCAGGCACGCGCAGAGACCCACAGGGAGAGCACGCAAGGCACACCCAGAGACCCACAGGGAGAGCACCCAGGGCACACCCAGAGACCCACAGAGAGACACCCCAGGCACCGCGCAGGACCGCACAGGGAGAGGCACCCAGGCACTGCGCAGAAGACCCACAGGGAGAGCACCCAGGGCACACGAGAGACCCAGCAGAGGAGAGCACCCAGCACGCGCAGAGACCCACAGGGAGAGCACCCAGGCACCGCGCAGATGACCCACAGGGAGAGCACACAGGCACGCGAGAGACCCACAGGTGAGAGCAACCAGGCACGCGGCAGACCACAGGAAGCACCAGGGACACGGAGAGACCCACAGGGAGAGCACCCAGGCAGCGGCAGAGACACACAGGGAGAGCACCCAGGCACGCGCAGAGACCCACAGGTGAGCACCCAGGCACGGCAGAGACCCACAGGAGAGCAAGCACCCAGGCCCACAGCCCAGAGGACCCACAGGTGAGGCACCCAGGCACGCGCAGAGACCACAGGTGTAGGTTCAAGCACCCAGCACACCCAGAGACCCACAGTGGAGGAGCACCCAGGCACGCGCAGTAGACACACAGGGAGAGTCACGAGGCACACCCATATACCACATGAGATCACCAAGTCATCGGGCATAGGACCCACATTTAGAGCACCCAGGCACGTCGAGATGATACCCAAGGGAGAGAACCACACATCATCATATACCCATCAGGAAGCCACATATATCACCTGGCTTCATTATACCACAGTTATATCACCATTCACCCATAACCCACATTTATATCACCATTCACTCTCATATACCCACATTATATCACCATTCACACCCATGTACCCACATTATAAAATTTGTGTAGACATGAAACAACGCTGGCTGAGTTCAAGTCCTCCTGTGGTTACACAGAACATATTGAAATCTCTGCAGAACCAAAAACCGATTCAACAGAATGAAGCAGAATTTTCATCCGACTTTCTATACATCGCTTGATCCGGGGAATTCTAAACTGGCAATTCCACTTTATTTTCAGAAACTGAGACTCCTGTCTAATTGTTTCATATCTGCATGTGATTTTCTGCTTGTCTGTATGCAATATTTACTATTTGACGTCTTCTGCCTATGCAGAATTGGGGTTCATACTGTATGGAGAGTCTATGATGAGGGGATGTCAGTGCTCACTGGTTGATCTCATTGTGGAAGTGAATGCTCTGTTAAGTTCCGTGGTGCTTTGAATGAGCATGAGTGTCAGGATCGCATTAACCTAGAGAGACGTTGCTGCCCCCTAGTAGGGAAACATAGAGAATGCATTTTTATTTCCCTTATGGCCATCGCAGCAGAATGAAGCCTCAGATCCGGAGGTGTTCGTCGCCATTGCTATTATTGAACCCAGAGTTGGTGCAGTGAGAGACCGGACAAGGTTAAAGGGTCCATGGTGAATGCAGGCAAGAAAAGGAGCCCTCCATCACTTGCTGGACATCAATTTCCAGATTCCCCCCTCATCCATGCAGACTATTGCACTATTGTGCTGTATGTGCATAACTGCAGACACCAGGCAATGCCATGTGTATAAGACTATAAATACAGTTTACAAACCACATGGAAGTAGTAGGGTGGGTTGGGAAATCTACACAGACCCAGCCAGGAGCAGTGACTGACTGGCAGCTGCTCAGCGATGTTCCCTGCAGGACCTTGGACAGCTCAGAGCTGCATCTTCCCAAATGCCTGGAACTTCAGCTGAGCAGGGAAACACTGTAGGTGGGAGGTGTGGAGGGGATGAGTGGGGGGCAGAGGAGGTCACAGAGGTGGACTGAAGTGCTGGGGATGATGACTAGGATAGCAGCTCACACAGCCAACACACATTATTCTGCTGTTGGAGGCTGAATCTTAGGGAAGAACATGAGGACCTGAATATGAAAGTAGAGGAGTCTGGTGGGTTTCTTCTCCCCCACCTACCCAACCCTCTCCCCTCCACCAGCTCAGGACCGTAACCAACTGAACCATGGCCGGGGGTCGCCAAAGGGCTGGTTGCCCCCCAGAACACATTTTTGGAGAAACATTGTCCGGAGGATCTAATGGTAAGGACACAAGGTGCCATCTCTTTACTCTTCTTTCCTCTTGTGCCAGGACAGAGAGAACTGAATATATCCATAGGATTATGGTTTTGCCAGGAGAGAACCAGAAAACACCACTTATTCTTTATTTATATTTAATGCCACCAGCTTGGGATTGGTCTGTTTGCTTTGCAGTGTTAACCATTCTGTGAAATAAGAGGGATCTGCGTTGGCACCTCTGGCAGCAAAATAGTTAAGGACCATCCATTCTGCTTGTTTAATGAGCCCGAGTGTGAGACACCAACAGAAGGTAATAAAGATCCGAATCTCATGGGGTCACTTAGATAGGTAAGTATGGGGCATGGGATTATTCCGCATAATCACGGTTAATGGGAAAGCACATGGGGAGATTGTGTGTGTGTGTGTGTGTGTGTGTGTGTGTGTGTGTGTGTGTGTGTGTGTGTGTGTGTGTGTGTGTGTGTGGGTGTGTGTGTGTGTGGTGTGTGTGTGTGTGGTGTGTGTGTGTGTGTGTGTGTGTGTGTTGTGTGTGGTGTGTGTGTGTGTGTGTGTGTATACTACTTAGTACGAAAGATGTTTTATTTTTTTTAACTTGCCAGTAAACTTAGGAACAGAAATCAATCGTAGTTAGTGAAGCGAATTAAAGGGTTAATAACAGTCATTGGTATATAAGGGACATTCAGAAAATATCTCATGGATTTAAAATGATGTTACTGACCCTTGATGTGGAACTGTCAGTATGAATTTAGCCTTGCACTTCTCTTATAGCCCCCTGCACTTCTCTTATAGCCCCCTGTATTTCTCTTATAGCCCCCTGCACTTCTCTTATAGCCCCCTGCACTTCTCTTATAGCCCTGTATTTCTCTTTATAGCCCCCTGCCATTCTCTTACCCCGCACTTTCTTTATAGCCCCCTGCACTTCTCTTATAACCCCCTGCACTTCTCTTATAGCCTTGTTCTTCTCTTATAGCCCCCTTGCACTTCTCTTATAGCCCCCTTGCACTTCTCTTATAGCCCCCTTGCACTTCTCTTATAGCCCCACTGCACTGGTCTTATAGCCCCCTGCACTTGTCTTACAGCTTTACACTTCTCTTATAGCCTTGCTCTTCTCTTATAGCCCCCTGCACTTCTCTTATAGCCTTGCTCTTCTCTTATAGCCCCCTGCATTCTCTTATAGCCTTGTTCTTCTCTTATAACCCCCTGCACTTCTCTTATAGCCTTGTTCTTCTCTTATAGCCCCCTGCACTTCTCTTACAGCCTTGCACTTCTCTTATAGCCCCCTTGCACTTCTCTTATAGCCCCTGCACTTCTCTTATAGCCCCCTTGCACTTCTCTTATAGCCCCACTGCACTTGTCTTATAGCCCCTGCACTTGTCTTACAGCTTTACAAATCTCTTACTGCCTTGCTCTTCTCTTATGCCCCCTGCACTTCTCTTAAGCCTTGCACTTCTCTTATAGCCCCCTGCACTTCTCTTATAGCCTTGTTCTTCTCTTATAGCCTTGCACTTATCTTACAGCCTTGCACTTCTCTTATAGCCCCCTGCACTTCTCTTATAGCCCCCTGCTCTTCTCTTATAGCCCCCTGCACTTCTCTTACAGCCTTGCACTTCTCTTATAGCCTTGCACTTCTCTTATAGCCTCCTGCACTTCTCTTACAGCCTTGCAATCTCTTCTTATAGCCCCTGCACTTCCTTACAGCTTGGACTTCTTATAGCCCTGCACGTGTCTGATAGCTTGCCCACTTCTCTTATCAGCCTTGCCACTTCTCTTATACTTGCACTTTTTATAGCCCTGCACTTCTCTTAAGCCTTGACTTCTATTAAGCCCCTGCACTTGTCTTATAGCCTTGCACTTCCTCAGCCTTGCACTTCTTATAGCTTGCACTTCTTATAGCCCCTTGCACTTCTTTATAGCCCCCTGCACTTTTCTAAAGCCTTGCTCTCCTTTCTACTTAGCCCCTCTGCCACTTCTCTTATAGCCTTGCACTTCTCTTATAGCCTTGCACTTCTCTTATAGCCCCCTGCACTTCTCTTACAGCCTTGCTCTTCTCTTATAGCCCCCTGCACTTCTCTTACAGCCTTGCTCTTCTCTTATAGCCCCCTGCACTTCTCTTACAGCCTTGCACTTCTCTTATAGCCCCCTGCTCTTCTCTTATAGACCCCTGCATGTCTCTTGGTGCCTGCCATACACCCAATAGACCATCTAGACCAGGGGACGGCGAGTACAGGTTCCATGTCTCTTGCTTTCACCATGTTTACCATCAATGTGTATTAGTGAGTAAGGCTGCATATTTGGGGGGGTAGGATACTTCTTTAAGAACAACTTAAAATGCATTTTTTGTTCGTTAACATTTATGAGACTTGTTAACTATGGGATATTGGGATGGTTGTTGGAAGTTATGGTTTACAATAGCTGGTATGCATGTCCCTGTGGAGATAGTAAGAATCATAACATGTATCACACAAAGGTGCAGTGATTGGACGTAACAGGCCATGTGGTCATATGTCTGCCCATGTGCTATATGACCGGTGATTAGAATTTTCTAATCAGAGACGCGTCTGTGTGTGTTTGGTTTTAGCCCCTACTTTACAGATTGGGAGTTGTAGTTCAGCTGCTGCAAAAGGCTGCACCTTGGATATCCCTATATATCCTAAACTCTCACAATTATAAGTCTAATGGTACTTTCACCAAGGACATTGTGCTAGGAAGTAGAGCCCTTATGAGGCTTAGAATAGGGTCTGACGTCCTCTCTGTCCTACCCTTTAATCTGCACCCTTGGCCATTGTGTGGTTTCTTTACTCACAACTGTTCATAGTGAAATCAAATTGCCCCACGTGGCTTAATCCTAATCCAATCTGACAGCCACGTTATTCCTACCCAGCAGATATCACAGGGGATCCATGTGTTTAACATCCAGACGCTAGAAAGGATCACAGAGCCATTTATCAATCACCTGACATTGACCCGCAGTGGTAAAGTGCAGGAGAATGTATTTAGCTTCATTACTGGCAGATCTGATGTAATAGAGACAATAAAGCCCTCGGATTAAATGGGCAGTAGAGCAGCTTATTAAAAGACACAATAAACAGCTGAATTCCAGATGTAACACATCTCTCATTGTAGAGAGAGCAGAACTTGTTAAGTAGATGGAGCTATTGGATTTACTAGATGGATATTGTATGGGGAGTGTGTACGTTACTGTTATGACTTAGACTGTGCTCTGTGTCGTGTGCTGAGCAGTTTAAATTAGCAGCGCAGTATAAGGGACTTCCCAGTACCTTAAAGGGACACAGGCGTCTGCTAACTATTTACATTCCATATCACTTGTATTGTTAAAGGATATGTACACTGGGGAATTAGTTTTTTTTTTAAAATGGCCATTACTGGAAAGTATAAGTCTTTCCAACTATCACTACCATTTCTTGATCTGTCCCCTATTTCTTTAGATATCCGGTGTGAAACATGTTACATTTAAGCTGTCAATCAAGTGCCTTATTATCATAAACTCGACTGTTATGTATAGTTTTATTGTAACTGGAATAGTGACAGTTGGTACGTGAACCGCATGATGGGAAATTCTCTCTTCCATTGCTGCCTCATGGGGATTACTGAGCATGTTTGCTCTCACAGAGAGTCAGGGGGCTGGGGGACTGAGCTTGAGCAAAACTGTACTGGATTGAAGTCATGCAGCAACACAAACACAGAGTAATTGCTGCTTACATGTATTCATTTATAGATTGAAATGAGGTAATTTTTTCCATGTACAATTCCTTGAAAGTGTATATATACTAAAAAAAATGACTTTGCGTCTTCTTAGTCTTAAAAATATGTATAGGTAGCACTTAATCTGAGGTGTGTGTGTTGCTGCATGCCTTCAATACAGTACTTGTTTTGCTCTGACCACTGACCTGACTATTTTTCCCATATACCAACTGTCAATACAGCATACAGCACACCAACTGTCAAACCATTCCAGCTACAGCAAAACTGCTTACAGAAATGCTAAACATGAGATGTTTCAGATTGGATATCTAATGAAATAGGGGACAGATCAACAACAATATGATACAGTGAGAGTTGGGATGAATTAAAGTTTCCACTAATGGGCAATTTGAAAAAACAAAATTTCCAGTGTACATACCCTTTAAGGTTCTGCAACAAGAAGAGAACAAGTTGCATTGCAGCAGACACTGGTTAGAATGCGAGGGAGGTTGTGTACATTCCTAAGGGAAACCAGCAGCAGCACAGATATGGTGAAGGGGAAGATCAGGCAAATGTAAAGGTTCGTAAACACGTGCAATCGCGGGTCCAGACCCATGTGTAAGGATCGGGCGAAGCGGACGTTCGGTCTGCGATTGCCGAAAGACCGACTTGGCGGATCCCCGAACGACCATCCGTTTCAGCCGATAAAGGCCCTACACACGGGCCGATTATTGGCCGAAACGAACATACGTACACACTGTGCGTCGCGGGTCGGGACCCATAATTGCACGTGTGTACGAACCTTATGGGTCAGCAAAGATAAGGGGTAAAGCTGTCTAACCAGTATAACTCCCATTAGCCTTTTTTTATTGGTACCTCGAAGAGTTAACTCCACTTAACCATTACGGTCCCATGCAGTGGAACAGAAAAGGTTCCATGTAGATGTGTTGAAACTCACTATCACAATGAGATCTCTTAACCCTTCCGCTACTAGTTGGAATGACTAAGAATGTGGGTTATATCCCTGTGTTTATCACTAATGGTTAAATAATGGGAGTTATTGAATGATATTTCCATTCGAATTAGAAAGGAGACACAGATGATCAGGATAAGGGACCATGGAGGGGTGTATGGAAAAACTACAGAAATCCCAGTGATGGTAAAAGCAGTGACTGGCAGCTGCTCGGAGATGTTCCCTGCAGGACCTTGGACAGCTCAGAGCTGCATCTTTCCAAATGCCTGGGAACTTCAGCTGAGCAGGGGAAACACTGTAGGTGGGAGGTGTGGAGGGGATGAGTGGGGGGCAGAGGAGGAGTCACAGAGGTGGACTGAAGTGCTGGGGATGATGACTAGGATAGCAGCTCACACAGCCAACACACATTATCTGCTGTTGGAGGCTGAATCTTAGGGAAGAACATGAGGACCTCGAATATGGAAAGTAGAGGAGTCTGGTGGGTTTCTTCTCCCCCACTACCCTAACCCTCTCCCCTCCACCAGCTCAGGACCGTAACCAACCTGACCATGGCCGGGGGTCGCAAAGGGCTGGTTGCCCCCCAGAACACATTTTTGGAGAACATTGTCCGGAGATCTAATGGTAAGGACACAAGGTGCCACCTCTTTCCTCTTCTTTCCTCTTGTGCCCAGGACAGAGAGAACTGAATATATCAATAGGATTTATTGGTTTTGCCAGGAGAGAACCAGAAAACACCACTTATACTTTATTTATATTTAATGCCACCAGCTTGGAGGTCCATAATAACCCATAGTTGCTCTATGATAACACATAGTATCTACATAATATGCAATAGTTGCTGTTACACAGTAACGCCATGATACCCCATAGTAGATCCATGATACCCCAATAGTGTCTCCATGGTAACACATAGTGGCTCCATGATACCCCATAAAAGCTCTATGGTACCCCATAGTAATTCCATGATACCTTATAGCAGCTCCATAATACCCAATAATAACCCCATGAAACCCAATGATAACTCCACGATACCCCATAGTAACTCCATGATACCCTAAAGTAGCTCAACGATACCCTAAAGTAGCTCCACAATACCCTAAAGTAGCTCCACGATACCCTATAGTAGCTCCATGATACCCTATAGTAGCTCCATGATACCCTATAGTAGGTCCATGATACCCTATAGTAGTTCCACGATACCCTATAGCATGATACCCTATAGTAGTTCCATGATACCCTATAGTAGCTCCATGATACCCTATAGTAGTTCCATGATACCCTATAGTAGTTCCATGATACCCTATTGTAGCTCCATGATACCCTATAGTAGCTCCATGATACCCTATAGTAGCTCCATGATACCCTATAGTAGCTCCATGATACCCTATAGTAGTTCAATAATACCTATTATAATTATTATTCTATTCACACAGCTCTGCTTCCTAGATAGTTAACAGGATCTGTGTACCTATTATTTCTTCTCTACTCTGCTGTTAGATCTGCCTTGTTATTTAGATTCACAGTTAGTAATTAAGAGGGATCTCCCTGCTCTATTGCCCCATAACTGTCGTATCCACACTGAAATCAGTTATATCTCTATAAAGCTTATATGACCCTCTGCACTTAATCCTTGTTAGTATCTGATTATGAATGGAGTTTGAAAGAAGAAACACATTTGCCAATATTTCCCTCTAAGCAAGTGATTCACAGGGCAGTTTCTCTGCATTAATATTTCAGGCTGCCTAGCATTCCCATTTATTCTCTAGCTATTCTAAGTATTTTCTCTGCCTGGAAAATGATCCTCATTGTATATTTTAGTCAACTACCGTATTTTTATTCAGTTACGATCAGGCAGGTTTTTTTCGATCTGTCTTTACAAATAATTCAATTCTGTATCTTTTATCCAGGGCTCGTTGATTTCCATTGATTAATCATTGTAGTACTTTGTAAGTCAGTGTCAGGCTTTTGATATTTTTAAGAATCTACCAGCAACAAACCCTTAGTATTTCCCTTTATGATCTGCAGGGCAAGGTCTCAGCCTAGAGTCAGACAAGATTCTCTGGATTGTGTATTTTCTTACTTATCTTACAGAAGCATAATAAAGATCTTATGTTTGTATTCAGTTTGTATGTTCTCCCCATATTTGCGTGGTTTTCCTCACAATCATAAAGACATACTGATAGGTTGTATGTGTCAAATAAATGTGCTTAGATTGTAAGCTTTTTGGGGCAGGGCCTGATGTATACATGTAATTGTAAAGCGCTACGGAAGATGTTGGCGCTATATAAATACACAATAATAATAATAATAATAACATTGTAGATTTATATTCAATGGCAGTGAGGAAGTATCTCTTCTAAAGGCTAGGTACCGGTAATTATATGTTGAACTATTGATTGGTTTATTGGTTGGTATACTGTCAGAAATGATCATGGTGTTCTAAATTACCCACATGTACCGGGATTTAAAGGTTTAAAGGCCTTTTATTTTTAAGTTTTGATGTTTTTGACAGAAGGCTACACGTTGTGTTGTGGGAAAGTATAAAGTACAAGTTTCACTGTTTGGTCACGTGGACAGTGTTAAATTTTATGTTATATACTTCTTCTAAATTCTCTTCTTCAATCATTAAATTAATGTGACCTTACTTTACTCTTTAAGGTGGCCATACACTTGTTAGGCATTACAGAGAATTCAATGTGTAATCAGTTCAAATCTACTCTTTGTGATCGACATTCCACCTGTAACGTTGGTCGTAATCGGGTCAGGCAGTTTTGTATGGGCATCTTTACACTGCGTATTAGAAGGTTTTGCAATATTTAATCTCTATTGATCAATACAGCATGTTCAGTCCTTGTGTGGAAGGTGTGTTATTAATGATCTTATTATGGATTATTATAGATCTCTATTGACAAATACAGAATGTTTCAGTCTTGTGTGGGTGAAGGTGTTTTAAATGATCTTACTATAGATATTATATAGATCTCTATTGATTATACAGCATGTTCAGTCCTGTGTGGAAGGTGTGTTATTATGATCTTACTATAGATTTATAGATCTCTATTGATCTATACAGCATGTTCAGTCCTTGTGGTGGAAGGTGTGTTATTAATGATCTTACTATAGATTATATAGATCTCTATTGATCTATACAGCATGTTCAGATCCTTGTGTGGAAGGTGTGTTATTAATGATCTTACTATAGATCTCTATTGATCTATACAGTATGTTCAGTCCTTGTGTGGAAGGTGTGTTATTAATGATCTTACTATAGATTATTATAGATCTCTATTGATCTATACAGCATGTTCAGTCCTTGTGTGGAAGGTTGTGTTATTAATGATCTTACTATAGATTATTATAGATCTCTATTGATCTATACAGCATGTTCAGTCCTTGTGTGGAAGGTGTGTTATTAATGATCTTACTATAGATTATTATAGATCTCATTGATCTATACAGCATGTTCAGTCCTTGTGTGGAAGGTGGTATTAATGATCTTACTATAGATTATTATAGATCTCTATTGATCTATACAGATGTTCAGTCCTTGGTGTGGAAGGTGTGTTATTAATGATCTTACTATAGATTATTATAGATCTCTTATTGATCTATAAGCATGTTCAGTCCTTGTGTGGAAGGTGTGTTATTTATGATCTTACTATAGATTATATAGATCTCTATTGATCTATACAGTATGTTCAGTCCTTGTGTGGGAGGTGTGTTATCAATGATCTTATCTGATTATTCTAAGTCTCTTTTGATCTATACAGCATGTTCTCCTTGTGTGGAAGGTGTGTTATTAATGATCTTACTATGATTATTATGATCCTATTGATCTATACATGGTTCATTCCTTGTGTGGAAGGTGTGTTTTAATGATCTTATTATGGATTATTATAGATCTCTATTGATCTATACAGCATGTTCAGTCCTTGTGTGGAAGGTGTGTTTATTAAGATCTATTATGAATTATTATAGATCTCTATTGATCTATACAGCATGTTCAGTCCTTGTGTGGAAGGTGTGTTATTAATGATCTTACTATAGATTATTATAGATCTCTATGATCTATACAGCATGTTCAGTCCTTGTGTGGAAGGTGTGTTTTATTAATGATCTTACTATAGATTTATTATAGATCTCTATTGATCTATACAGCATGTTCAGTCCTGTGTGGAAGGTGTGTTATTAATGATCTTACTATAGATATTATAGATCTCTATTGATCTATCAGCATGTTCATCCTTGTGTGGAAGGTGTGTTTATTAAGATCTTACTATAGATTATTATAGATCTCTATTGATCTATACAGCATGTTCAGGTGGAAGGTGTGTTATTAATGATCTTACTATAGATTATTATAAATCTCTATTTATCTATACAGCATGTTCAGTCCTTGTGTGGAAGGTGTGTTATAATGTCTTTACTATAGATTATTATAGATCTCTATGGATCTATACAGCATGTTCAGTCCTTGTGTGGAAGGTGTGTTATTAATGATCTTACTATAGATTATTATAGATCTCTATTGATCTATACAGCATGTTCAGTCCTTGTGTGGAAGGTGTGTTATTAATGATCTTACTATAGATTATTATAGATCTCTATTGATCTATACAGTCATGTTCAGTCCTTGTGTGGAAGGTTTGTTTATTAATGATCTTACTATAGATTATTATAGATCTCTATTGATCTATACAGCATGTTCAGTCCTTGTGTGGAAGGTGTGTTATTAATGATCTTACTATATGATTATTATAGATCTCTATTGATCTATACAGTATGTTCAGTCCTTGTGTGGAAGGGTGTGTTATTAATGATCTTATTATGGATTATTATAGATCTCTATTGATCTATACAGCATGTTCAGTCCTTGTGTGAAGGTGTGTTATTAATGATCTTACTATAGATCTCTATTGATCTATACAGCATGTTCAGTCCTTGTGTGGAAGGTGTGTTATTAATGATCTTACTATAGATTTTATAGATCTTATTGATCTATACACATGTTCAGTCCTTGTGTGAAGGTGTTGTGTATTATGATCTTACTATAGATTATTAGATCTCTATTGATCTATACAGCTGTTCAGTCCTTGTGTGAAGGTGTGTTATTAATAATCTTCTATGGATTATTATAGATCTCTATGATCTATACGTATGTTCAGTCCTTGTGTGGAAGGTGTGTTATTAATGATCTTACTATAGATTATTATGATCTCTATTGATCTATACAGTATGTCAGTCCTGTGTGGAAGGTGTGTTATTAATGATCTTACTATAGATATTAATAGATCTCTATTGATCTATACAGCATGTTCAGTCCTTGTTGTGGAAGGTGTGTTATTATAGTCTTACTATAGATTATTATAGATCTCTATTTGATCTATACAGATGTTCAGCCTTGTGTGGAAGGTGTGTTATTAATGATCTTACTATAGTATTATAGATCTCTATTGATCTATACAGATGTTCAGTCCTTGTGTGGAAGGTGTGTTATTAATGATCTTATTATGGATTATTATAGATCTCTATTGATCTATACAGCATGTTCAGTCCTTGTGTGGAAGGTGTGTTATTAATGATCTTACTATAGATTATTATAGATCTCTATTGATCTATACAGTATGTTCGTCCTGTGTGGAAGGGTGTGTTATTATGATCTTACTATAGATTATTATAGATCTCATTGATCTATACAGCATGTTCAGTCCTTGTGTGGAAGGTGTTATAATGATCTTACTATAGATTATTATAGATCTCTATTGATCTATACAGCATGTTTCAGTCCTGTGGTTAAGGTGTGTTATTAATGATCTTATATAGATTATATAATCTCTATTGATCTATACGCATGTTCAGTCCTTGTGTGGAAGGTGTTTTATAATGATCTTACTATAGATTATTATAGATCTCTATTGATCTATACAGCATGTTCAGTCCTTGTGTGGGGTGTGTTTATTAATGATCTTACTATGGATTATTATAGATCTCTATTGATCTAATACAGCATGTTCAGTCCTTGTGTGGAGGTGTGTTATTAATGATCTTATTATGGATATTATAGATCTCATTGATCTATACAGCATGTTCAGTCCTTGTGTGAAGGGTGGTTTTATAATGATCTTACTATAGATTATATAGATCTCTATTGATCTATACAGACTGTTCAGTCCTTGGTGGGAAGGTGTGTTATTAATGATCTTACTAAGATTATTATAGATCCTATTGATCTATACAGCATGTTCAGTCCTTGTGTGGAAGGTGTGTTATTAATGATCTTACTATAGATTATTATAGATCTCTATTGATCTATACAGCATGTTCGTCCTTGTGTGGAAGGTGTTATTAATGATCTTACATGATTATATGATCTCTATTGATCTATCAGCATGTTCATCCTTGTGTGGAAGGTGTGTTATTAATGATCTTCCTATAGATTATTAGATATCTCTATTGATCTATACAGCATGTTCAGTCCTTGTGTGGAAGGTGGTGATTAAATGATCTTACTATAGATTATATAGCTCTCTATTGATCTATACAGCATGTTCAGTCCTTGTGTGGAGGTGTGTTATTAACATGATTCTTAACTATAGTATTTGTATATTCTCTTATTGATCTATACAGCATGTTCAGTCCTTGTGTGGAAGGTTGGTTATTAATGATCTTACTAAGATAATTATATCTCTAGTGCTCTATACATAGCGCATGTTCAGCTGTGTGGAGGTGTGTTATTAAGTGATCTACTATAGATTATTATAAGATCTCTATTGATCTATACAGCAATGTTCTTCTTGTGTGGAAGGTTGTTATTAATGATCTCTATAATTATATAGATCTCTATTTACTATACAGCATGTTCAGTCCTTGTGTGGAAGGTGTGTTATTAATGATCTTACTATAGATTATTAAGATCTCTATTGATCATACAGCTGTTTCAGGTCCTTGTGTGGAGGTTGTTATTATGATTCTTATATGGATTCATTATAGATCTCTATTGATCTATACAGCATGTTCAGTCCTTGTGTGGAAGGTGTGTTATTAATGTAAAATCAAAACAAACAGAAGTTTGGTGCGACAACAACTATATTTCTTCTGTGTAATGTTTAATTTTATTTCTGGATAATTTAAATAAAAGGCAATCAGGGGCCCTGGTGGCCCTACCCTAACCGCAGCCACAGCTGTAGAAATTATTTTATTACCTTCATTGATTTAATTGCTTACATTTCTCAGCTCTGAGGGTCCTCTGTAAATCAAGATATAGAGCTCTTTGAATTCCCGTCACAGCGCTGTAAAATATTCCTGCTGTGTGTGGCTGTCCAGAGCTGCACATAATCAACCCCGGTGCTGCAGTCTGCTGCATACTTCATCACGATCACCCTAGCTTTAGCCCATAGCATCTAGATGAAGTTCTGCTGGAAGTTTAAACTAAAAATTATAAAGGGGAAATGATTTCCTTCCCATGAGTTTTCTAAATTGTTTGTATTCACTGTTCAATGTCCTTGTAATCTCTGAACCAATAACCTGCAGCAATGAGGAATAGCTAATCCCCCTAGATTTGATGTTTCTCAAATGTCCCTCTAAGCAACGTTACACCAGGAATAAGCACACAGATTAATCATGGGTCTTTAAGGAGTTGACCAGCCTATAACACATTTTCTCCTGACTTATAACCTAGAAACCACCAATTAAAATAATGCAAAAAATGAGCTTATCTTTCTATGTACTTGCTGATCAAAGACACACATAATCTATAATTAAGAAGCTATGGTCTAACAGATTGGTACAGTGTGTCCGTCACCTGTCAAAGATGTGGTTACACACAGTCCCGAACTGTCTCCCTATACTGGAGCTCGGTACACACAGTAATGATAAAGCCCCAATACCGTCGGATACCGAATGTATCAGGGCTTTATCGGTACTATGTGTACCTTCGTTTTCCCAACAAGCGCGTGGCCGTGGAAAAGAGGGAAAAATTTCAGTCGGCCACAGTAGACTCCCTATAGGAGTCCCTAGCGCTCTCCCTATGCTGTGTATAGTGGGAGTGCACGGGACTGTGTGTAGCTCGATCTTGCAGATCCTGTCTGTCCTCTTTCAAGAATCTTCAGGTGTGTACCCAGCTTTAGTATTGGGAAGATTGTTCAGAACTGCCATACACCATAGCGGCTAACTCCCTATACTACAGTGCAGGGAGCCGACTGCAACATGGGAAATATTCATTCAGTAACAAGCGTTCCCAAAGCAAACACTTTGCTGATTTCGTTACTGTGTGTACCCAGCTTTCATCACGTTAGGGAAGATTTATAGAGCGCGGAAGTTGCTAAATCCTGTCTCTGAATCACGTTTGTCTGTATGTGACCATTTACCAAATATTAGGGGTGGCGGCGCCCCTTGGAAACAGTCCCAGCTGCCGCAATGCATTGGGGGTATTTTACGTGACCCTTTTATTTGAAGTTGTCTAAATAGCTGCTTTGTATCTTCTGGTGCTTAGATGAGGAAGAGCTGGATAGACCATAGTTATCCTTTATCTCATTTTCTTCTCCATGCATTTCATAGTTAGTGCTTAGCCCGACAAGTACCCCAGTGGTGGTAGAACAGGTGCGCTCATTTCACAGGACTTACCTCAGGTACAAAGGTTTATGCTCTGTATGTAGTTGGCCGTGTAAGAAACACAAATAATTCATGAAATGGTTAGCCGTATACCGTCTGTTATAAATGTCTAATAAGTAGAACTAGAACATAACCCCTTGAGATCCTAGTTATCTGGGGAGACTCTGGTGCAGCAAAAATCTAGGACACGCCGGAATTTCTAAAGAAAATATTAATTACCAGATGATGTTGTGGTGCTTATGAGGTACAACAAGTTGGAAAAGGCCTGTTCCTTCACATCAAGGCTGCCATTGAAACGGTTACCCAGAAGTCTTTTCTGTCGTCTCACCGGGATTATTTCTATGTTTGTGCAATGGAGCACAGACAATTGAATGTTTCTGAGACTCTTTGTTCTGGTGACGTAAGAACAAATACCAGATAAACCCATGGTTGACAGGCAATAATGTGGAATTCCTAGTCATTCATTATTATTTCATGGTGTTTATCACGTCACCATATTGTCTCTATAAATTTACCCCATTCTATTTAAAGAGAGCTGCTAGCTTACCTTGTAACATGTTTCAGGAAAACCTTATGTTATAAGGGATAAAGAATAAATTCCTACTTGGGAAAAGGGAGAGAACATAGAGGCGTGTCTAGCTGTAGAGGCGTGTCTAGCTGTAGAGGCGTGTCTAGCTGTAGAGGCGTGTCTAGCTGTAGAGGCGTGTCTAACTGTAGAGGCGTGTCTAACCATAGAGGTGTGTCTAACCATAGAGGTGTGTCTAAATATGAAATAGCAGTGATATATGAAATAAAGAAAGGGGCCATGCTATATCAGCCACTATTTTCACTAATTTAGTGATGGCTGTGCCATTTTCAAAACTCTTTGGAAATAGCGTGGCGTAGTCTATTCCATAGAGGCTAAGTTAAGTTTTGCACTAACACTACGTTTTTCAGTAAATTTAGTGCAAATCTTAACGCCTTTTCAATGGAGACGTAAACCACATGACTTACCTGACCGGAACCCACATTGCAGTAAGTCACGCAAAGGTAATTACGCCATTGTGGGATCGCGGCCCAGTGAGTTACCCTGGAAAGTTTCTAATATTGCCCTGTAAGTGTCTGTGAGTAAGCAAAATCCGTAACAATAGACCCCCTGGTACAACTTCCAGCGCACATAGAAACATATATCCATGAGCGACAGTTGTATTGGCAGTTGTATTTCACTAAGGGATCTCTGCTAATCCAGATGTGGGCTTGGTAAACATGGTTTATTGATTACACGTGAACCCCTATTCACTGTTTGATACAGATCTGTGATCCATAACTTTGGGCAAGTTCCAGTCTAATGGGCACACTCTGATAGAATAATTTGTGTTTACATTTTTTTTTTACCTTGTACTGTTATTATAGGTGCTATGGCTACTGTGTTGTAGTCCTGTCCAAGCATAACCTAGCCTGGTGCAAGAGCTACTGTGATGTAGTCCAATCTTAGAATACCATAGCCTGGTGTTAGAGCTACTGTGATGTAGTCCAATCCAAGCATACCCTAACCTGGTGTTAGAGCTACTGGGATGTAGTCCAATCCAGGCATACCCTAACCTGGTGTTAGAGCTACTGGGATGTAGTCCAATCCAAGCATACTGTAGCCAGGTGTTAGAGCTACTGTGATGTAGTCCAATCCAAGCATACCTTAGCCTGGTGTTAGAGCTACTGTGATATAGTCCAATCCAAGCATACCCTAGCCTGGTTTTAGAGCTACTGTGATGTAGTCCAATCCAAGCATACCATAGCCTGGTGTTAGAGCTACTGTGATGTAGTCCAATCCAGGCATACCCTAACCTGGTGTTAGAGCTACTGGGATGTAGTCCAATCCTGGCATACCCTAACCTGGTGTTAGAGCTACTGTGATGTAGTCCAATCCAAGCATACTGTAGCCTGGTGTTAGAGCTACTGTGATGTAGTCCAATCCTGGCATACCCTAGCCTGGTGTTAGAGCTACTGTGATGTAGTCCAATCCAAGCATACCTTAGCCTGGTGTTAGAGCTACTGTGATGTAGTCCAATCCAAGCATACCTTAGCCTGGTGCTAGAGCTACTGTGATGTAGTCCAATCCAGGCATACCATAGCCTTGTGTTAGAGCTACTGTGATGTAGTCCAATCCAAGCATACCCTAACCTGGTGTTAGAGCTACTGGGATGTGTCCAATCCAGGCATACCCTAACCTGGTGTTAGAGCTACTATGGGATGTAGTCCAATCCAAGCATACTGTAGCCAGGTGTAGAGCTACTGTGATGTAGTCCAATCCAAGCTACCTTAGCCTGTGTTAAGCTACTGTGATATAGTCCAATCCAAGCACCTACCTAGCCTGGTTTTAGAGCTACTGTGATGTAGTCCAATCCAACATACCATAGCCTGGTGTTGAGAGCTACTGTGATGTAGTCCAATCCAGGACTACCCTAACCTGGTGTTAGAGCTACTGGGATGTAGTCCAATCCTGGCATACCCTAACCTGGTGTTAGAGCTACGGGGATGTAGTCCAATCCTGGCATACCCTAACCTGGTTTTAGAGCTACTGTGATGTAGTCCAATCCAAGCATACTGTAGCCTGGTGTTAGAGCTACTGTGATGTAGTCCAATCCTGGCATACCCTAGCCTGGTTTAAGCTACTGTGATGTAGTCCAATCAAGCATACCTTAGCCTGGTGTTTGACTACTGTGATGTAGTCCAATCCAAGCATACCTTAGCCTGGTGCTAGAGCTACTGTGTGATGTAGTCCAATCCAGCATTCCCTAACCTGGTGTTAGAGCTACTGGGATGTAGTCCAATCCAGGCATACCCTAACCTGGTGTTAGAGCTACTGGGATGTAGTCCAATCCAAGCATACTGTAGCCAGGTGTTAGAGCTACTGTAATGTAGTCCAATCCAAGCATACCTTAGCCTGGTGTTAGAGCTACTGTGATGTAGTCCAATCCAAGCATACCTTAGCCTGGTGCTAGAGCTACTGTGATGTAGTCCAATCCAAGCATACCTTAGCCTGGTGTTAGAGCTACTGTGATGTAGTCCAATCCAAGCATACCTTAGCCTGGTGTTAGAGCTACTGTGATGTAGTCCAATCCAAGCATACCTTAGCCTGGTGTTAGAGCTACTGTGATGTAGTCCAAACCTAGCATATCCTAGCCTGTGATGTGGTCTATCCAACATACCCTAGTCTAGTGCTAGGGCTACTGTCATTTAGAACAATCCTAGTATACCCTAACCTGATGCAGCCACTGTCATGTAGAACAATCCTAGTATACCCTAGCCTGGACTAGGTGGGACATATGCTAACCACGTCATTTCAATATAATACAGTGTGGATGACACAAAGATCTGCATGAATATACAGTGTTAGCTGTAAATATTTTTACACCTGGACCAAATATTGGTGCAATCAGAGGTGTAGTAACCTGTATCAGAACTTTCTATAAGGGGGGCAGCACTACCAAAACAAACCTTGCCTTCTTGTATGTATTTATTTAACCAAGTATAAGGCCCTTATACAATGTAATAGGAACCAAGATAAATTATAGAGCACCGCAGTGTATTTATTCTAAACATTGAGATTCATTTAGGAAATTCAAGCTGTGTTAGCCTTACATATTCATCAATAATTGTCAAAGGTATTACAAATGCAAATCTAAGGCATATCCTCTGATACCTTCCTTTGGGTTTGTTTCTTCATAAATCTAGACCAAGAGATTCGCATTTAGGAAAGATTATTAATCAGGCAAATTAGTTCTCTGTATAAATCACTAGACACTTGGAACAGTATGTTGTGCTGATTCTCAGGATATACATTATGGTGTAATATATTGTGTCTTTGAGGGTCAGTATTGACATGTGTGCAGGTACTGGGAGATTTACAATGGTGTTAATTAACATTTACCAGAAACGGGAATAAAATGGTGGTAGCCTATGTTAACACATCATATATTTACAGTGATTGTAACATTTCTAGTCTTCCAAGGGTCCTGATTAGTAGGCACAGGCTACAGGGAGTGCACCTCATAACTTACCTGGTGGGATTCCACCAAGCAATTGATAATTGGACTTCTCCTTCCCTTTACTTCTGTTTTTAACCAAGTATTTGCCAAGCATTTTTGAGAAGGAAGGAGTCATTGGGCTGTAAATCTTGTGTAAGCCTACACACTATACCGGCATGCTGTTAGGGGATTTGATTGACAGCTCAAGCAGGAGTGGTGTATTGAAATCTTCACTTCTTTTAACTTGTATATCTCAGGACAGAGGAGGAACTGAAGAAAATAAAGGTACTCTGGGGGTTGGGGGGAATTATAGAACACATAGAAATACATTTTGCCCTTTAAGGCAGCGCCGAGGGATCTGGAGTGGGTAAAGGAGTGGGAGCGCCCCCCCTCCAGGAGGACAGGGAAGGGGCAGATACAGGATTTCACACAGGACTTTTCTGGACTTTTTGTACACTACACATAGAGGCCACCAGTGGGTCAAATTTTAGTTTTGGGTGTGGACATGCCCTTTAACCTATGTATGAAACTTTATTTTATTAATTTATCTGTTTATTTGCTTGCACTTATCCCCGTGTTTGTACACTCTATTTTATAATGTACAGCGCTGCGTACCCTAGTGGTGCTTTATAAATAAAATTACACATACATACATATACAAGGTAAAATCCAGAAGGAGCAAAACAAAATAGAATTAATGTAAATGAAAGCTGAAATCCAAATAATAATTGTATTTCATTCCAATTGATTTTAAAAGGATTGAAATGATTTCATATCACTATTTAATGGAATTTGTACTCTTACAACTCAATATGGATTTTCTCCAGGTCAAAATGCTTGTACTGGCTGCACTCAAACATATTGTGTTGTCCGTTTTAACACTTCTTGTAGAGGAAGCTTCCTTGTTTTACCCTTGATAACCACTGATTTCATATTGAAAGTTCACATATGGTGATTTGATTATGTTTGTTCTTCCGTAGACCGTCCAGCAGGATTCCTCTAGTGTTCACGAAGAGCGAGACAAGAGAATGAATCACTAGTATTTCTGCGATCTGAGCTCTTGTTTTGAAAGAACAGGTCAACAGCTGTTGGGAAAATATGCATTGAAATTTCTTGAATAGTCTGAAATTTATAGTCCTTGGTGATAGTGTAAATGAAATGTGATGTAGACTATGGGCTGAATAAAAATGTATGGATTCCTAATCTAGTTCAACAATTACCCATCATTGGACCTGCATATGGGCATTACCTACAACTGCACTAGACTAGAAACTAGAAAGTTTAAGTATAAACTGTGAATTCGGCTTGAAAGGCGGCATTTTGGAAGGGAATGTGTGTGTTTGTACTGCAGATTTTAAAACTCAATAATGCCAATGATGATGGTATTGTTGTTTTATACTTACTCTTTAAATATGGCTGTCACATGAATTAAAGGCAGGTCAGTTGGTATGTGTATGCGTGTCAGGTTGGGGATAAAAGACTAGCTTTTTTGATGATTGATCAAGATGTGCTTTTTTTAAACTATACTTACCCTTTAAATATGATTGCCACATGAATGAATGGGTACCTCAGTAGGTGTATGTACCTATGTCAGGTTGGAAGTTAAAAAAACAAACTTTTTTTGATTATTGATCAAAATTTATTTTTGACTATAGTTACCCTGCCCCAGTAATGGAAGGGTAGGTCAGTAGTATGTACCTGGGTAAGTTTGGGTTGGTGAGTCGGCGTGTGTACCTGGGTCAGGTTGGAAGTTAAAATTAGTTTTTTTGATCTTAGTTACCCTTTAAGTATGGCTGCAACAGCAATGGAGGGGTAGGTCAGTAGGTGTGTGTACCTATGCCCTGTGGGGGTTAAAAAAACAAACTTTTAAAATTATTGATCAAAATTAGTTTTTTTGACTTTAGTTAGCCTTTAAGTATGGGCTGCCACAGTAATGGATAATTAGATCATTAGGAGTGTGTACCTGTGTCGGGTTAGGGGTTAAAAAAAACAAACCTTTTTGATGATTGGTCAAAACTATTTTTTTTAATTTAGATACGCTTTAGGTATGGCTGCAACAGTAAAGGAAGGGTAGGTCAGTAGGTGTATGTACCAGTGCCACGTGGGGGTTAAAAAAAACAAACTTTTTTGATTATTGAAAAATTGAAATTTTTAATTTAGTTACCCTTTAAGTATGGCTGCCACAGTAATGGATAAGTAGATCAGTAGGTGTGTGTACCTGGGTCTGGTTGAGGGGCTATGTCTTTTTTGTGTTTACAACCATAAAACTATCTTTTATTGAGGATAAATCTAAATTTGTTTTTTTAACTTTATTTACCCTTTTAATATGGCAGCCACAGGAATAGAAGGGTAGGTCAGTAGGTGTGTGTACCCATATGAGGTTGCGGGTATGTGTTTTTGACCATATAATAATTAACTTTCATTGATGATTGATCAAAATTAGTTTTTTTGACTATAATTACCCTTTAAATATGGCTTCCATGGGAATGGAAAGGTAGGTCTGTGGGTGTACCTGTGTCTGTGTGGGGGGTTGGTGGTATCACCATTTGTATTTAGTCTATGGGAAAAAATGTCTGGAAATTCGCCGATAACGCCGTAACGCTACCGCGGATTCCTTAGCTAGAAGATAGCACACTTCTCCTATATGCCCCGCACGTCTGTACCGAATTTCATGTCTCTAGCTCAAAAACTGTGGGAGGAGATACGGTCCAAAAAAGCGGAAGAATAAAACGGAAGAAGAAGAAATAGAAAGAACAGGAATTTGGCTTTTTCAAGCCAAATTAACAAGCTTGGCACCACTGAAATGCAATCACCACATTGTTACCAGTACTTGCACATGCACCGTATACACAATTGTTACCAGCCAACCACACATAACTCACACCCAACATCAAGCACATCAGGTGTCCAGATCATTTGCTGATTTGATCTTGGTACAGACAGACAAACTACCGCCTGCTAAATCTACCAGGTGATATACCGCACACTACGCTGACGGTAAAAAAAAGAAAGGTGTACAGATGTTATTTCAGCCTGACACACGTACTAGTTTAGAAATAAATATAATATTTAGCAGATAGTGAGAATAGATCTAAGTGACTTTGTTTAAGTAGAAGTGACAGAGGGAAACATTAAACGTAATGCGACTGTCAAGAAACTTGTCTCGGCAACACCTGTCCCTGTGTTTTCATATTGTCCCCTGAAGTGCAGCTACGTGGGAATTGTTTATATTTCTGACAATGGAAGAAACTGTCGGCTGTTCCAAAAGCTTCTGATTTTTACAACATTTCCAAAATGCTTATTTGGCCTAAACAAAATATTTTGTGGTTTATTCTATGAATAAATCTTACCATCAACGGGAAAATGCCAACCTCACCTGTTGGAACCGATTATTGTGGTTTGTGAATGGGGACAGCGGCGATCACTTGCCGGGAAAGAATATGTAATAAAAGTTTTTATCGTTAAACATGGTGCTAACTTTGCCCCAATCAATCAGGTGTTAGCTTTCAAATGGTAAATAACATCTGATTGGTTGGGACAATGTTAACACCATTTTTTAACGATAAGAACTTTTATTACAATTCCCTGGTGTTGATTCTCCCTTAGGGGTAACAAACTCATTTTTTAAAAGTAAAAGGAAAGAGTGACGGAAAGGACAAAGCTGTGCTGTGCACATTTCCAACGGTGTCATCGCATTTTTAGGTTCCTTCGGTGAAATATATCCAGTCTTTAAATGTTGGCATTTTTAAAGGGCTGGAGATCTGCCAAAAATTGCTGTCTAATGATAGAGTTAGATCAGTGGCATTGGCACAGAGTACTATATTGCTTCCAACTGTACTGTATGGATATATGCCAAGGAACCATCTCTCTGATACCTGATACCACTTTAAAGACACGAATCTATGTCCACCATGTGTACTTACCATTTGGTGACAAAATTACAAATTATTTGAGTACAATTGCATTTTTTTTTTTTTAGAAAGTGAAAATTCTAATTGGCTGCTTGTTCGTAGGATCATAGACTAGTTCTAGCCCTTTATCCATTCATAGGAACCTAGACTGGTTCTAGCCCTATATCCATTCATAGGAACATGGACTGGTTCTAGCCCTCTATCCATTCATAGGAACCTAGACTGGTTCTAGCCCTATATCCATTCATAGGAACCTAGACAGGTTCTAGCCCTATATCCATTCATAGGAACATGGACTGGTTCTAGCCCTCTATCCATTCATAGGAACCTAGACTGGTTCTAGCCCTCTATCCATTCATAGGAACCTAGACTGGTTCTAGCTCTCTATCCATTCATAGGAACCTAGACTGGTTCTAGCCCTATATCCATTCATAGGATCATAGACTGGTTCTAGCCCTCTATCCATTCATAGGAACATAGACTGGTTCTTCCCTAAATATCCTTTTTTTTTTCAATAGTAACCGAGACAGGTTTCTACCCTATATCCATTCATAGGAACATAGACTGGTTCTAGCCCTATATCCATTCATAGGATCATAGACTGGTTCTAGCCCTCTATCCATTCATAGGAACCTAGACTGGTTCTTCCCTAAATATCCTTTTTTTTTTCAATAGTAACCGAGACAGGTTCTACCCTATATCCATTCATAGGAACATGGACTGGTTCTAGCCCTCTATCCATCATAGGAACCTAGACTGGTTCTAGCCCTCTATCCATTCATAGGAACATAGACTGTTTCTGCCCTATATCCATTCATAGGATCATGACCTGGTTCTAAGCCCCTATCCATTCATAGGAACATAGACTGGTTCTAGCCCTCTCTCCATTCATAGGAAAATAGACTGGTTCTAGCCCTCTATCCATTCATAGGAACCTAGACTGGTTCTAGCCCTATATCCATTCATAGGATAATAGACTGGTTCTAGCCCTCTATCCATTCATAGGAACATAGACTGGTTCTAGCCCTATATCCATTCATAGGAACCTAGACTGGTTCTAGCCCTCTATCCATTCATAGGACCATAGACTGGTTCTAGCCCAAAACCATTCATAGGATCATAGACTGGTTCTAGCCCTCTATCCATTCATAGGAACATAGACTGGTTCTAGCCCTATATCCATTCATAGGAACCTAGACTGGTTCTAGCTCTCTATCCATTCATAGGAACCTAGACTGGTTCTAGCCCTATATCCATTCATAGGAACCTAGACTGGTTCTAGCTCTCTATCCATTCATAGGATCATAGACTGGTTCTAGCCCTCTATCCATTGATAGGAACATAGACTAGTTCTAGCCCTATATACATTCATAGGAACATGGACTGGTTCTAGCTCTTTATCCATTCATAGGATCATAGACTGGTTCTAGCCCTCTATCCATTCATAGGAACCTAGACTGGTTCTAGCCCTATATCCATTCATAGGAACATGGACTGGTTCTAGCTCTCTATCCATTCATAGGATCATAGACTGGTTCTAGCCCTCTATCCATTCATAGGAACATAGACTTGTTCTAGCCCTATATACATTCATAGGAACATGGACTGGTTCTAGCCCTATATCCATTCATAGGATCATAGACTGGTTCTAGCTCTCTATCCATTCATAGGATCATAGACTAGTTCTAGCCCTCTATCCATTCATAGGAACCTAGACTGGCTCTAACCCTCTATCCATTCATAGGAACATGGACTGGTTCTAGCCCTCTATCCATTCATAGGAACATAGACTGGTTCTAGTCCTCTATCCATTCATAGGAACCTAGACTGGTTCTAACCCTCTATCCATTCATAGGAACATAGACTGGTTCTAGCTATGTGACCATTCATAGGAACATGGACTGGTTCTAACCATGTGACCATTCATAGGAACATAGATTGGTTCTAGTCCTCTATCCATTCATAGAAATATAGACTAGTTCTAGCCCTGTGACCATTCATAGTAACATATACTGGTTTTAGCCCTCTAACCATTCATAGAAACATAGACTAGTTCTAGCCCTGTTACCATTCATAGGGAACATAGACTGGTTCTAGCCATGTAACCATTCATAGGAACATAGACTGGCTCTAGCCCTTTGACCATTCATAGGAACATAGACTGGTTCTAGCCCTGTGACCATTCACAGGAACATAGACTGGTTCTTGCCCTGTAACCACTCATAGGAACCACTATGTTGGATATTGTTCTAAGAGCCTAGTAAGGTGCAAATTTGGGGCCCATGGCTGTGAAGATCAAATTGTCTTCCATCATTGTTAACTGATAGATTGATATAGTATTGTGGGTGCTATGAATTTTTAATAATGCTACAGAATTTTGGCTTTACAGGGTAGGTCATGGACCAGATTCATAGTTGCACGTGCCCAGTGAATTCTCTAGCCCGTCTCTCTCTCAACTACTGGGTGACCTGTCCACAAACTCTCTGTAATCAAGACTGAGCAGTTAGTTCTATACTAGGAAGACGATCTGCAGAAATCAGAAAACTGAGGCCCCGCTTACCGCACGTAAAAATGGTGTGTGCGCTTTTACCATCTGCTTGCGACCGCTTGTATCCGCTTTTTCATGTGTTGGCGCTTGTGTTTTGCAGGGAATTATGGGTAAAATAAAAATCGCATGTCGTGTGAAGTGTATCTGCTTGTGTCCACCTTTCCATGCGCCTCCATAGACTTGGATTATGTGTGATGTTGACATAAACGGGACTAAAAATAGTAATCGCATTTGTTGTAAAACCGCAACGCACATAGTGGGGCCTACTTCCCACCATTTTCATTATAAATAAAATGTCATGCGGAAACTGAAAGCAAAACACGGCAAAAACTTGCAAGTGGGGCTTAGCCCTAAACCTACGGAATCACAGACTAATTAACCTTCAACTATATTCTGCCCCAGTCCTGGAAGCCCGGGATTCATTGTCTTGTGTCTCTTTAACCTCCTCTGTCCTGTAATATTCTTTATTATTAATATGTTTCATATTTTCGACCTTTTGTGATCAACCGGTTTACATGGGGAAACTTGCTTCCATTGGGAGCGCGGTGACTGGGGGCACTGGGGTTGGCTGTGATTAGGTCTTATAAAGCAACTGGTGCTTTGCTAGGAACATTTGCAGTGTGCAGTGCCCTAACCCCAGAATAAGGCACATGCAGCGTGCTCATGGGTAAGCAGAAGCTCGGGGATAATGATTTCATTCATGTGTGTTACTGTTGTTTAATTATTGAGATTTAATTGGTACAAACTAAAGCTCCTTGTGTAATTTTCTGTTCCAAAGTCTCCATGTGGCTCATTTCTGGCTGAGATCGATCAAGCCTCTCAGTAGATTAGTCGTCTGCCGGGAGCAACAGTGTGCTGGAAAGATACTTAATAAATACTCCAGGAATCACATCAGCAGCTCTAAATGTAAAAATCAATTCTGTAATAAACATCTAAAACGGGAAAGACAATGAAATAAACCCATCTACCTTTAATTCATCTGAGGACCTGTTATTGTGGATATACAGTTAACAGTTACAATCACAATCCCCCCCTTATTCTACGGGTTTCACAATAAAATCTTTAGTTTCACTTTAAATATTCATGGGAATGAATCCAATATATTGAAATTAGATTTACAGAATGTCATTCTTTTTTGTTGTTACAATCCGATGCTTTTTCACTTAATTCTCCAATCTGGGTGAAACGCGTCCTTAACAGATCTCCGGGAATACAAAACGCGGGTTTGAAAAATAATTTATAGCAATTTAGTATTTGTGCACAAGTGGCTGTTGGTAGCCAATAAATAGATGGGAGCCATGATGGTAATTTCAGTTCTTGTGTAGGCTTACTGTGCATGGGAGATGTATAGAAACAGAAGCACGGGGGGGGGGGTCTGTAAGTTATGGTAGATCTAATAAAGAGGCTGATTACACAAGTGTTTTCCTTTGATTGATCACACCTGCCCTTCAGACTTCAGGCGTAAGGCTGCGTACACACAAGCAGATTTTTCGGCCGAATCGACCAATATTTCCGTGTATTGGTTGGGCGGGCTGAAAAATCTGAGACGGTTTTATCATCGCTGGCGACCGATGTCTGTCAAATGTTCAACCGGATCGGGCAATCAGACGTGTCATTAAATCACAGCCGATCATGGGGGCTTCTATGGACTACACGATCGGGATTTACCCATTATTGTTAGTGTGTATGGCCTCCCAACCTGCGTCGCACGATGTGTTGGAACAAACGTTTCGGGCAATATTCGGCCCGTGTGTAGGCACTTTATCGATCGAAACAGTCATTCGTTCGGAGATCCGCAAGGTTGGTTGGTCAACGATCCCCGACCGTTCCTACACGCAGTTCAGGACCCGCGATCGCACGTGTAGGAACTTTAAGGGCATGGCCACACTGCAATGCATGCGATTTCATGTGGGATTTTGTTGCATTTGCACATGCGTATTGAATAACGCATGTGATTGCGATTTAAAATTCGGAACACAAATCGCAACGCACCCGAAATCACACAGCAGTGTGGCCTAGCGCTAAGTCTTTCAAAACCACCACGTCTGATGTGATAAAAATCCATTGGTGGCCATATTTGTAGCCTGGGAATGGAGCCTGTATATTCTGGTGGGTTTCCCTAATATAAATAAGGGTCCAGGGTGTGTGTGACTATTTTCGATCATGTACTGTAATACAATCGGTAATTTGGTTTATGTTTTTGCTTCAAGCTGGTACACACGTTACAATTCTTCCTTCTGACTTTCGACCGGTCGGCCAGGAGGAAGGACTGTCAATAGAGGACCGCACGATCAGATGTGGTTTTCCACCAGGTCCGATCATCGTTTCGTCTGATTCGGACAAACGGTCGGTCGGACACGGGCGAAAACACATGCGATAATTTCAGCCCGATCGACTGATACACTGAACTATCGGTCGATCGGACCGAAATATTGCACGGTGTGTTCCAGCCTTTAGATACACAGATAGACTGATGTCTGGAATGAAAGGATTTCTATCATCCTTGTTCTTTAATTTGCTATGGAGGCAGTGAGAAGTTGTAATGCAGAACAAGAGAACCTTAAACTTGCTATTTCTGGTTTAGAATGAGATAATCCAGTCGGTCTCTTAAGGTGCCCATACATCTATAAGATTTTACTTACCCGACCGAGCGCTCACGCGATGTTCATCGATGCTGCCGGAACCGTTTCTCCCGATCTTACTTTCGGCCGACATGCGATCGCAAAATCCCATTCATTTTGTGATCGCATGTCGGTCGAGTGTAAGATCGGGAGAAGTGGTTCCGGCAGGATCGAAGGAACATCGGGTGAGCGCTCGGTCGGGTAAGTAAAATCTTATAGATGTATGGGCACCTTTATTCAACAGGTGTTGGCTGTCTATACAGCCAACAGACACATTCATTCCTCTAGGACTGATTTGTTGCTTGCGTGACATCACAGTGGTGGGTGTATGTTTCAGAGAGACTGTTTGAGACAGTTTTTATGCTAATCCAATTATGCTGCATATTGTGGAGTAATGAGGTTATTTTTGAATACAAAGCCTTCAGTTGGGGTCCAATGCTATAAGTGGATCAGATGTTTTTACTGATTGGGTAATGTGATGTCATGTGATGTCATATTTGC
Organism: Hymenochirus boettgeri; assembly: GCA_019447015.1. NCBI lineage: Eukaryota > Metazoa > Chordata > Amphibia > Anura > Pipidae > Hymenochirus > Hymenochirus boettgeri. Next base: position 22,834,719 of record CM033473.1, on the reverse strand, counting down.
TTTACATCATAAATATTTTTTTGCCTCATTTACTTTTAAGCTTACTGTCTGCTAAAATAATACAAATGGGGTGATTTACCCAGAGCCGCTATTGCTCCGCACGTGGGTAAATCCCAGAAGGCATTAAAATCACGCACTAAAAGTAGCACAAGCGCAATATTGAATCGTGAGCGTTGGTGTCTTTTGCGTAACCCGCCTATCCGGCGATAATATGGAGTTAACCGATAGCAAACCCCTTAGCATGACTTTAAGGCCATATTATTGGGGTTACTGGGTAAATGAACCACATGTTGTTTTTTTACACATCTACTGTACATGGACACATCTGCAAGGAGTTTGTATGTTCTCCCTGTGCTTGCGTGGGTTTCCTCTGGGCACTCCAGTTCCCCCCACAATCATAAAGACGTACTGATAGGATGTGTCAAATAAATGTGCTTGGATTGTAAGCTCTTCGGGGCAGGGCCTGATGTGAATGTATCCAAAGCACTACGGAAGATGTTGGCGCTATATAAATCCATAATAATAATAATAATAATAATTGTGTTATTTCACATTGCGGCAGCATGAAAGCTTAGATCTGTATCCTGTGTCCTTTCAATTGTTCTAAACTATATTTCCCATCAAGCTTTAGGTTGCATGTCATATAGCAGTAGCCTTCCAGAATGGACACCTGATTGGATGGCTCAGTCGTGCCCTGTCTGTATGGCCACCAGTTTGAACTGTAATATAAAGATATAGCAGTACCAGATGGATTTAACATTCATTTTAATGGGGGTTGCGGCTGTTGAGAGCCAAACAGAAATGATTTACTTTTCAATTCATTTATTGTTAAATTAATAAATTCACTTTTATGCAGGTGTTTCATATATAATATACACTATATACATATACCAATGTTTTCATTTTATCTGTTTGTAAATACTTTAGGTGGCTTTTTCTCTGTGTCTACCCCCCACTCTGACTATTCAGGATAACAGAATTGCCAGTTCCATTTAATCCCATTTAGTCTGGGATACCATTGGGATGAATGTCATCCAAGGTTATGGAAATGCTATTGGTCATTGATATAGTGTATTACACCGCTGACTGCACTGGACTGGGTGGATATGTGCTGAATAGGGAGGTGGATAATACATTGATGGTTGATGAATCACGTATACAGTTCATAAGGAAAGGCACCTGCCTAAATAATACATTGAGTGCAAAGGGAAAATGATACAAGAACCTAAATAGCCACAATTATACTGTTAACAAATCAATATAAACAGTGCTTAGCTATGTCATCAGCAACAAAAAGGGCTATAAAAGTCTCATGCTATAATGTACAAATAATATCTTTATATTTTATGATTTATGGTTGTTTATATATTAATCTATTATACTTAGGGTCCAGTTGTATCGATAAATACTGTATATGTCTGTTGTATTTTATGGTGATCACATGCTTTAACATGTTTTCTGTTTAATTTTCAGTCTGGACATTATCTCATAGACAGACAGGTACAAATTGGTGCTGTGCGGTTACAGTGTATCTATAGCAGCTTCTCTCTTAATTCTGTCCCTTTCTGCCATCTCTGTTCTGTACCAATTTCTGTTAATTTACAAAGCAGCGTCTAAAAACTCCCAATGGCTTTGTCTCTCGTTCTGATACAATGAATATTAGATGACACCACAATGAGAAAACTAAATATTATTGCTGTCAATAATTGAATTGTTTACTTTGCTATCTGTATATCGTGTTTGTAAAATAACAAATGTTGGCATAGAACTATGATTGTGTCTAGAGTGTGCTTAGTAAAGTAACCCCTGTGTTTGTGTATATGTTAATACTAAACCCGCATTAATCTGTATTAGTTGGTAATATATACGAGGAGCCTATTCAACAGAAATTCTAAACGGCCAGCTACTAGATAAGGTCAAACGATTGGTCAACGGGAATATTGGCTTCAAGCCTACGATCTGTCATAAAGTGTTCTAACTGAAGAACTATTAGAATTTTAGCTCCATGAGGTTAATAATAGATCATTCTGATTGGTCAATTCTACAGAAGGTCTAACTAAGATTAAGTGTAGAAATCCCTCCCTTGGCTAAATGTCCCAATTTTGTCACCATAAATGCTGAAGAAATTAGAGGAAATTTCCTACTGTGGGCCATTTTGGTCAAGTTATGTGTGTACGACAAATTTCCATTTTCTTTGCATCAATGACAAATGGACATGATTTTCATTCATCTGAAATAAATTTCCAGTTGGTACTGTGTATTTCATTTCAAACCTAACCTGGAACTATTTCTGTTGAATAGACTCACTTTGAATTGCCTGTATGTGTATCTTATCTAATTCGTAATCCTTTGTGTACCTAGATTTTTCATGATGAAAAGTTTAAAGAAATAATCAGTGCAAATTATGGAAAGTTCCAGTGGTGAAATGATAAAGTTGGGTGAAAACAGATTAATGCTTTTTTCTGTTCTATACTCTGATACACATTATAAAATACCTACAACATGACACATTCAGCCCGAGGCATCAAGCCAATATCAGCAACCCGGTGCAAACACGCCGGCAGTGCCAATGTCTATTTCGGCACTTTTAACACCAGCTATCAGCTGGAATTTAAAGTGGCAACAGAACGCTGCTTTCGGCATATAGCATTGCTTGTGGTGGCGGCTCCAGAACAGGAGCGGTGCATCACCCTGATTGTCCGATGCATACAATACAGTAACAATTAGGATTAAAATCTGGAATCCCACCAATTATTTTATAATAAATAGGTTAATAAAATAGGTTATAATTAACAATACACAGTACTCAAGTACACAGTACACAATAACCAGCTATTTTATTTTGTTGTCATTTTGTGGTCAACACAATAGAATAACTGTAAATGTGTTGGACACAGGAATACAGCTGATTAAATGCTAAATTCACACAACTGTACATTTGGACCAAAAAAACTATTGGTTGGATAAAAAGAGCCTACGCAGTCTTGTGTAGTTCAATGACACTGTAAACACATACAGGGAGATTCAGTAAAAGTTCTTATCATTAAAAATGGTGCTAAGTTTGCCCCAACCAATCAGATCTTATTTAACAATTGGAAGCTAACATCTGATTGGTTGGGGCAAAATTAGCACCATTTATAACGATAAAAACTGAATCTCCCTGATACTGTGCAATTTGTCAAGAGTTTGGTATAATCATAAAGCCAAAGAAAAGTTACATATATTGTATATATATATATATAGGGCAAACAGGGAATAATAAAACAGTTTATTTACTATTTAACTTAAACCAAATCCCCTAACTGTAAAATTAAATTGGTTTCAGGACATCATAACCTACATGAATTTAGTCTCGGATGACAAAGTCCCTTTATTAGATAAAAGGAAACCCCTAGCATACAGAGATGTTTCCCTGTGTGATAAATGTCCTGCTATTGCCTGCAGTATATCCAGATCTGTTAAGCTGCTTGAAAGTGAAAGACAAATATGGCGACCCCCAGCAGACAACTACGGTCATACAATTCTGGTTGCACATGGAGAGTCCTACACATTGTGCTTTCTTTTCAGTCAAAGTCTTTGTCAGGCTTTAGTTTTCCTTTAAGTAATATTTAATTGATAAATGTTTTTAAGTGCCACTGCGCGAAATTAATTTGCGAAAAAGGGTTACAGTGTAATGTCCACGAACGGATTAGATGCATTTAGCTGATGGACTAGTGCTTTCCAGCTATTAACTTTCCTTCTCCACGGTGTCTTCACAATATAATCCCAGTGTGCATTTAACTTGCTTTAGAATAGTATCACCTTAATCCTTTAAGAAGATTTGTGCGTTTTTTCCTTTAAAAAAAAAAAAAAAAAAGAGCCAATTTAAAGGACTTTTTTTATTTAAAGCTGCATCCCCTGTGTATTGGTGACAGTTCCCTTGTTTATAGACACATAGGAAACATTATTCAATAAAAGTTCTTTAGGGAGATTCAATAAAAGTTCTTACAGTTTAAATTGGTGCAAATTTTGCCCCAACCAATCAGATCTTATTTAACATTTGAAAGCTAACATCTGATTGGTTGGGGCAAAATTAGCACCATTTTAAACTATAAGAACTTTTATTGAATAACCCTCCTTATTGTTAAAAATGGTGATAATTTTGTCCCAACCAATCAGATGTTAGCTTACAAATGTTAAATAAGATCTGATTGGTTGGGGCAAAATTAGCACCATTTTTAACGATAAGAACTTTTATTGAATCTTCTATTCGTTTACTTCTCCTGTGTGAGAATGGGAAAAGAATAAAAGGCCGGTAGGGGATGCCCTTGTGTGTGACATTGGACTTCCTATATGTAGACTTTAAAAGCCTAAATGATAGAATTTACACACAAAAAAAATGTATTTTTAAAGAAATTAATATCTGTCTGTCTCTGGAGACTGTGCAGTGATCTGGATTAATCTAGAGTAAACATGTAAATGGGGAGAGCCCCAGAAAAACATGGATAAAGCTGGGGACACACATTTAGATTCTTTATTCCGTCCAAACTTTTGACACTTCTGAACGGTTGGCCAGGACGAAGGACATTTTTCCGCGACCAAAAGTGCTGTCCGTAGAGGAACGCGCGATTGCCCATTGTTTTTGGACACATCCGTTTGTTCGATTCGGACAAATGAATGGTCAGCATTTGGTCACGGGCCACACAAAGAAATCCCTTTAATATTTTGGTCTGATTGACCGAAACACTGAAATGTTAGTCGGTCTGGCCGAATTATTGGATGGTGTGTAAGGTTAATATTCACCTGCCTGGGCATTGTACCTGAAAAGTAACCTTGTCTTTCTTTTACACCAAAACTCATGAAATGGGCTCAGTCATTGAACAGGACAGACCAATCAGGGTAAAATAACATCGGATGAGGTTTATCCTTTCAGTTTTTTTCCCATAATAACCAATCAGATGGTTGCATTCATTTTACTTATTGAATTAGACAAGTAAAATCTCACTTTTGACTGGTTGATCTGGGTAATTAGTCCAAGCAGGTGTTTGCCCATATTAATGATGTTATGGGCCCTATTTGTAAAGGCGTGGTATTGCTTTTTAGAAATACCGTGCCTTTAATGATTGGTATTACGATCATTAAACCGGTCGTTAACTTCCAATCAGTTTAGCAATTGTTAACTTACATTCGTTATCGTTAATTACCAACATCGATCGTAAATTACCGCTAATGATCATTAATCTACGATAATGCGATCGTAGATTTATGATCCCCATAAAATCCCATTGCGGTAGTTTAGTCCCGCATGGTGTTCTACCACCGAACATTTGTAAATTAATGAACGTTCACCGTAAATGTACAAACGCGTCTGTACCTTTATGGCTGCGGTCATACAGTATCGCTAACATGCTAAATTGCGATAACGCGCGTTTACAAATAATGCCCTTTGTACCCTATACCGTAACTAATGTCATTTTATTGTTTTGGACATGCAGTGATTATTATTAATGTTTACTTAAATTAAATGGCACATGGAGATTATAAGGTAAGCTCCCCTTCAGAATAGGCAAATAAGGATAGGAGACCTCTGGGTAATTTCCATCTTTCCATGGTAGCCCTTAGGTAATGCTATACCTATTAAAAGGTTTCTACATCATTCCACAAGCTAAATGCAAAACCAGACAGATTCAGATCAGTTTTGGATTTATTGAACATGGAAATTACCCAGAAGTCTCTGTTCCTTATTTTAATATTTACGTAATATTAAATACTTTATATAATTCGTGCAGGTCGGGTTAGCCAATGCATATCAGCCCTTAAGCCTAGGCAGTTAAGCTTGGTACACACAATACCAAGCTGCCCGATCGCCCGACATTTCACTGTTTCGGTCAGTCGGGCCGAATTATTGTATGGACGCCTCGATCGACCAACGACCGTTTGTTTGTCCAAATCGTACGAACAAACGATCGGACAGGTCGCAAAATCACAACCGATCGTTCGGCCCTCTATGGACCACACGATCACACTTACTGTCGGACGTGGCTGCTTTTGCCACCACCGACAGTCCTTCCTCCTGGCTGACCGGTCGAAAGCCTCAAATGGTTGGTCAGGAGGAAGGATTGTATAGTGTTTACCAGCCTCAACAGGGCACTAGTTACTCACCACTGGATCTTATCTTAATGCTACAAACGATGCCTCCAAAGCTTCTATAGGGCAGCAGAGCTCCACTAATCAGTCCTGTCTATGGCAGGGAAGTTCTGTAAGCAGCATCACAAAGCCAACTTTGCAGGGCTTGTTTGTAGCTATAAGGTAAGACCCAGGGGTGAGAATCCCACGGTTTATGCCCTCACGCTAGGCACTATTAAATAAGGAGGGGGGGACTTTGATGGGTATAATTGCCCTTTAAAATGTACAATGAAAGGTGAAGCTTGTTTTATCTGGGATAACTTGCTGCAGCCTTAATTCCCTGTAAAAGCCCCTGTGTTGCCAACTCACTAAGAAACAGCCATTAATTAATTCTAGGTTTAAAGTTTTATTCCCTGAAATGGGTCTAGGACTCACTAAAGCTGCTGTTCTTCTGCACAATGGTGTTCTGGACCAAAGTTGCTACTTGCCCAAACACTTTCTGTCAATACCATAACATGAGCACAGAGATAGTAAACCAGCATAGACAGTACATAGGGGCAGGTAAGCACAGACCAGTTTGCCTTACATTCGAGAAAAGTAAATGCCTTTAAGGATGGGTACACACCATCAGACTGATAGTGCCGTGTATCGGTTGGTCAGGTAATATCTGATGGTGTGCGGCTGCCCGTGACCAAGCTTGATCGACAGAAAGGTTAAAAGGGCAATTGAAACTGTCGGTAAATCACAGCCGATCATACGGTTCCCTATGCGATCGGTCACGCAAACTGTCTGCCTATTCTTTTTCTCATTGGGCCTCAGTAGATTGTTGCACTAGGCCGTTCCAATAGATTGAACTCAGTTTTGCTTGAGGTTAATTTGATTAAACAATAAAAAGCTGTTAAAGTGACCCCATTTTTAGAAAGATGTTAAACCAATATCCTGGGTTCATTGAACGATTTTAATTAATGAATTGATCAACTCATCTTTTAAAATAAAATATATTTAATAAAAATATACCTACCGTATTAACCATCCTCAGCCAATCAGTTCATTTTTGATTTCAGTAAAGGATTTCTTTATGTACAGGTCTGGTAGCAGAGGGCCAGTCAGGGACATCCCGTATAATTTCCCCATGTGTGGCCTAAAATGCCGTTATTTTCTTTCCTGCACCCACTAATGACCCCCACAAACCCTTTTACACATGGCTGCATAGGATTTCCCTCCTGCATTTCTGTAATAAGTTCAGTTATCATATATTATTTGCAAATCCGCTGCCCTATATGATACCCATATAAACACTTTATTATTCTAATTTTATTTATTAGTTTGTACAGAGTTTTTATGACTTTATAGTTTTCACTGCAAACTGTTTATACTTTATCAGTCCCCTTACAAGGTCAATATAATGTCAAAATGATTGCTGCCCCTTTCAACATTACATCAAACCTGCTTTTCATTTGTTCCTGATGTACGTCCACCAGAGGCAGATTATAATAGGTTATGTTGGGGTGGGCATCTTCTGCCCAGAGCTCTAGGGGACCCAAGAAGCATTTGACTGCACACCGTGTAATAGCTTGTGGGTGGAAAGTAACATGCATTAAAGCACTATACATTAATCCAAGTCAGGAGAAGGCAGAGATTAGCCTTGCTACTCCCTTGATAATGACATTTCTTATCTGGGCAAGAAGGTGAATCATGTTATTGATATCGCTCTGGACCGCAAAGACTCTTAATCCTGCTCTATTGACCCTACAGCACTGCCTAGTTTTAAATGACTCCAAAGCTTGTCTTTTAATGGACTTGTTTTTTTAAACAAGAGGTTATGGAAAGTATACACTGCTAGTGTCCTTTCCTCACTAAACATTATTACCGCTATACTTGGCTATTTTAGTCACCTTTTTGCTAATAAGTCAATTCATAGTGAGGAATGCAATACAGCAGATTAAGAGCCCCAAGCTGAAGATCCCAGATAAACAGCTTGCTTTGCACAAACAAGCCTAATCTAATTATACATGTATAATGGACTTCCAGAGGGCATGATACACAGGCTTGCACTTAGACAATTAAAAACATTCTCCATACGTTCTGAGAAAATAAAACTGCACTACACAACATACAGGCCATTTGTCAGCACCTGCAAATAAAATAATCAGGGAGATTCAATAAAAGTTCTTATCGTTTAAAATGGTGCTAATTTTGCCCCAACCAATCAGATCTTGTTTAACATTTGAAAGCTAATATCTGATTGGTTGGGGCAAAGTTAGCACCATTTTAAACGATAAGAACTTTTATTGACTAACCCTGAATGTTTTTCAAATCAATGCAAGAAAATATAATATTAGTTTAAGGTTCCCATGAATGGATCGATCAGATGCACGATGGTGCCAGTGATCGATACTTCCTGACCGAAAACCAATCAGCAAGTAGTGATCGATGTACCATTTTACACCATCGATCCAGAGCACCACCTTGCACGGAGGATTAATAGGACATTTTCCGCTTTGTGCCCTATCACATTCCAATTGATAAATGGCTCGAATAGATTGATGAACTGTATTTATTGAAAGGGTGAATGACCGATTTAAAATGATTGGATTAGTCAAGACTATTGATCCATATATGGCCAGCTTAACAATAATAACTACCTTAAAACAAAACTACTAGCGCTATGAAAGGAAGGACAGACCTTTATGTCTCTGTAATGTCACATATTAACCTTTTATAGATATTTCCAAGAATCAATAATATTTAATGCGACATTCATTGATCTGTCATCTTAACAAGTTCTTGCTGGTTGTTGATTTTAGCCGTAGGTTAAGTAAAAGGATCTTTTTACATTGTAACAGCTTTTTAGATTCCATTTCGGGGAGGAATTGTCTGAACCGGACGTTGATTTCAATTTTACTTTCTTTTTCCTGTAAATTAATATGAAATTGGTGAATTTTCTGATGCCACCTGGGGAAGTTCAGTTGATTTCCAATGAAAATGGTGAAATAGTTTCTGTACCTTATATTATACTGAATCCCTCGGTGTGGAGTGATGCGCAGTGACAATAGTTATACCAGTAAATTATTTTTTGTTTTGAACAGATACTAATTTTGTGCTGGGCAATGCCCAGATAGTGGACTGGCCAATTGTCTATAGCAATGATGGATTCTGCAAGCTCTCGGGATATCACAGAGCAGAAGTTATGCAAAAAAGCAGCACATGCAGGTATTTCAAAATGGTATTCTTTACACTTAAACTGCATCTATTCTGGGCAAAAAAATCTAATTCCCCTTTACTGGAAACCACAATTCTTCCTTACTATCACTGTACCATCTTTAGATCTTTAGAAACATCTTACATTTCAGATGTTAATCAAATGCCTTATTAGCATAAATTCTTCTAATTTTGTGCTGTTTTGTGCGTCGGGGGAAACAAGCAATGTAAGTAATGATCGGGGGAGTTTTTCTTCAAATAATGACAGCGGTTGGGGGTGGGGGAGGGAGCCCTACACTACAGAAAAATTTCAAAAAACGGGTGGACATGCCCTTTAAACATAAAAAGTCAGAAGGAGTTAAAAATAAAAAATAATTGACCAGCGGACCCCTAGCACCCCTGCATGACATTGTAAAGTTGCCCATACACTATGCTCCTTACCTTAAGTTATGCCTTCATCCAGAGAACCATCTGAGCCAATCATCATCAAGGTTTCATTGTAAATGAGTCTTCTAAAATGTTTGATTCCACATCATGATCATTGAATCTAACATCATATTAGTGTATGTATATGTATACATTAGAGATGAGATCTGGGTTCCTGTCTGACACGGAACCCTTTGGTTCCGAAATCTGAAAGATCTGTCCGGATTCCGGGACTATTTGATAATTTTCGAATGTACAGGGCTATTTTTGATAATTTTCGAAAATAGTCTCGAACGTTCGAAAATATGATCGGAGACCATTTTTGAGTTTCTGATCGTATTTTCGAAAATTATCAAAAATAGACCCGAACATTCGAAAATCTTTGAAAATAAGACCAGAAACTCAAAAATGTCTCCGATCGTATTTTCGGTAATTTTCGAATGTTCTGGGCTATTTTCAAAAATTATCAAAAATAGCCTCGACCATTTGATTTTCGAAAATACATTCGAAAATTATCGAAAATTCGTTCCGGTTACGGATTTTCGGGATTTTCCCGACATCCGGAAATCCGAAAACAGAACGAAACTAGTGGGTTTCATCTATCTCTAGTATACATATGTATATGTATATATTCTTTAATTAATGGAAAAGTGACATCACTAATGAGTGATGTCACAGAGTGATGCAATTTTACATAGAAGGGACATTTTCTAATTTTTCTATTACCCAACCAGAATACACCTATTTGGTAGGGAAGATCATCATCAAATTAGAGGAGCCTGTTATAAATCTAACTTTTTTTTTTTTTACAAGAAATTCTTATTAAGAAATTATCTGCTTATTTTGTGCTTTTGGTGTTTCAGTTTTATGTATGGAGAGCTGACAGACAAAGACACAATCGATAAAGTTCGACAGACCTTCGAGAACTATGAAATGAATTCCTTTGAAATTTTGATGTACAAAAAGAACAGTTAAGTCCTGTCTACCCAATGTCTGTGAATACATTTGTGTTGTGATGTATGCACTTATCTCTTTTTTAATTTCCCTCTTTAATTTTATTGCTACATGGGACACAATCTGCACTGTCTGCTTTTTATTGGACAACACTCAGTGATCGTCAATAGACCATTGCCATGTGATTGGTCATTTAAAAGTTCCTTCCAGTGATAGATTCAGTAGTTTAATATGTTCACATTCTTATCACCAGTATAACACTGGGGAAATCCATTGAACTTAAATAATTATCTCTCAGATATTTTATGGACATTTGTAGAAGCCCAATTAATGTTACACTTCTATATACTTCTTCACAAATGTACTCCTTTATATTATGTACACCTATGCATGCATTTAACTAACTGTAATATAGAAAAACATAGAAATCCATTAATATATATAGCAAAGGAAATAAAGGGCATTTTTAGCAGACCTTGTGACTTTAATAAGAATAATGTAGCTATATACTGTAACTACATCCCATACTCCAAGTCATTACCTTCAATGCATGGAGTGATATAGGGGCCTTTTAGCTTTAGTTTTCAGAAAGGATTTTCTGCCAATCTCCAGTGTCTGTCTTGGGAAAAAAAGTTTACACAGTGGAATTTACAAGATGTTAGATCACTATATAGCTATATAGCTTTGCCTTACCTACTGTTCTTCAATTAATCTAAAAGTAGCCAGGAGCGAAGTTGAAGACCTTACCCTCCAGCGCTATCATCCGCTGGCTCCTCCACTGTTTCCGTTTTACTTAACTAAAGCGCGAATCTGCATGCATGCTCGCTATATTTAAAGCAAAGCTTGGCTTCTGTTAGCTTATTGAAGGGCGGGAGATAAGACATAGCTCCTTTTAACTCACGTTCTTCAATTAATGCAGTAAAGGAATAGATCACTTTCTCAGTGAACTATTCCTTTAAATAAGCCCCAAGATGCTTTAGTACAACCACCGTTTTTTTACTATCCCCAATGCGGTCATTTGGAATATCGGTTTCAATGTGGGTGGCCTACATTAAAACCAATATTCTTACAATATTGTTTTGTCTTTTCTGTCTGATGCTTGTTTCTCTTTCTAGGGACGCCGGTGTGGTTCTTTGTGAAGATTGCACCCATTCGCAATGAACAGGACAAAGTAGTATTGTTTCTTTGCACTTTTAGTGATATCACAGCTTTTAAACAACCCATCGAGGATGATTCTACCAAGGGTTGGTACTTTATATTTATTGCTTCCTTTACTGCTATTCTCCCTTCTGGGACACTTATCTATAGACCCCAAAGACACTGTAGAGATGAATGAAACAGGCGAGTTCCGAAAATCTGATTCGAACCCAATTGAATGTGAATTTTTTAAATTTTCGCAGTTTAAGAATTTTCAATCAGAATTTACTAACACAAAATGATGTCAGATCCACAGAACCAATCAGTTTCGTTTCAAAACCAGGACTCATTTATTTGTACCAACCAATCATATATTGTTTTATAAGCAGCCAGTTAAAATGCTGATATCTACAGTAATTGATTGCAGATCATTAGTACAAACGTTTGCTTCTCTTGTTAATAAACAAACCCACTATTTATTAAACAATACATGCAGTGAAATAGCATCTGTATATTTCTTATTGCTAAATATCCCTGGCTTATTAAAACCTGAAATGTGACTCTCTCAGTGATTAAATGAGTTTAAACTCTTAATGACAATCTGACCAGTCAATATGATGCTCATTTAGAAGATTAATATGTATTTATAAATATTTATTTTACACAAATCTTACCTAATCCCTTATAAATCATATATAAACGCTTCCATGGTTCATCCTTTGCTAAAGATAAAACTAAAATATATGATCCTACATTGTCATACTGAGCACTGATCTTTAAAGTCCTACAAAATTTCAATTTGCAGCATTTTGTCGCTCTCTGCTTTCCATACGGTACGGTCTGGGGTGGACACCGACACAGTAGAAGGGAAAATTTGCACATCAATACGAAGAGGTCCCCTGAGATATAATGGGGAAATTTACACAAAGGCTACGCTATAGTATAATCTGCAGGTTTTATGTATTCCAGGCTCGCATTGAAAATAGTCACCGTATCCTCACAGTATAAATTGTCTTGTGCTACACAATATCAAAAATCCAAGTTTAGGCCTATAAAATATTACAAATGAAATAGGGAACTTTACACATTTCCATAATGATTTATTTTATACACAATGGGACAGATTCAATTTAATAAAAAATATCCCTATAGTCAATTACAGCTTTCAGAAATGATACATGAGGTGGATTTTTTTTCTAGTTGAAATTATTCTGGTGTGAAATGCGTAGGGACCAGTAATATTCTATTTTGTATGTGATTTATAATGATGCAAACTTAAATATATGACCTGTAAGTCACCTTATCATTTAATTATATAAGTGCAGTATTCAAAATAACGTACAGGAATAGTATCATCTGTCATCATAATAGTGTCACTTATAGATGATGAAATGACCAGTGCAAACCTCCTAAAATAACAGATAGCAACCATTGTAAAATCAATGTTACACCTGTAATGTTGGTTATTATGTGAACTTAACAACCAACATTACAGGTGTTACATTGAGAAGTTTCATCTTCAGGTTAGGAAAGGTTTCTTTACAGTGAGAATGGTGAAACTGTGGAACTGTCTTCCAGCAGATGTGGTAATGGCAAGTTCACTGAAAAACTTTAAAAGTGGCCTAGATATGTTTCTAAAACTAAATAATATTGTGAATTACTGGTATTAATATATATACTGTAGTTCTGGTTGGTACAGGGATACTATATAATATTCAGAATTACTGGTATTAATACATATACTGTAGTTCTGGTTGGTACAGGGATGCTATATAATATTGAGAATTACTGGTATTAATACATATACTGTAATTCTGGTTGGTACGGGGATACTATATAATATTGAGAATTACTGGTATTAATACATATACTGTAGTTCTGGTTGGTACGGGGACACTATAATATTGAGAATTACTGGTATTAATACATATACTGTAGTTCTGGTTGGTACGGGGATACTATATAATATTGAGAATTACTGGTATAAATTCATATACTGTAGTTCTGGTTGATTCGGGGATACTTTCCGATCATTTGAAGTCAGGAAGGAATTCTTCCCACCCTTTTTAGCTGTTTTTTTTGCCTTCATCTGGATCAAGCGTTAGGTAGGGTTAAAAAGGACGTGGGAAAGGTTGGACTTGATGGATGTTTATCTTTATTCAACCTCAATTACTATGTTACTATGTATGTAACTTATGGGCAGTTGAACGTAGACAGGTAAGCTGCAGTTTATGGGCACCTTTAAATAACAAGCAAGTAACACCTGTTCCAAATCTACAATGTAAATAAAGCTTGTTCAGACATAACTACCCGGCCTTATTTAAAGGGCCTAAAATAAACTTTTAGTAGTCTGGTAGAGGAACTCTCCATTTTTGCATAAAATTTTGCCGCTCCTCCTCTGATCTGCGTCTGACAGTCACTCTTCTTCCTGGTCGCAGCTGTCAGTTAAGGCGCAACATGACATCCAATCCAATCGCCTGACAGCTGCGACCAGCATATAGAGCGGCTGTCTGCTCCTGTTTTTGCTCGAAACACGAGCAGGGGTTGGCACCCAGGTGGTGAGGGACCAGGCGAGGTAAGTCCCTTCCGAAAGCATCTTTGAGATTTCTAAATATTGCAAAAATGGGGTTTGAGATGGGGGGTCCTCTACCAGACTATAATAAGTTTTTTTCAGGCTGGACATGTTCTTTAATAAAAGGTACAAAATTGTGCTTGTGTTCTAAAGATATGACAAAAGGTTGAGTGGGAGCTCGTTGCATTATTATTTTAGAACTTCCAACTGTCCTTTATTTTCCCTGGGCAGTAGTGATTTTATGTTATTATCATACACTGATAAGGTAATAAAAACGGTACTGCCCAGGGAAAATAAGGAGAATACAGGAGAATATATAATATTTATGCATATAATGCACAGGTGTAAGTAAAATTTAATGGTTCTATTTTTGTATATGACACATATTCCAAAATGAGTCAGTTTAATTCAGTCCTGCAGGAAGAATTTGTTTTCTGTCAGTCGGTGACCCGAACCCCATTTGGAAAACCATTTACAGCCTTTTATCTCTTGTTTTAATGAGATTCTGAAAGCTTCTTGACAGAGGTAGGAAGGAATTGGAGAGCAATTTTATTTTGTTTGCTGCAAGTGATGCTTATATTATACAGTTCTACAAAAAACTAAAATAACAAAGCCATTGCTTAATGGCGTTAATCAAGTCCCCGTTTATTATCCGGAGATAATTACATCTTACGGGCAAACTGATTCCCTGCAAGAATCCGCAGATGAGGCTTATTGGCAGATACTTTCCTTAGGTGCCCATAGACTAAATCTTACCTGCAGACGTTTTTGCAACCTTCCAGACAACTGCCAAGCCCTATAACTTTATGGGCCATGTTACATCTGTAACGTAGATCGAAAAGCAATCAATAGGAGACTGGTCAGTTTCGATCACTGGAAAAAGCGACATATCTGTTGGCCGTCTGGAAATATCTGCTTTTGTGTACCCAGCCTTATACTTTCTCGGTAAAATACATGTCTAGTGTGGCACAGAATTTATTATATTTACAATAATGTTTGCTTAATAACATTGTATGAGCCAGAAGCAGAAATCCCAGAATGGTAAATGATCTAAACAAAGCAAATGCATTTGATATAGCCCGTAAACAGATCTTCCTTTTTACCTTCCCGGGAAAGGCAGCTCAGAATCCACATTGAATTGTATATACTTGCTTGCTCATGGTCAGGAGTACATTGTATATATTCCTTATATATTCATTGGTTGTCCCATTGCTTTGGTGTGACGATTAGGTAGCACAAAGAGATTAGAGATTAGAGATCGGACACGGAACTCCTCGGTTCTGAAATCCAAATGTTCCGTTCAAAACTGGGCAGATTGTTCGGATTTCGGGACTTATTTTTTAAGGTTTACTGAATGTCGAGTTTATTTCCGGGAACCCTCGAAAATAACTTTGAACATTCGACAACCCTCAAAAATACGTTCTGAACCCTCAAAAGTAAGTTCCATTTTCAGATCTTCAGGTTTTTACCGAGTTCTGTAAATCCGAAAATGGAATAAAACTTCTGAGTCATCACAGCTTTTTAGGAGACCCCCTTGAAGGTTGTTTGGTTGCAAGTGAATTATCTGCCTTGGGGTGTGACAACTTCACTGTGCTCCATATTCTGACATAGGGTAATTTCCAGGTATTTGCTTTGGGACTAGGTCCTTTATAAGCAATGATTATCCTGATATCATATGCACGTTTTATGGCATTGTCCTCGAAATATCAGAAATACAAAATGGCAGAGAAATGCCTAGAGAAAACAACATGAAAGCATCACATAAATCTTCATCCCTTTCTAAGGATTTAAGTTGCACTTGGTTAGAAGTGCAGGTCGCAGCTCTCAGAGCTAAAATCGGGCAAATCAGATCTCAAGCAGAGAAATTACTGCATATAGACACCATGCCTCTCTCTTAAACTTTATTTACACTTCTGCACCAGCAGACGAAGTATGTTACATAACATTGTATCTGTATGATGAATACATCTTAAAGGGTCACTATACTCACCGAAACAACTTTACATTTTCTGAAACTACAATTTGATGGTACTCACATATTTATCTGTGTTTGCTTTGTCATTAAATTATTAATGTTTAGTGAGTGCTCCTAATTCCCCCCACCCTCCCTTACTCACTGCCTTCTTTTAGTGTCTGCGACACTTATGTGTTCTGCACAGACTCACCATGGATACTGCTCTTTGCCTGCCTGCCAGTGTGCTGGCAGGCAGGCAGGCAAAGAGGTCAGGCATGGGTCCCATATTATAATTTCTGCTTCTGGAGTGACAGGTCTTTCCCTGTAAATGCTGTGATTAAAATGATGTTTAGGAGAAGTGGCATATTGCTGTATCTATAAGGTATATTTTTGAAAATTCGATTTTTTAGAGTAAAGATACCCTTTAACACTGATATTGCCAGGTTGCATGGGGACATTTATTTTCCGAAATGACCAGAGGAATACCCCACGATCACACCATGTAGGTGCAGGAATAATGGTTTGGGTTTAAGCAGAGTATAAAGACCGGTGTCCCACCTATTGGTTAGTTATATGTCTATTTAGAATCTGCTGTGCATGATTACAGGGATGTGTTTAGGGAAACCGCAGGGAAATAGGAACTTTGTCACTTGGCACTGGGTGAGGGAAGCACCAGCGGCAAATAAAACTTATTCACCTACAAACTTTACTATTGATTGTCATGAGTCCGTACACGCGTACAACACAACCCCAGAGAAACAACCAATAACGTTTGAGTGCGATTATTGTGAGAAACAGACGTTAATCGCCCATTTGGAAGGATCGTTCGGATTTTGGGACTTCGGAGACTATTTTCGATGATGAACGTTCGATAATCCTCGAAAACACGTTTGGAAAGTCAAAAATAGTCTCTGATCATATTTTCGAGGATTAGCGAACGTTCATCATCGAAAATAGTCTCTGAAGTCCCAAAAGTATGTTACGTTTTCAGATTTTCAGATCTTCTGGATTCTCCTGAGATCCCTAAATCCAAAAACAAAACGAGACGTTTCGGCCATCTCTATATATACAACGTAAACATTATTGAAAAACTAATGTCACCAGATACAAAAATAAATGTTTTAATATTCAAACCTTATATCCCTTTTATTCTGTGTGTTAAAATTTACAATGCAAAACATATATGAAAGTCTTCTGTTGGTGTGATGTCAAAGCTGTGATGTCATCTTCCATCTGTGAAGTCACATTCCAAAAAAAATGTGAAGGTATTCTGTTGGTGTGATGTCAAAGCTCTGATGTCATTTTGCATCTGTGATGTCCTGTTCCAAAACAAATGTGAAAGTCTTCTGTTGGTGTGATGTCAAAGTTGTGATGTCATCTTCCATTTTGTTTTTTCAGGCTGGGGAAAATTTGCTCGGCTAACAAGAGCTCTTACAAGCAGCAGGGGAGTTCTTCAGCAGCTCGCTCCAACTGTACACAAAGGTGAAAATGTTCACAAACATTCCCGGCTGGCCGAGGTAAAGTAAATAACAAGCACAGACCTAACCAAAGTTATGATGCAATTTCATGTCATTGAGATATTATCAAATTATTGCCCTTTAGCAAAACCTTTATAAGTTAGTTAATACAGGGTCTGTTCAGCAAGGGATTCCAGCTGACTTTCTGATGTTAAATGAAGCTGATTCAGGAAATACTAAAAAGTATTTTTTAATGGATTAAAGGAAATATTTACTGTTCTTTCACTGTGGACAGGCAAGCTAGTGTTCAGAAATGTTCACTCACCAAAAATATGCCAATAGATGATGGGATATGTAGTCCAACATCAACTGTTAAGCAGTGTACACACTGTAATTTTTATTGGCCAAAGCAGCCAACAAACATTTGCATCGACCAATGATCTTACGCGTGTACACGATCGAACCAACATCGTTAAGTGATCTTTCCAGCCGGATCACTAAACAATCGTTTGGGGGCAAACTTATTGTTCTCTAGTATTACAAGAGTCCCTTGGATCACTCCTAACTTCATCGACTTTAAAGGTCCGTACACACGTCCGATACTCCGAAAGTCGAATGACCCCGGAGCGCTGGTCAGATGCGTGCCGAACTGCTATTCCAGATGCTGTTCCCAACCGAACCAACACGTTTGGTTGGGCGTCGTTTGTTGATATGCCGTGGTGAACGCATACACAGGTGCGATTGTCACCTGAAACAGACGTTCACCGCGTGTGTACGCGCGCTCGGGGGGGTGTTTGTCTTCTGAAGTATCAGACGTTTGTCCGAGGCTTAAGACTGCAGATAATGGTCTTTAGAATCACAATTTCAAAGACCATTATGTGTAAGTCTGTACATAGGTTATGACTACAGACTGGATCTAGGGGATTTCCCTCTGCTACCTAAAGGTTCGTACACATCATGCGTCACAGGACGGGACCCGGGATCACCTGCGTGTACGAACCAAAACTTTCGTTTCGGACAATAACCGACCCATGTGTAGGGCCTTTATCGGCTGAACGAACGTTCGTACACATCGTGCGTCACGGGTCGGAACCCGCAATCACACGTGTGTACGAACCTTTACAGATGCCAGTCTTCTCTTTAAAAACCCTTGATAGATCCACATTATAATAATGTCCTGCAATATGGAATTGTTTTCAGGAAAACACACAGGAGCTCGTACTCTTAGGGGTTAAATTTCCCTAACTTGCTTGTTTGTTTAAGCACGTATTTGTATTCGAGGATGCGCGCTCGTCGTGCACACTTGGCCGGGCAATTGTTAAGATAAAAGCTTATCTACAAAGTGCTCTTCTTATTAAAGATCTCAGTGAATCGTGTAGATATTGCAAGGATACGCGACGTAACAGCAGACAACATAACTGATTACTCTGACAGCCTCTGTGACTCACACTGTTTGTGTACTAGACATGACAATGCTCCCCTTGGATTCTCCTCTCATTAGAGACATTAGGTTAGGAAACATCTCAGCTATGGTGGAAAATGGCTAGATATTACATTGCTTTCTTCCAGGATTTTGGCAGGATATATTGATGCTTAATAAAGGGAAACTAAGGCTGAAAATGACATTTCCTCTGTGTTTCCATGTTTTACTGGACCTAATTACACATAGAGATGGCCGAAACTCACTAGTTTCATTCATTTTGGGTTCCGGATTTTGGGAAAATACAATCGGAGACAATTTTCGAGTTTCTGATCATATTTTCGAAGATTTCTGAACGTTCCAGGATATTTTTGAAAATTAATGTAAAAAGCCTTGAACGTTTGATTTTCGAAAATACGATCGGAAACTCGAAAATGGTCTCCGATCATATTTTCAAGGATTTTCGACTGTTTGAAGATATTATCAAAAATAGCTTTGATAACTTGCGAACTTTCGATATTTCTAGAATCTGTCTCTGAATTAAATAGCAATGGTAACATGGGAAATGGTCTGGGGAACACGATCAAACATCTAAAAGTTTAATATAATGTCAATTCCTTCACACACGCGCTACTTTCGAGCTTTTCGACATTTGATAATTATCCCGCAAAATCAAGAATTTCTAGAATCTGTCTCTAAATCGGTCTCTGTTAACCGGAGTGTATGTGACCCGCATTTTTCGCACAATCGCATGTGCTCCAATTAAGCAATCACATGGCACTGGCAACAAGCGCACAATCACGCACATTAACATGCGCACTTGCATGCCCGTTTCTGGTGGGCTTGTGAGCGCTACAGTGTGGCCTAAAGTCCTATTCTCTTTGCTAAGTTTGTACATTTGCAGCGCAGTCCTTTAATTCACCACCAAAAGGGTTAAAAACCGCAGCTTAAAAAACAATTATTGACTGAGTACACAAGGTAAAATCCCCAAAGCGAACTCCGCTAAAGTACATTCCGTTTTATAGCTCATTACCGAACATTCTCATTAGGGGCCGTCATTAAGTGGAGAAAACTTCTTATTTTTTAATATGCACTTGTGCTGAGTGACTAATCCTGTTGCGGGTTGAATTTCATTATATGGGTTTAATATTCAAAATCCAGGGGACTTTCCATTAAAGGTCAATGGGAAAAAAGTCATTAGCTATTTGCCTAAAACTTTTGTCACCTTTCCCATTTATTTTACTTAGGAAGTTTCTGCTAAGTCGCTATAGCTCTATTGGGATCACTCGTTCGGTGCCAGGAAATAAATAGGAATGAAAGCTTTGCAGTTAATCTCGTTAAAATGAATAACTAGGTTTCAGTGATCACAGCCTCATGTGCGGAAGGTAGTGAAATTGCAACAAAGATACCTCAGGGACAAAGCTACCCAAGGCAAAGAAAGCCAAGGGGCAAAGATACCCAAGGTACAAAGATAGCCAAGGTACAAAGATAGCCAAGGTACAAAGATAGCCAAGGTACAAAGATAGCCAAGGGACAAAGATAGCCAAGGGACAAAGATAGCCAAAGGGCAAAGATAGCCAAGGGGCAAAGATAGCCAAGGGGCAAAGATAGCCAAGGGACAAAGATAGCCAAGGGGCAAAGATAGCCAAGGGGCAAAGATAGCCAAGGGGCAAAGATAGCCAAGGGGCAAAGATACCCAAGGGACAAGGATACCCAAGGGACAAAGAAAGCCAAGGGGCAAAGATACCCAAGGAACAAAGAAGGCCAAGAGACAAAGATAGCCAATGGCTAAAGATACCCAAGAGACAAAGATACCCAAGGGGCAAAGATACCCAAGGGACAAAGAAGGCCAAGAGACAAAGATAGCCAATGGCTAAAGATACCCAAGAGACAAAGATACCTAAGGGGCAAAGATACCCAAGGGGCAAAGATACCCAAGGGGCAAAGATACCCAAGAGACAAAGATACCCAAGGGACAAAGATACCCAAGGGACAAAGAAAGCTGAAAGCCAAGGGACAAAGATACCCAAAGGAGAAAGAATGTCAAGGGACAAAGATAGCCAATGGCTAAAGATACCCAAGGGACAAAGATACCCAAGGGACAAAGAAAGCTGAAAGCCAAGGGACAAAGATAGCCAAAGGAGAAAGAATGTCAAGGGACAAAGATAGCCAATGGCTAAAGATACCCAAGGGACAAAGATACCCAAGGGACAAAGATACCCAAGGGACAAAGATACCCAAGGGACAAAGAAAGCTGAAAGCCAAGGGACAAAGATAGCCAAAGGAGAAAGAATGTCAAGGGACAAAGATAGCCAATGGCTAAAGATACCCAAGGGACAAAGATACCCAAGGGACAAAGATACCCAAGGGACAAAGAAAGCTGAAAGCCAAGGGACAAAGATAGCCAATGGCTAAAGTACCCAAGAGACAAAGATGCTTCCGATTTCTTTTTATTTCATCTTTATTTAGTAAAATCTTTGTCACATTTTCCAGTTGGTAGAAACTGATGGTGAGTGGGATTCTATAGTTTAACGTTAATTCCTTCTCTGGATCATTTATTGGTTTGTGGACCCTTTAATGTATCCAGGGGTGGTTCAAACACACATTTTATTTTCAGTATGTCTATCTCTTTGGGCAGTTTCTTTTTGATCTGGAGAATGGTTAGGTTGTATTAGTTTAAGGCCTTAGCATATCCCTGTCTACTTAACATGCCCATCTGCCATCTTGGGGGCCTGCCAGCTTAACTTTCCTAGCCTCTCTGTGACCCCATCCTATACTTGACTCTGGTCAACTGTGGTACAACCCCATCTGACTCCAAAGGTGGCCACACTGGTTAGACATTACAGCTTATTCAATGTTCGTCGAATTGGCCATAACCTCTATTGACCTACATTCCCTGGATACATAATGGTTTACGATTGAAAATAGCCCCTTTAACATAGGTCATAAAGTGATCCGGCTGGGCAGTTGTATGTACACTACAGTAAGATGTAGTTATGGGGAAGGTAAGGCCCACTTAGAGCAATTATCAAATCTGGCCAACAATACTTTGTGTGTGGCCAACTCAAACAAACTATGTGTTAGAATATGTTACATGTTATGTACAAAATTGCAGATGGAACACTACAAACACGTAGAACTTTATCAAGAAACCTATCAAGTTCTAAAGAGATAATTTGCATCAATTAGAATGATATGGGACACATTGTAGAATGTTTTATTCCAAACTTTGAAGATCTAACAAACGAAAGGACAATAGACAATAAGTAACGATGTGTAACCAGACAGGAGATGTGAAAGTCAGTGGCATGTTTTGTTGTTAGTAGAGAGGGAGTGTTAACAAATAAATGTAAAATGTCTATTGTTAGAAATTGATTATAAATTAAAGGGGAAGTTCAGCACAAATACATTTACTTTCAAGAAAAAAAGGGTGAATTTTCATGTTTCAATGACCATAATCTGCCCTACAACTTAAATAAAAACATTATATACGCTGCAGCTCCTAATACTACAGCTCCCTGTTGGGGGTTCTCTGGGAATGCTGGGAATTGTAGTTGTAAAACAAAGGTTAAACCATTCAACATAAGCCAATCAGAGTGCCATTTACAAAAAAGGCACTAAAGCAAAAGTCCTTTTGTCATTGCTAAACTAAAATTCCCAGCATCCCCTGTCAGTAACCGTTATCTTATCACCAAAATATATTCAAAGCCTGCATGCGTATCATCTTCCCTCATCTTAGCCAATCTCACTTTTGCCTGTGGCATCCGCACACAGTATCTCCTTTCAGCATAACGTTGTATCCGTTCTACCGCATGTGGTCTGATTTCCTCCTTGATCCAGCTGGAAATACATATCCCACTATCCGGATTATCAGCACCTGCTGAGAGCTGGTGTTTAAGATCTAATAGAGCTGTACATGCTGGGAGTTATAGTTTATCAGGCAGAAGGTTTTAATTCCGCCACATGTCCCAACTACATATCTCAGCAGTGCCAGGTGCAGTAGTTATACAGCATCATATACTGTCTGGGCAATGGCAAAACTAAGGTTGGGTACACACCAGATGATATTTTCGGGCGACCGACCGATTCACGGCACTTTCGGTCGGTTGGGCGGGCGGTGTGGGGCGGGCGACCATGATCGTCATTGTTTGTTCGGTCGTCCGGATTGGACGAAAGGAACGATCGTAAGTGCCAGAAAATTCCAATCAATCGTTTGCAAATTCAGCCGCGGATGAATTTGCCGTGACCAGATATTTGTCCCAGCCGAGCGCTCACTCCTAGCGAACACTCGGTCGGGACAAATAGTCCGGCCGTGTGTACACAGCCTAAGTATTCATTTCTTAATTTTACTCAACCAATCAAATGTTACCTTTTTACTGGTCTACTGCTGATAGACATTTCATAACATCTAATTGGTTGCTGCAGAATAAGGACGCAGGCAATATTTTTGGCCATAGGATAATGGCTTGCTTGGCCTAGGATTTATTTTACGTAAATCACCATTGGATCACAGTGCCTGGGGTTCAACTTATAAAAGCCAAAAAATGACCAATAAATAACGTTTGTTTTATCTATGTGAATTGAATTGAACCCTCATGCAGTGAGGGGAGGGCATTTCAGTCTTAGTGTCCCATCACCAGAATCCCTTTCTGCTGTTGAAGTATAGCTCTGAACAATCTCCAACAACCTGTCTGTTGGAGGATGCTGAGAACTGTACTTAAAGGGTATGTACACTGGGAAAAAAACGTTACGTTTTTTAAAATTGCTTATTAATTAAAATAATAATTCATCCCAACTATCACTGCCATTTTTTTTGTTGATCTGCTACTTATTTGTTTAGATATCTAATCTGAAGTATAAATTGCTTCAGCAGTCAATCAAGTACCTTATCCTCTGCTACTGGATTTTATGTAACTGGAAGGGTATAACTGTAACTGGATGGGTAAGGTGTACATAAGGATCCCTCAGGGTGCTGGAGAACTCTAATGTTGGATACATCCAATTCAATGTATCTAAAAAGGATAGCGGTCCAGACGTTGATGCTACTAGTGCATATTTATTAACCAGTGGAATAAAACAAAAGGCAATGTTTCAGGCCCACACTCAGCCCCACAATCATCCCTTTATCAAGCCTGGCTTGAAAAGGCTGGGTACACATGAAGGGACTATTTGTCCTGACGGAGTGCTCGCTACGATAGATCGCTCTGTGAATTTACCGACACGTCTGTTCTTCCGATCCGGGACGAACGAACGATCGAGGATGGTCGCAGCCGGCCAACCCACACCAGCAGATGTTACTAATCTGATACTAGTACTGTGAATCGGTCAGTCGGCTGAAAATATCTACTGGTGTATACCCAGCCTAAAGGACTGAGTGTGGGCTCAAAACATTGCTATTTGTTTTACTCAACTGGTTTATAAATATGCAGTGTTAGCACCGCATCAACGTCTGGACCTCTATAATTTTTGCATACATGTAACTGGATGGGTGACAGTTGGGGAATTAACTCTCTCAGTGCTAGATTATAGTGATTACCGAGCATGCTCAGTTTAAAGAAAGTCAGGTCTGAAGACAGGAGTTGGTTAAGAGATACTGAACCTGAGCAAAACAAGTACATGTAGCAACACACACACCTCAGCGTAATTGCTACTTACATGTATTCAATTATAGATTAAGATGAGACAGTCATTTTTTCAGTACAGTGTCCCTTTAAATAGAACCAGGATGTCTGTAGGCCTGAGGCTGGACCTTCCTGAGTACCCTGGTGCACCCACTTTCCTACAGTAACCATTGCACTGGGAATAGACAAATTATTAATTTTCCAAACATCACTTGTATGTTCCAGGTACTGCAACTAGGTTCTGAGATCCTTCCGCAATACAAGCAAGAGGCTCCCAAGACCCCACCACACATCATTTTGCATTACTGTGTTTTTAAGACCACCTGGGACTGGGTCATTTTAATATTAACTTTCTACACTGCTATTTTGGTCCCTTACAACGTCTCCTTCAAAACCAAACAAAACAATGTTGCGTGGCTTGTCCTGGACAGTATCGTGGATGTCATCTTCCTGGTGGACATTGTCCTCAACTTCCACACTACCTTCGTGGGACCTGCTGGAGAGGTGATTTCAGACCCAAAGCTAATCCGCATGAACTACCTGAAAACCTGGTTTGTGATTGACCTGCTGTCCTGTTTACCATATGATGTCATCAACGCCTTTGAAAACGTAGATGAGGTCAGTGCTGTTTCCTTTCTTACGTTCTTCATTCCATTTTGTTAATCCAGTTGTTTAATACTGCGAGCCCAGCAGTTACTTCCACTGAATCCATCCCCTCAGACATTCTCTGGGCTAGGGTATGTTCTGTGAGTGTCACCATGCAGTGAGGTAATAACTTGTTGCTTTTTCCTCACTTCACATTGACATACCCTAATAAAGTAGCTAGAAAAGTTGTGGCCTATAAACCATGAAAAAAGTAATTTTACTCTTTGTTTGTCTAATATGCCAATCATGCTAACCCTTGAATCGGTTTACTAGCAGTTTGTATTAGTATGTATGACCCATTCCTTGTTTGTGTATGTCCATTTTACTGATTGATATGTAGCCTACAGAGCCGATACATGATGCCACTGCATGCTGACTATTAAGCACATTTGCCTGGAGCACGAAAATAAAATATCCAACAATTTCTGGCACAGCTCTGAGTGACATTTCAAGACAAATTGTTTTATGTGTTGTTGGGATTCACATATTCTTTTATATAAAACCTGCTCTATATATTGAGATGATACCACAGTTACATTTCATTTACCATTTTCCTTCTTACACATGTACCTTAAATCAAATCCACGGTTATTTCTTACATTAACTTGGAACTTGCGTACGCACTTGAACGAGAAAGGGACAATTCCAGTTGGAAAGATGCTAACATCAAATACGCACAATTTCACATACTGAAAGGCTTCTACATTTCCTCCTATAACATCTTTTTCATATTAGAATCTGATGAGACATTAAATGGCGTGTCCACCCTTAAACTACCCCAACTGCTATTTGTACCAGTTTATTATGTACATTTGGAACCAGATATTTAATAAGTTCTCTTCTGTTATAGTAAAGGTATCTGCCACCTCCCTCTGCTCAATGAGCTTTTTGTAACCTTGAGCATGTGCAGCGGAGGCAGCAGGTGAAACAGCAGTCAATCATTGGTTGTGGTGTCAGCAGTCATAGCCTTGATTGACAGCATGGAGGGAGGAGTCCGCTTACACTGCCAGAATGGGGACAATAATTATCCTTAAATATCTGGTTAGTAATGCAGGTAATAAAGTCCATAATATATCATTTGGAGTTGGGGGCAGGTAATTGACAATTAACCAGTTTTTTGTTTTAAGAGTGAACATGCCCTTTAAGGTGGGTACACACACTAATGATAAAGGGACGGTACTGTTATCAGGCCCTTATTTTTAGAGTGTGTAGCGCATCTCCGAGCGCTCCTGAGGCGGATGAACATTCACCGTTGGCCCAGGGATCATTTGAAAATGCCCCCAAATTTTCCTCAGCCGCAGTCATCTACCTGTACTAAAATATAGGCAGTTGGCCACGGCTGAGGGAAATCTGCAGTCCCGAGCATTCTCCCTATACTTTACATAGGTAGAAAGCTCGGGACTGTGAGTAGCGTGATCATCAGAAAATGACAGACAGGATCTTGCAGATGTTTAAAGATCGTGCATCTGTGTAACCAACTTTAAACTCCAAACCTCTTTAAAAGAGCAAATTCACTTGTCAGGTAAATAAAACCATCTGGTTGCTTTGAATATTTCTTTGTTTGTCACTGATAAACAGGTAACTTGTTTTATCTACAGACCCAGCAAGTCACACTGTATCTTATTAACCGAGCATCTCTGCTGATACAGAATGGACACACTTCCTGTGATGTATGAGAATATTGTTAGATGGGATCAGGGACGGATTTATACCGGTACTTTTTTCTGCCCTAGGCCAGCTAACTTGTACTTCCCGAAGATCCGAAACCAGAACAAATTTTCGATAATTTTTGAAAATAGCCTTGAACGTTCGAAAATTATAGAAAATAAGATCGGAGACCATTTTCGAGTTTCCAATCGTATTTTCGAAATCGAACGTTCGAGGCTATTTTCGAAAATTATCAAAAATAGCCTCGAACATTTTGAAAATCTTCGAAAATACGATTGGAAACTCGAAAATGGTCTCCGATCTTATTTTCTATAATTTTCGAACGTTCAAGGCTATTTTCAAAAATTATCGAAAATTTGTTCTGGTTTCGGATCTTCGGGATTTTCCTGAGATCCAGGAATCCGAAAATTGAACAAAACTAGTGAGTTTCGGCCATCTCTATTCAGAATCATATTCCAGGGACCTGGTGGACATGTTTAGGGGTAAATAAGAACCATTAGTCATAAGAATTAGAGATGGCCGAAATGGTTAATTTTCTTGAAAATCCAGAAGATCTGAAAATCCCAAAATGGAACATACTTTCAGGACTTCAGACCCCATTATCAATAATTACTGAACGTTCAAGGTTATTTTTGGTAATCCTAGAAAATAGCCTTGAATGTTCAATAATCCTCAAAAATACGATCGGAAACTACTTTCAAGTTTCAGATTGTATTTTCAAGTATTATCAAAGTCCCGAAATCTGAAAGATCCATCCATTTTCAAACGGAACGTTGGGATTTCGGAACTGAGGGGTTCAGATCTGGGTCTGAGACAGACACGGATCCCATCTCTAATTAGAATTAATATAACTGGAAATCTCAGATGTGTCATTTGTTCTGGAAGATTTACATGGGCTTTGTGCAATTCATCTATTCATTCTAAACCCTCCAATCTCAGCCGTTAGTTTTATGTACACTGTTACTAAAAGGATTGTGGAAAGCTACTGTATGTACAGACGTTAGATCGTTTCTGCTAATGAACATCTGTCTTGGTCAACGATCTACCAAGATTGATCAACGAACAATGTCAGGGTGAGGGCACAAACACATGCAACTAGTCCACAGGAGATGCATGAACTTATCGATATTTACATTATAGTGTGTGAGGAACTACAACATTCTGCAGCTTTAAAGGGTATCTTTACAGCAAGACCGGCTCCTCCAAAACCTTGGGCCCTGTTCAGATATAATTTGGTTCTGGGATGAACAGTTTATATTCACTGATCTCTCAATATTATTCATGTGACATCACATTATTCTGCAGACCAGCAGGTAGAAAACCTTTAGGGCATGGCCCCACTACAACGCACTAAATCGCGCACGCAATTACAAGCGTTATCGCACGCGATCGTGTGTGGGATTCTTGTGCGTTTTGCTGTTTTCCTGGAAACGCATGCGTTAACGCACCAAAAATGGTTTTCCGACCCGTCCGATCGTGGTCGGAGCCGTCATACAATAATTTCGGAACACTGAAATGTGGGTCTGGCCGAATTATTGTATGTGTACCCAGCTTTACTCAACTTGACGCCTTGCAGTCATAACTCCCATCACAACCAATACATTTAAGGTGCGGTGTGCTGTAAACTTTCATCATATTGCAGCTAGGGAACTAATCTTTGATCGCTACTGGGATTGATTACGTTACTGATTATTATACAAATAGGAATGATTATTTGATGCACTATACACACAACTGCAATGCATTCTGAGATTTGGTAACAATGACAAATCTACGCTATGTCCTTCTCTTGACTTCTCCGTTATACCGGTTGTTAGCAGATGCATCATTAGCTTCGGAAGGCAGACGTGTAATCATCATGCCATGGTGTTCCTAGCTGCCAAATGGAGAGAAAATTGAGCTGACAGGTGTTGCTGTTTGGTAGTTGGCAGTCGTGAAAGTTTCATTCTCCCCAGTATTGTCATTCTTTTAGTCGGTGTCCCATGCTAAATATATATGTATAATAATATTAATTGGTTTGGCACAGTATGACGAGTAAAATATAAAAGTGTCAGATATGTCTTGAAGGATTTCTTTAAATTTATTTCCCCATCATTGATGGAACAGAGACTAGCCAAGCTGTTGCAGTCTGCAAAACTACAAATTCCTTTATGTTTGGCTGATGGTTAGATAGATCCTAGAAACAGCAAATAACACACAGGGACAAATTAAATATTCCACAGGAGATGCATCAACTGGTCGATATTTACATTATTGTGCGTGAGGAACTGCAACATTCTGCAGCTTTAAAGGGTATCTTTACTCTTAAACTTTTTCAGATTTTAAATCTGAGCTGTAGATTCTGAGAAATCATCATTTGAAATCACAACATTTACAGGGAAAGACCTGTCACTCCAGAAGCAGAAATTATAATATGTGACCCATGCCTGACCTCTTTGCCTGCCTGCCTGCCAGCACACTTTCTGCAAAATTTAAGAGAATCAGCAGAGAAAAGACAGCAGGGGGGAGGGAGGGATATGTGTAAGCAGAGCAGTGTCTACAGTGAGGCTGTGACACTATAAGAAGGCAGTGAGTAAGGGAGGGTGGGGGGGATTAAGAGCACTCACTAAACATTAATAATTTAATGACAAAGCAAACACAGATAAATATGTGAGTGCCAGCATTTTACTTCTCTCAAATTGTAGTTTCAGATAATGTAAAGTTGTTTCAGTGAGTATAGTGACCCTTTAAGGAAAAGGGAAAGTGCTCATTAGGCGGCCATTTTGTATAAAATGTCTAGAAGCCACTTAATAGGTCTGTGTGTTGTTAGAGGTCCAGTCCACAGCTAAACCTAGAAGGCTTTATTATCACTTGGAGTATTTACCTAAACCAGTTGGATCTACTTATAATGCAGTTCTGTCTATAATGTTCTTCTGCAAATGTCTGTTTTAAAAAAATGTGCCGTCCAAAAAAACCCAGTGAAAGGGAAAAAATTAAATCATATTAATTTAAAGCTGTTTAGTTAGGGAACGATGCAGACAATTTTTTTTCATTCTAAATTGTGAAACGCAGTTTCTTACTATGTAGATCTACACTAGGCCCTCACCATGGGAGTATCGAAGATAAGACCTTAGAGGGCAACTATACAGAAAAAAAGGCTTTGACTCATCTTAATCTATAAATCAATACATGGAAGTTGCATTTATTGTGAGGTGTGTGTTGCTGCATACCATCATTCCTGTGTTTGTTTAGCTCAGGCCCCGTATCCTCTTTCACTCTTAACTAGAGATGGCTGAACTTCCGAAAATCCGTTCAGCTCGAGGTTTCGCTGATTTTCGGAAAAATCTTAAAATTCAAAAATCTGCAAATCTGCCATTAAAGTCAATTTTAAAAAAAAATGGAAATTTCTGCCTAAAATAATGGTTTAAATAGCAGTGGTAACTTACTGTAAATGGCTCTGGGACCTGGGAAATGGTCCAGGGGAAGAACAGCACAGGCTTTTTCCAGTTATCTTCGAACAGCTAATTTGAGAATCACTGAACGTTTTAGGATTCCCGAAATTCGGCCATCCGAGGATTATCGACAAGGGCCTTTTGAGGCTTAAGAGGTTCTTCAGCTCGTACCGGGACCCCCTTCCCCGGAACTTAGAAGTCCCCTTGCGGCACTGACAAGTGCCTTTGTTGGGGGTCCTGAAGCTCGAAATCAGGGCCCCCATTGGCTCTTAGAAGAGCCTTTCGGGCGTGTCTTCTTTCCTCCTAGCCGGCAACACCAACTCCGCTGATGTCGCCGACACTGGGCAATGTCACTGCGGCCCCCAGGGAAACTGCCTGTCGACATCAACGTTGCCGGTGTTGCTGACGCCTTGATCCAAAGTCTTCTTTCTACTCAGCTGGCGAAATCACCTATGCAGGTGTTTCCGACATCTTCTTTCTTTTGTCATCACTGTGAGGACTTCTGAGCTCCGGGTTTGCACCTCTTTATATAGGGATGCTGAAGGACCAAATCCAATTGTGATTGGTTAATATTTCAATGCTTGCAATCATATGATCACACAACCAATCATATTTGAATAATAAAATTCAAATATGAGTTGGGGTTAAGGGCAGGTAAATGTCAATTGGCCATTTGTGTGTTTTAAGGGTAGAAATGCCCTTTAATCATAACAGTGTTAATTCTATGGACCACTTTTTAATATCCAGGGTATTCCTTGTCCATTAAGCCCCTATATAGATCTTAGCTGCTACCTGGGTACTAGTATACAATATTGGACCACAAATGTCTATTATCCCTCTAAAGGTGAAAGGAAGGAAGGGTTAAACCTCTTTGCATTTTACGTATGAAAATATAAACTTTCCTATAATTCTCAATGATAAATTCCTCTCCATGGGTCTGAACTACATACTGGGAGAAGTTTCCTAAATTTAATACCCCCCCCCCAAAAAAAAAATATTAATAACAGATACAGTTGAACCCTAAAAGGCCATTTTCTAACTGATATAATATTTCCCCTGCGGAATGGCTGTACAAATTGGATTGCTGGCAAACCCCGCAATCTTAAGCTCGGTGGGATATTTCTTGCTGGAGGTAAATTTTCAGCTTTGCTTTGAAGACCGATTTTAAAGCTGCCAGCCAAATCATAGCGAGGAATTAGGACGTTTATGTAAAGGAAATGACTTGTGGGTAGCCCGCATAGAAAATAATTACAGAAAATTAAAGGAAAGTTCTAATTAAATCAAATGGAAGAGTTTTGCCACGTTGATATTTATTTAACAGATTTCCTGCCCTGGGTGAACATGAGATTTTAATTGCTTGAGCACTTTCATGACTAATCTCTAAAGGGTAACATGCTGTTGTTTTAGGGCCTGTTACAAAAAAACAGCAAATCCCAGTTTAAAAGTCCCCCTAGGGATTCTTATTTACCAACAGGTACACAGGCTGTTCTCTATAAATCCTGTGCTGTTTCTTTTAAAAGTCTTTCAAAGGGAATCAAGGTTTTTTTCTTAAAAAGAAAACCTTTCCATGTAAACAAAGTTAGAACTTTATCCCAGATTTGGCCGTCACACTGTATTGTACGATTGTGGGCTTCATACACCTGTACGGGATACATATAAAGACAGATGGCAAAGTATTGCGATGTACTGTGTTCTACCTCCCAGCTAGACATACTAATAGATGCTCCTCACCGGTATTTGATACCCTGCTGGCAGGTCCAGGGAAATGGAATTTTAGTATTATAGATAGTTTTAGTTATTTATATATTTTATGCTAGTATGAATATTTAATGCTTTTATTTTATACGATTATTCACTTAATATTATTATTGTATATGTCGGATCAATTATTGTATCGTGTGTACCTAGCTTTACTCAGTAGGGTCGGGGCACAGGGACCCTGTATTTTGATTGCTATTATAACACCTTCAGAGCAAGTCACACTGAATTATTGTATCGTGTGTACCTAGCTTTACTCAGTAGGGTCGGGGCACAGGGACCTGTATTGTGATTGCTATTATAACACCCTTCAGAGCAAGTCACACTGAATTATTGTATCAGTGTACTAGCTTACTCAGTAGGGTGGGGCACAGGGACCTGTATTGTGATACTATTATAATAATATTATAACACCTTCAGAGCAAGTCACACTGATATTGTATCGTGTGTACCTAGCTTTACTCAGTAGGGTCGGGGCACAGGAACCCTGTATTGTAATTGCTATTATAACACCTTCAGAGCAAGTCACACTGAATTATTGTATCATGTGTACCTAGCTTTACTCAGTAGGGTCGGGGCACAGGGACCCTGTATTGTAATTGCTATTATAACACCTTCAGAGCAAGTCACACATGAATTATTGTATCATGTGTACCTAGCTTACTCAGTAGGGTCGGGGACAGGGACCCTGTATTGTGATTGCTATATATACACCTTCAGAGCAAGTCATACTGAATTATTGTATCGTGTGTACTAGCTTTACTCAGTAGGGTCGGGGCACAGGGACCCTGTATTGTGATTGCTATTATTATAAAACCTTCAGAGCAAGTCACACTGAATTATTGTATCGTGTGTACCTAGCTTTACTCAGTAGGGTCGGGGCACAGGGACCCTGTATTGTGATTACTATTATAATAATATTATAACACCTTCAGAGCAAGTCACACTGAATTATTGTATCGTGTGTACCTAGCTTTACTCAGTAGGGTCGGGGCACAGGGACCCTGTATTTGATGCTATTATAACACCTTCAGAGCAAGTCACACTGAATTATTGTATCGTGTGTACCTAGCTTTACTCAGAAGGGTCGGGGCACAGGGACCCTGTATTGTAATTGCTATTATAACACCTTCAGAGCAAGTCACACTGAATTATTGTATCATGTGTACCTAGCTTTACTCAGTAGGGTCGGGGCACAGGGACCCTGTATTGTAATTGCTATTATAACACCTTCAGAGCAAGTCACACTGAATTATTGTATCGTGTGTACCTAGCTTTACTCAGTAGGGTCGGGGCACAGGACCCTGTATTGTGATTGCTATTATAACACCTTAGAGGCAAGTCACACTGAATTATTGTATCGTGTGTCCTAGCTTTACTCAGTAGGGTCGGGGCACAGGGACC
Source organism: Hymenochirus boettgeri (assembly GCA_019447015.1). Taxonomy (NCBI): domain Eukaryota; kingdom Metazoa; phylum Chordata; class Amphibia; order Anura; family Pipidae; genus Hymenochirus; species Hymenochirus boettgeri. Next base: position 22,800,966 of record CM033473.1, on the reverse strand, counting down.
CTGTATTGTGATTACTATTATATTATAACACCTTCAGAGCAAGTCACACTGAAATGTATCGTGTGTACCTAGCTTACTCAGTAGGGGTCGGGGCACAGGACCCTGTATTGTAATTGCTATTATAACACCTTCAGAGCAAGTCACACTGAATTATTGTATCATGGTACCTAGCTTTACTCAGTAGGGTCGGGCACAGGGACCCTGTATTGTAATTGCTATTATAACACCTTCAGAGCAAGTCACACTGAATTATTGTATCGTGTGTACCTAGCTTTACTCAGTAGGGTCGGGGCACATGGACCCTGTATTGTGATTGCTATTATAACACCTTCAGAGCAAGTCACACTGAATTATTGTATCGTGTGTACCTAGCTTTACTCAGTAGGGTCGGGGCACAGGGACCCTGTATTGTGATTACTATTATAATATTTAAACCCTTCAGAGCAAGTCACACTGAATTATTGTATCGTGTGTGCCTAGCTTTACTCAGTAGGGTCGGGGCACAGGGACCCTGTATGTGATTGCTATTATAACACCTCAGAGCAAGCACACTGAATTATTGTATCGTGTGACTAGCTTTACTCAGAAGGGTCGGGGCACAGGGACCCTGTATTGTAATTGCTATTATAACACCTTCAGAGCAAGTCACACTGAATTATTGTATCATGTGTACCTAGCTTTACTCAGTAGGGTCGGGGCACAGGGACCCTGTATTGAATTGCTATTATAACACCTTCAGAGCAAGTCACACTGAATTATGTATGTGTGTACCTAGCTTTACTCAGTAGGTTGGGGCACATGGACCCTGTATTGTGATTGCTATTATAACACCTTCAGAGCAAGTCACACTGAATTATTGTATCGTGTGTACCTAGCTTTACTCAGTAGGGTGGGCACAGGGACCCTGTATTGTGATATTATAAATTATAACACCTTCAGAGCAAGTCACACTGAATTATGTATCGTGTGTACCTAGCTTTACTCAGTAGGGTCGGGGCACAGGGACCTGTATTGTGATTGCTATTATAACACTCAGAGCAAGTCACACTGAATATTGTTCGTGTGTACGCTATTTACTCAGTAGGGTCGGGGCACAGGGACCCTGTATTGTGATTACTATTATCTATATTATAACACCTTCAGAGCAAGTCACACTGAATTATTGTATCGTGTGTACTAGCTTTACTCAGGAGGTCGGGGCACAGGGACCCTGTATGTGTGATTGCTATTATAACACCTTCAGAGCAAGTCACACTGAATTATGTATCATGTGTACTAGCTTTACTCAGTAGGGTCGGGCACAGGGACCCTGTTATGTAATTGCTATTATAACACCTTCAGAGCAAGTCACACTGATTATTGTATCGTGGTACCTAGCTTTACTCAGTAGGGTCGGGGCACAGGGACCTGTATTGTATTGCTATTAAACACCTTCAGAGCAAGTCACACTGAATTATTGTATCGTGTGTACCTAGCTTTACTCAGTAGGGTCGGGGCACAGGGACCCTGTATTGTGATTACTATTATAATAATATTATAACACCTTCAGAGCAAGTCACACTGAATTATTGTATCGTGTGTACCTAGCTTTACTCAGTAGGGTCGGGGCACAGGGACCTGTATTGTAATTGCTATATAACACCTTCAGAGCAAGTCACACTGAATTATTGTATCGTGTGTACCTAGCTTTACTCAGAAGGGTCGGGGCACAGGGACCCTGTATTGTAATTGCTATTATAAACACTTCAGAGCAAGTCACCTGAATATGTATCATGTGTACCTAGCTTTACTCAGTAGGGTCGGGGCACAGGGACCCTGTATTGTAATTGCTATTATAAACACCTTCAGAGCAAGTCACACTGAATTATTGTATCGTGTGTAACTAGCTTTACTCAATAGGGTGGGGCACAGGACCCTGTATTGTGATTGCTATTATAACACCTTCAGAGCAAGTCAAACGAATTATTGTATCGTGTGTACCTAGCTTTACTCAGTAGGTGGGGCACAGGGACCTGTATTGTGATTACATTATAATAATATTATAACACCTTCAGAGCAAGTCACACTGAATTATTGTATCGTGTGTACCTAGCTTTACTCAGTAGGGTCGGGGCACAGGGACCCTGTATTGTGATTGCTATTATAACACCTTCAGAGCAAGTCACACTGAATTATTGTATCGTGTGTACCTAGCTTTACTCAGTAGGGTCGGGGCACAGGGACCCTGTATTGTGATTCTATTATAATAATAAACCTTCAGAGCAAGTCACACTGAATTATTGTATCGTGTGTACCTAGCTTTACTCAGTAGGGTCGGGGCACAGGGACCCTGTATTGTGATTGTATATTATAAAACCTTCAGAGCAAGTCACACTGAATTATTGTATCGTGTACCTAGCTTTACTCAGTAGGTCGGGGACAGGGACCTGTATTGTAATTGCTATTATAACACCTTCAGAGCAAGTCACATGAATTATTGTATCGTGGTGTACCTAGCTTTACTCAGTAGGGTCGGGGCACAGGGACCCTGTATTGTAATTGCTATTATAACACCTTCAGAGCAAGTCACACAATTATTGTATCATGTGTACCTAGCTTTACTCAGTAGGGTGGGGCACAGGGACCCTGTATTGTAATTGTATTATAACACCTTCAGAGCAAGGCACACTGAATATTGTATCGGTGTGTACCTAGTTTACTCAGTAGGGTCGGGGCACAGGGACCCTGTATGTGATTGCTATTATAAACACCTTCAGAGCAAGTCACACTGAATTATTGTATCGTGTGTACCTAGCTTTACTCAGTAGGGTCGGGGCACAGGGACCCTGTATTTGATTACTATTATAATAAATATACACCTTCAGAGCAAGTACACATGAATTATTGTATGTGGTACTAGCTTACTCAGTAGGGTCGGGGCACAGGGACCCTGTATGGATTCATTTATAACACCTTCAGAGCAAGTCACACTGAATTATTGATCGTGTGTACCTAGCTTACTCAGTAGGGTCGGGGCACAGGGACCCTGTATTGTGATTATTTATAACACCTTCAGAGCAAGTCACACATGATTTATTGTATCGTGTGTACCTAGCTTTACTCAGGAGGGTCGGGGCACAGGGAACTGTATTGTGATGCTATTATAACACCTTCAGAGCAAGTCACACTGAATTATTGTATCGTGTGTACCTAGCTTTACTCAGTAGGGTCGGGGCACAGGGACCCTGTATTGTGATTGCTATTATAAAACTCAGAGCAAGTCACACTGAATTATTGTATCGTGTACCTAGCTTACTCAGTAGGGTCGGGGCACAGGGACCCTGTATTGTGATGCTATTATAAAACCTTCAGAGCAAGTCACACTGAATTTGTATCGTGTGTACCTAGCTTTACTCAGTAGGGTCGGGGCACAGGACCCTGTATTGTGATTACTATTATAATAATATTATAACACCTTCAGAGCAAGTCACACTGAATTATTGTATCGTGTGTACCTAGCTTACTCAGTAGGGTCGGGGAGGCACGGGACCCTGTATTGTTAATTGCTATTATAACACCTCAGAGCAAGTCACACTGAATATTGTATCGTGTGTACCTAGCTTTACTCAGAGGGTCGGGGCACAGGGACCCTGTATTGTTATTGCTATTATAAACACCTTCAGAGGAAGTCACACTGAATTAGTATCATGTGTACTAGCTTACATCAGTAGGGTCGGGGCACAGGGACCCTGTATTGTAATTGATATTATAACACCTTCAGAGCAAGTCACACTGAATTATTGTATCGTGTGTACCTAGCTTTACTCAGTGGGTCGGGGCACAGGACCCTTGTTTGTGATTGCTATTATAACACCTTCAGAGCAAGTCACACTGAATTATTGTATCGTGTGTACTAGCTTTACTCAGTAGGATCGGGGCACAGGGACCCTGTATGTGATTACTATTATATATATTAACACCTTCAGAGCAAGTCACAAGAATTATTGTATCGTGTGTACCTAGCTTTACTCAGTAGGGTCGGGGCACAGGGACCCTGTATTGTGATTGCTATTATAACACCTCAGAGCAAGTCACACTGAATTATTGTATCGTGTGTACCTAGCTTTACTCAGTAGGGTCGGGGCACAGGGACCCTGTATTGTGATTACTATATATGATATTATAACACCTTCAGAGCAAGTCACCAGAATTATTGTACGTGTGTACCTAGCTTTACTCAGTAGGGTCGGGGCACAGGGACCCTGTATTGTGATTGCTATATAAAACCTTCAGAGCCAGTCACACTGAATTATTGTATCATGTGTACCTAGCTTTACTCAGTAGGGTCGGGGCACAGGGACCCTGATTGTAATTGCTATTATAACACCTTCAGAGCAAGTCACACTGATTATTGTATCGTGTGTACCTAGCTTACTCAGTAGGGGTCGGGGCACAGGGACCCTGTATTGTAATTGCTATTATAACACCTTCAGAGCAAGTCACACTGAATTATTGTATCGTGTGTACCTAGCTTTACTCAGTAGGGTCGGGGCACAGGGACCCTGTATTGGATTACTATTATATATATAACACCTTCAGAGCAAGTCACACTGAATTATGTAAGTGTGTACCTAGCTTACTCAGTAGGGTCGGGGCACAGGGACCCTGTATTGTAATTGCTATTATAACACCTTCAGAGCAAGTCACACTGAATTATTGATCGTGTGTACCTAGCTTTACTCAAAGGGTCGGGGCACAGGGACCCTGTATTGTAATTGTATTATAACCACTTCAGAGCAAGTCACACTGAATTATTGTATATGTGTACCTAGCTTTACTCAGTAGGGTCGGGGCACAGGACCCTGTATTGTAATTGCTATTATAAACACCTTCAGAGCAAGTCACACTGAATTATGTATCGTGTGTACCTAGCTTTACTCAGTAGGGTGGGGCACAGGACCCTGTATTGTGATTGCTATTATAACACCTTCAGAGCAGTCACACGGGATTATTGTCTTGTGTACCTAGCTTTACTCAGTAGGGATCGGGGCACAGGGACCTGTATTTGATTACTATTATATAATTATAACACCTCAGAGCAAGTCACACTGAATTATTGTATCGTGTGTACCAGCTTTACTCAGTAGGGTCGGGGCACAGGGCCCTGTATTGTGATTGCTATTATAACACTTCAGAGCAACACACTGAATTATTGTATCGTGTGTACCTAGCTTTACTCAGTAGGGCGGGGCACAGGGACCGTATGTGATTGATGCTATTATAACACCTCAGAGCAAGTCACACTGAATATGTATCGTGTGTACCTAGCTTTACTCAGTTAGGGTCGGGGCACAGGGACCCTGTATTGTGATTACTATTATAATAATATTATAACACCTTCAGAGCAAGTCACACTGATTATTGATCGTGTGGTACCTAGCTTATCAGTAGGGTCGGGGCACAGGGACCGTATTGTAATTGCTATTTATAACACCTTCAGAGCAAGTCACACTGAATTATTGTATCGTGTGTACCTAGCTTTACTCAGAAGGGTCGGGGCACAGGGACCCTGTATTGTTAATTGCATTATAACACCTTCAGAGCAAGTCACACTGAATTATTGTATCATGTGTACCTAGCTTTCTCAGTAGGGTCGGGGCACAGGGACCCGTATTGTAATTGCTATTATAACCATTCAGAGCAAGTCACACTGAATTATTGTATCGTGTGTACTAGCTTACTCAGTAGGGTCGGGCACAGGACCCTGTATTGTGATTGCTATTATAACACCTTCAGAGCAAGTCACACTGAATATGTATGTGTGTACCAGCTTTACTCAGTAGAATCGGGGCACAGGACCCTGTATTGTGATTACTATTATAATATATTAAACACCTTCAGGCAAGTCACACTGAATTATTGTATCGTGTGTACCTAGCTTTACCAGTAGGGTCGGGGCACAGGGACCCTGTATTTGATTGTGTATATAACACCTTCAGAGCAAGTCACACTGAATTATTGTATCGGTGTTACCTAGCTTTACTCAGTGGGTCGGGGACAGGGACCCTGTATTGTGATTACTATAATATATTATAACACCTTCAGAGCAAGTCACAATGAATTATTGTATCGTGTGTACCTAGCTTTACTCAGTAGGGTCGGGGCACAGGGACCCTGTATTGTGATTGCTATTATAACACTTCAGAGCAAGTACACTGAATTATTGTATCCTGTGTACCTAGCTTACTCAGTAGGGTCGGGGCACAGGGACCCTGTATTGTAATTGCTATTATAACACCTTTCAGAGCAAGTCACAAGAATTATTGTATCATGGACCTAGCTTTACTCAGTAGGGTCGGGGCACAGGGACCCTGTATTTTGATTGCTATTATAACACCTTCAGAGCAAGTCACACTGAATTATTGTATCGTGTGTACCTAGCTTTACTCAGTAGGGCTGGCACAGGAACCCTGTATTGTAATTGCTATTATAACACCTTCAGAGCAAGTCACACTGAATTATTGTATCTGTGTACCTAGCTTACTCAGTAGGGTCGGGGCACAGGGACCCGTATTGTGATTGCTATTATAACACCTTCAGAGCAAGTCACACTGAATTATTGTATCATGTGTACCTAGCTTTACTCAGTAGGGTCGGGGCACAGGGACCCGTTTGTTGATTGCTATTATAACACCTTCAGGCAAGTCAACTGATTATTGTATCGTGTGTACCTAGCTTTACTCAGTAGGGTCGGGGCCACAGGACCCTGTATTGTGATTGCTATTATAACACCTTCAGAGCAAGTCACACTGAATTATTGTATCGTGTGTACCTAGCTTTACTCAGTAGGGTCGGGGCACAGGGACCCTGTATTGTGATTACTATTATATAATATTATAACCACCTTCAGGCAAGTCAACACTGATTATTGTATCGTGTGTCCTAGCTTTACTCAGTAGGGTCGGGGCACAGGACCCTGTATTGTAATTGCTATTATAACACCTTCAGAGCAAGTCACACTGAATTATTGTATCGTGTGTACCTAGCTTTACTCAGGGTCGGGGCACAGGGACCCTGTATTGTAATTGCTTTTATAACACCTTCAGAGCAAGTCCCACTGAATTATTGTATCATGTGTACCTAGCTTTACTCAGTAGGGTCGGGGCACGGGACCCTGTATTGTAATTGCTATTATAACACCTTCAGCAAAGTCAAACACTGATTTATTGTATCGTGTGTACCTAGCTTTACTCGTAGGGTCGGGGCACAGGACCCTGTATGTGATTGCTATTATACACCTTCAGAGCAAGTCACACTGAATTATTGTATCTGTGTGTACCTAGCTTTACTCAGTAGGGTCGGGGCACAGGGACCCTGTTTGTGATTACTATTATAATATATTATAACACCTTCAGAGCAAGTCACACTGAATTATTGTATCGTGTGTACCTAGCTTACTCAGTAGGGTCGGGCACAGGGACCCTGTATTGTAATTGCTATTATAACACCTTCAGAGCAAGTCACACTGAATTATTGTATCTGTGTTACCTAGCTTACTCAGTAGGGTCGGGGCACAGGGACCCTGTTATGTAATTGCTATTATAACACCTTCAGAGCAAGTCACACTGAATTATTGTATCGGTGTACCTAGCTTTACTCAGTAGGGTCGGGGCACAGGACCCTGTATTGTGATTGCTATTATAACACCTTCAGAGCAAGTCACACTGATTTATTGTATCGTGTGTACCTAGCTTACTCAGTAGGGTCGGGGCACAGGGACCCTGTATTGTGATTCTATTATAACACCTTCAAGCAAGTCACACTGAATTATTGTATCGTGTGTCCTAGCTTTACTCATAGGGTCGGGGCACAGGGACCCTGTATTGTGATTGCTATTATAACACCTTCAGAGCAAGTCACACTGAATTATTGTATCGTGTGTACCTAGCTTTACTCAGAGGGTCGGGGCACAGGGACCCTGTATTGTGAATTGCTATATAACACCTTCAGAGCAAGTCACACTGAATTATTGTATCTGTGTACCTAGCTTTACTCAGTAGGGTCGGGGCACAGGACCCTGTATTGATTGCTATTATAACACCTTCGAGCAAGTCACACTGAATTATGTATCGTGTGTACCTAGCTTTACTCATAGGGTGGGCACAGACCCTGTATTGTGATTGCTATTATAACACCTTCAGACAAGTCACACTGAATTATTGTATCGTGTGTACCTAGCTTTACTCAGTAGGGTCGGGGACAGGGACCCTGTATTGTGATTACTATTATAATATTATAACACCTTCAGAGCAAGTCACACTGAATTATTGTATCGTGTGTACCTAGCTTTACTCAGTAGGGTCGGGGCACAGGGACCCTGTATTGTGATTGCTATTAAAAACACCTTCAGAGCAAGTCACACGAATTATTGTATCGGTTGTACCTAGCTTTACTCAGTAGGGTCGGGGCACAGGGACCCTGTTATTGTATTGCTATTATAACACCTTCAGAGCAAGTCACACTGAATTATTGTATCGTGTGTACCTAGCTTACTCAGGGGGTCGGGGCACAGGGACCCTGTATTGTGATTGCTATTAATAACACCTTCAGAGCAAGTCACATGAATTATGGTATCGTGTACCTGCTTTACTCAGTAGGGTCGGGGCACAGGGACCCTGTATTGTAATGCTATTATAACACCTTCAAGCAAGTCACACTGAATTATTATCGTGTGTACCTAGCTTACTCAGTAGGGTCGGGGCACAGGGACCCTGTATTGTGATTGCTATTATAATACACTTCAGAGCAAGTCACACTGAATTATTGTATCGTGTGTACCTAGCTTTACTCAGTAGGTCGGCACAGGGACCCTGTATTGTGATTCTATTATAAAATATTATACACCTTCAGAGCAAGTCACACTGAATTATTGTATCGTGTGTACCTAGCTTATCAGTAGGGTCGGGGCACAGGGACCCTGTATTTGTAATTGCTATTATACCACCTTCAGAGCAAGTCACACTGAATTATTGTATCGTGTGTACCTAGCTTTACTCAGTAAGGGTCGGGCGCACAGGGACCCTGTATTGTAATTGCTATTATAACACCTTCAGAGCAAGTCACCCTGAATTATTGTATCATGTGTACCTAGCTACTCAGTAGGGTCGGGGCACAGGGACCCTGTATTGTAATTGCTATTATAACACCTTCAGAGCAAGTCACACTGAATTATTGTATCGTGTGTACCTAGCTTTACTCAGTAGGGTCGGGGCACAGGGACCCTGTATTGTAGATTGCTATTATAACACCTTCAGAGCAAGTCACACTGAATTATTGTATCGTGTGTACCTAGCTTTACTCAGTAGTACGGGGCACAGGACCCTGTATTGTGATACTATTATAATATATTATAACACCTTCAGAGCAAGTCACACTGAATTATTGTATCGTGTGTACCTAGCTTTACTCAGTAGGGTCGGGGCACAGGGACCCTGTATTGTGATTGTATTATAACACCTTCAGAGCAAGTCACACTGAATTATTGTATCGTGTGTACCTAGCTTTACTCAGTAGGGTCGGGGCACAGGGACCCTGTATTGTGATTCTATTATAGATATTATAACACCTTCAGAGCAAGTCACACTGAATTTTGTATCGTGTGTACCTAGCTTTACTCAGTAGGGTCGGGGCACAGGGACCCTGTATTGTGAATTGTATTATAACACCTTCAGAGCAAGTCACACTGAATTATTGTATCGTGTGTACCAGCTTTACTCAGTAGGGTCGGGGCACAGGGACCCTGTATTGTGATTGCTATTATAACACCTTCAGAGCAAGTCACACTGAATTATTGTATCGGTGTACCTAGCTTTACTCAGTAGGGTCGGGGCACAGGGACCCTGTATTGTATTGCTATTATAACACCTTCAGAGCAAGTCCACTGAATTATTGTATCTGTGTACCTAGCTTTACTCAGTAGGGTCGGGGCACAGGGACCCTGTATTGTAATTGCTATTATAAACACCTTCAAGGCAGTCACACTGAATTATTGTATCGTGTGTACCTAGCTTTACTCAGTAGGGTCGGGGCACAGGACCCTGTATTGTGTTATTGCTATTATAACACCTTCAGAGCAAGTCACACTGAATATTGTATCGTGTGTACCTAGCTTTACCAGTAGGGTCGGGGCACAGGACCCTTATTGTGATTCTATTATAACCCTTCAGAGCAAGTCACACTGAATTATTGTATCGTGTGTACCTAGCTTTACTCAGTGGGGTCGGGGCACAGACCCTGTATTGTATTACTAATAACACCTTCAGAGCAAGTCACACTGAATTATTGTATCGTGTGTACCTAGCTTTACTCAGGGTCGGGCACAGGGACCCTGTATGTGTATTGTATATAACACCTTCAGAGCAAGTCACACTGATTTATGTACGTGTGTACCTAGCTTTACTCAGTAGGGTCGGGGCACAGGGACCCTGTATTGTATTGCTATTATAACACCTTCAGAGCAAGTCCACACTGAATTATTGTATCGTGTGTCCTAGCTTTACTCAGTAGGGTCGGGGCACAGGGACCCTGTATTGTGATTGCTATTATAACACCTTCAGAGCAAGTCACACTGAATTATGTATCGTGTGTACCTAGCTTTACTCAGTAGGTCGGGGCACAGGACCCTGTATTGTGATTGCTATTATAAACACCTTCAGAGCAATCACACTGAATTATTGTATCGTGTGTACCTAGCTTTACTCAGTAGGGTCGGGGCACAGGACCCTGTATTGTGATTACTATTATAATAATATTATAACACCTTCAGAGCAAGTCACACTGAATTATTGTATCGTGTGTACCTAGCTTTACTCAGTAGGGTCGGGGCACAGGGACCCTGTATTGTAATTGCTATTATAACACCTTCAGAGCAAGTCACACTGAATTATTGTATCGTGTGTACCTAGCTTTACTCAGAGGGTCGGGGCACAGGGACCCTGTATTGTGTATGCTATTATACACCTTCAGACAGACAAGTCACACTGAATTATTGTATCATGTGTACCTAGCTTTACTCAGTAGGGTCGGGGCACAGGGACCCTGTATTGTAATTGCTATTATAACACCTTCAGAGCAAGTCACACTGAATTATTGTATCGTGTGTACCTAGCTTTACTCAGTAGGGTCGGGGCACAGGGACCCTGTATTGTGATTGCTATTATAAACACCCTTCAGAGCAAGTCACACTGAATTATGTTCGTGTGTACCTAGCTTTACTCAGTAGTCGGGGCACGGACCCTGTATTGTTTTATTATCATATATAACACCTTCAGAGCAAGTCAACTGAATTATTGTATCGTGTGTACCTAGCTTTACTCAGTAGGGTCGGGGCACAGGGACCCTGTATTGTGATTGCTATTAATAACACCTTCAGAGCAAGTCACACTGAATTATTGTATCGTGTGTACCTAGCTTTACTCAGTAGGTCGGGGCACAGGGACCCTGTATTGTATTACTATTATATATATAACACCTTCAGACAAGTCACACTGAATTATGTATCGTGTGTACCTAGCTTTACTCAGTAGGGTCGGGGCACAGGGACCCTGTATTGTTTGCTATTATAAACCTTCAAGCAAGTCACACTAATTTTGTATCTGTGTACCTAGCTTACTCAGTAGGGTCGGGGCACAGACCCTGTTTGTATTGCTATTATAACAACCTTCAGAGCAAGTCACACTGAATATTGTATCGTGTGTACCTAGCTTTACTCAGTAGGTCGGGGCACAGGGACCCTGTATTGTATATGCTATTATAACCCTTCAGAGCAAGTCACACTGAATTATTGTATCGTGTGTACCTAGCTTTACTCAGTAGGTCGGGGCACAGGGACCCTGTATTGTGATTCTATTATAAAAACACCTTCAGAGCAAGTCACACTGAATATTGTATCGTGTGTACCTAGCTTTACTCAGTAGGGTCGGGGCACAGGGACCCTGTATTGTATGCTATTATAACACCTTCAGAGCAAGTCACACTGAATTATTGTATCGTGTGTACCTAGCTTTACTCAGATGGGTCGGGGCACAGGGACCCTGTATTGTAATTGCTATTATAACACCTCAGAGCAAGTCACACTGAATTATTGTATCTGTGTACCTAGCTTTACTCAGTAGGGTCGGGGCACAGGACCCTGTATTGTATTGCTATTATAACACCTTCAGAGCAAGTCACACTGAATTATTGTATCGTGTGTACCTAGCTTACTCAGTAGGGTCGGGGCACAGGACCCTGTATTGTATTGCTATTATAACACCTTCAGCAAGTCACCGGAATTATTGTATCGTGTGTACCTAGCTTTACTCAGTAGGTCGGGGCACAGGGACCCTGTATTGTTAATTATATTATTAAACCCTTCAAGCAAGTCACACTGAATTATTGTATCGTGTGTACCTAGCTTTACTCAGTAGGGTCGGGGCACAGGGCCCTGTATTGTGATGCTATTATAACACCTCAGAGCAAGTCACACTGAATTATTGTATCGTGTGTACCTAGCTTTACTCAGGAGGTCGGGCACAGGGACCCTGTATTGTGATTGCTATTATAAACACCTTCAGAGCAAGTCACACTGAATATTGTATCGTGTGTACCTAGCTTTACTCAGTAGGGTCGGGCCAGGGACCCTGTATTGTGATTACTATTATATAATATACACCTTCGAGCAAGTCACCCTGAATTATTGTATCGTGTGTACCTAGCTTTACTCAGTAGGTCGGGCACAGGACCCTGTATTGTAATTGCTATTTAAAACACCTTCAGAGCAAGTCACACTGAATTATTGTATCGTGTGTACCTAGCTTTACTCAGTAGGGTCGGGGCACAGACGGACCCTGTTTGTGATACTATTGCTATTATAACACCTTCAGAGCAAGTCACACTGAATTATTGTATCTGTTGTACCTAGCTTACTCAGTAGGGTCGGGGCACAGGGACCCTGTATTGTGATTGCTATTTATACCTTCAGAGCAAGTCACACTGAATTATTGTATCGTGTGTACTAGCTTTACTCATGGGTCGGGGCACAGGACCCTGTATTGTGATTGCTATTATAACCCCTCAGAGCAAGTCACACTGAATTATTTGTATCGTGTGTACCTAGCTTTACTCAATATCGGGGCACAGGGACCCTGTATGGTGATTCATTATAATATTATAACACCTTCAGAGCAGTCCACACTGAATTATTGTATCGGTGTGTACTAGCTTTACTCAGTAGGGTCGGGGCACAGGGACCCTGTATTGTTGATTGTATTATAACACCTTCAGAGCAAGTCACACTGAATTATTGTATCGTGTGTACCTAGCTTACTCAGTAGGGTCGGGGCACAGGGACCCTGTATTGTGATTCTTATTATATATAACACCTTCAGAGCAAGTCACACTGATTATTGTATGCTGTGTACCTAGCTTTTCAATTAGGGTCGGGGCACAGGGACCCTGTATTGTGATTGCTATTATAACACCTTCAGAGCAAGTCACACTGAATTATTGTATCATGTGTACCTAGCTTTACTCAGTAGGGTCGGGGCACAGGGACCCTGTATTGTGATTACTATTATAATAATATTATAACACCTTCAGAGCAAGTCACACTGAATTATTGTATCGTGTGTACCTAGCTTTACTCAGTAGGGTCGGGGCACAGGGACCCTGTATTGTGATTGCTATTATAACACCTGAATTTGCTGTAGATTGATGAAAGGCTTTAATTTAATTTGATTAGATAAAACAGAAACATTTGCATTTTGTGACTTTCTATAGACACCCTAATGTTATTTTATCTCACATCAAAGGAGTTTAGCATTTGATGTTCCTATTGGTTTTGCAGGCGCTTCCAACAAAGCCATGAATGTTAATAACAAAAATACTGCAGTGTCTAGACGTTCATTCTACCTAGCAAAACGCAAGGCAATTGGAAGCAACTTGACCGTCAGTTCCTTCTCGTAGATTAATTTGGTTTTCACGAAATCTGCCCATAACCTGACTTTCTCCCTTTATTCCATAATCCTCCTTATCTTTTCCTTGCACCATTCATCTGTGTCACGTACGATTACTTTCTCACAATAAAATAGCTTGACCAACACTAAATCAGCCAATGTGACTGAACAGACCAGAGAGCAAAGAGAACTGGACAAAGACCGAACAAAGTAACACAGTGTACGATTGTGCGATTGTGCGCTAGCTTGCACTGAACAAAAGTAGCAGAAACCTTGAAGCAGGCGTTTTTGCTTTTCTACTACTTGTTTCCTCCAGTTGTCCTTTTGTCATTAAGTAATTTTTTTAATAAGAATTGAATTTTATCAATACAGAACATCTATAGAGGCTAGGTCAGTGGCGTAATTACTGGACCCGCGATGGTGGGAGGAGGAAAGAAGGTCAGTGGTCTCTGCACCAGAGGTTCTGCAACCAGCTGTTTTTAAACAGCTGATCGTTCATATGCAGTAAAGATGCGCGGAATCAGCTTTGTGGATCGTGTGTATCCTACTGCATACACACGACCAGCTGTTAAAAACGACTGATCACGTGTGCTGGGGAGGGGTGTGTGTCAGGGGCCTCCAATCTCACAGGGGGGACCCAGGCCCCTGCAGTTTCATGTCTGGGATAGGCTTTGTAATCTTCAATGACATTCCTATTTGTAATGTGAATCATGGGAAGTAATCCCCACTGTAAACGCTGTGATCTGATTTTCTAACACACGCGATCACCATCACCAAAATTGTACAAGCGGATACAAGAGGACAGAAATCAGTAGGCCATGCGATTTTTTAAGGAGTGTTTTTACCCATAATCCCATGGGAATCGCATGCTTTTTCGTGTGATTTTGATGTGTTTGCGCATGGGTTTTTCCCTTAGAAATAAAAAAGGCAACGGGACAAGACAAGGCTGCCCATTGTCTCCGCTGCTTTTCGCCCTGTCTATAGAGCCTCTGGCCGCAAGTATTAGGAAAAAACACCATATTCAAGGGATTCGTATAGGAAAGACAGAAACAAAACTCTCGCTATTTGCGGATGACACACTCCTATACATAACCAAACCCCTTATCTCGGTACCAAACATTTTTGAGGTGTTGGAACAATTTAAAGCGATATCTGGCTTTAAAATTAATCAAGCAAAGACAGTAGCATATAGCATAGGTGTACGCACAGAGCAACAAAACCAGCTGAATACCCAATTCCATTTTAAGTGGACTAAAGAATCCATTCAATATCTAGGGATTCAATTATGCACAAATAAACAATCTCTCTATACCCATAACTACCCCAAAGCCATCAAACAGCTTTCACACCTACTCAAACAATGGTCACAATACCCTATCTCGTTACTAGGCAGAATAAATGCGGTCAAGATGACCCTCTTTCCCAAAATCCTGTACCTATTTAGAGCACTTCCACTCAAGTTAACCAAAAACGATCTAGCAGGAATACAGAGAGAAATTAACCAATTCATATGGAAAGGCAAAAGACCCCGAATAAGAGAAACTTATTTAGCTAGACATAAAGACAAAGGGGGATTTGCACTTCCTAGGCTGTACACATACCACAACGCAGCAAGTTTGGCTCAAATGCTACAGTGGCTACACAAACCGGGCAGGACCAAATGGGTGGACCTAGAAAATACACAATTAGCACCTTTCCACTCCTCCTCAATCCTGTGGATCCTTCCCAAAGACCGAAAAATAATGCCCCTAGAGGACAACTTTGTCATAAATGATACTCTGGAGATTTGGGACCAATATAACAGAAAACACCTACTCATACCTTTCCCCTCAGTACATACTCCCCTCTTTTTTACCCCTTATCTGGGAGGCAAACACACTATCATAAACGAAAAACTGTGGCAACCACTGAATATTAACTGAGTCCCAGACATATTGAGCCTATCGGGGGTACCCCTATCGTGGGACCAAGCCAGATCCAAATTTAAAATCCCATCACACTTATGGTACAGTTATACCAGAATAGCTAACTACGCTAGAACAATTACACAAGCCTGCTCCCCCAAGGGACCATTCCCATTTGAACAACTCTGCATAAATAATCACTCCTCCCGTGGTATGATCACTCTTATATATAAACAACTATTCCACGAATTACAACCAATAAAATCCAAGGCCTCACAGGCATGGGAGAAATACACGCAGCAAACTTTGAACGTCCATCAGTGGTCCCAAATATACAGAGCTTCAGCACAATGCACGGCTAACATCCTGATCAAAGAAAAATGGATGGTATGTCACTCCGGCTTTCTTGAATAAAATCAACCCTGAACATACAGGGCTTTGCTTCCGGGGATGCGGCAGCAAAGCGGACCTATTCCACTGCTGGTGGGGCTGCCCCGAGGTCCAGAAAACTTGGAATATCTGTGAACAGCTTATCAATGAAGTGCTCTCAGAACACGTTAAACTTACCCCTTTTGTAGCACTACTCAACTTACCCCAGACAGGACTCAACAAACAAGCTCAAACTTTGTTGAGATATATATGCGCCGCAAATAGAGGGTTAATAGCAAAACATTGGAAGGGGGGCATAGCCACTAGAGAAGAGCTGATAAATAAGATGTGGTGGATTCAGGATGGGGAACACATGGCACATGCGCTACAAGGCACTCTAACGAAATGGTCAAAAATTTGGGACATTTGTTCTCTAAGAATGGGGAAATGAGGGGGGAGGGGTGCGGGACGGGGTCCTCGCGGATGCGCCATGATACGGAGTCCCCTCGAACAAGGCTTGGTAAAAGAACAATGTGTGTATGTAATATAAAACGTGTAGACAGTAATAACCAATCCAGACAAAACTTTGTTATGGTTTTATTTTATGTAATTGTAATTTTACTGGTTTAATATAAACAACAAACACTGTTATTTTTCTTGAATAAAAACGAATGAACAAAAAAAGAAATAAAAAAGGCAATGTTTGGGAAAAAACGCATGCACAATCGCATCAAAAACACGCTAGTGTGGCCTAGCCCTTAATAGTCTGATTACACAGATTTTTGCACTATACTGGCATTTTTAATTCCAAACTGTATAGCCCCATATTACCACCCCATGCTTTCCAGGGGCAGGTGGCAGAACATCATGGGAGGTACATTGTCTAATGTATGACCAATATTTTATTGGCCTAATCCACATGTTTACGTTTCTATCCCCTCGGTATCTGTTTAATAAATCCTAGTTGCTTGCATTGGAATATTCATTTGGCCGACCACAGGTATCGTCTGCAGTTTCAGTTTTGTCTTTTGACTAACGACCAAGCAATTTCTTCCCTGCACCAGAAAACCGGATATTCCTAATAGAACATTTGCAGAGTGACAATTTTTGCTACTTTATTGTTATTACATATGACTTGCACCTTGTTTATTTGTCACTATAACAGAAAGATATATGACTCCCAAGTAAATTGAAATAGGATAAATTATTCTAACACACTGATCACAGGCTAGAAGGCCGAGGCATTACAGTATTTCTGTCTGACATTTTATTCTCTTGAACATGGAAAAGAATATTGAGAAAAACCAGAACTGGTCTCAGTATTTGGTTTAGGGTTGGAACTTGTAAGTTTATCTTTTACGGCAATTTTTTTTTAATATTCCAAAATGTGTTCCTCACGGTAGGAAAAGCTTCTGTATTGACACAGAAGGTCACATATGTAGCTTGTGTGATATCAGGTACAAGTCATTAAGACAGGCTTGCATAGGGTTCTGAACCGATGTTTTCCTCTCTCAAGCCGTACACGGGGTCGATATTTTGAGCGATTTGATTGAATGGCCCAAAATCTTAAAAAATTTTAAGTCCCCAGCTGCAGAAATCAGCAGAAAGATCGGCAGAACTTTGAGTGGTTCTTCCGATTTGATTTCCGATAGTTGCAATCGATCAGAAATCCGATTGGAAGACCATCTGTCTGTGTATGGCTGGCTTTACCTAATCCACATTAAACCAATCCAATATCTGGCTTAATTATTCTATGAAAGAACCAGTCCCAAGGTATACATATGTTTATAGATTGTGCATGGGACACACCATAGAGACTATAAATTAAAAACCCATTTTCTGTGGCTTTGTGGTTTGATTAACGTATTCTAATAGTGTCTTGTGTTTTCCTAGGGAATTAGCAGTCTCTTCAGCTCATTAAAAGTTGTGCGGCTTCTTCGACTTGGACGAGTGGCTCGGAAGTTGGACCACTACATCGAATATGGAGCAGCAGTGCTGGTTCTACTGGTGTGTGTGTTTGGATTGGCAGCTCATTGGCTGGCTTGCATTTGGTACAGTATTGGGGCTTACGAGGTCATGAATGATGGCACAAACAACATAAGAAACGAGAGCTGGCTCGTTCAGTTGGGATCATCTATTGGAACTCCTTATCGTTTTAATGTATCAGGTTCTGGAAAATGGGAAGGGGGTCCAAGCAAGGATTCTGTTTACATTTCATCATTATATTTTACCATGACTAGCCTGACAAGCGTTGGATTTGGAAATATTGCACCAACCACAGATGGAGAAAAGATCTTTGCAGTTGCCATGATGATGATTGGATGTAAGTACATGTTATGGGGATTTAGGGCCATGTTACATTTTTATCATAAATATAGAATCTTAATAGAAAATATTGGGTTCATTAATCAAAAGTTAATTTTATAAATCTATGTATTTTAATGTACAGTGCTCTAAGTTATCTAATAAACTATATTGACTGTGGATGGGAGAAAGCCCAAGGAAGAAGGCCAATAAATGGACCCTGAGAGGAGTCTAAGGTGCATGGGTAATGCCCGGTCTTATGCCATACACATGCTACAACTAGTTCTTAAAGGGCATGTCCATCCTTAAACAAAAAAACTGCTCACATAATTACCTGCCCCATACGCCAACTGATATATTTTGCACTTTACTTGTGTTGTTTTACTAGCCAGATATGTAAGGATATTTATTGTCCCCATTCTGGTAGAGTTAGCTGGCCAGTCAATGATTGACTGCTGTTTTCTATGCTGCCTCCTCTGCACATGCTCAAGCATTTAAAAAGCTCATTGAGCAGAGTTAGAAGGCAGATACAGTACCTTTGCCAGAAAGGAATATAACATCATTAAATATCTGCTTACAAATACATGTAATGAAATGGTAAAAAAAACAGTTGTGGTTGTGGGCAGATAACTGTCAAGTCACCGGTTTTTGGTTTAAAGGGTGGACATGCCCTTTAAGGAATTCTTTGTAAAGATAACATGAAATAGTTTATTTTAAAATATTTTATCTAAAATAATATTTATATGGTATGGAATAATCTGAAAGGGCTGGGGCTAGAATGCTCACAACTGAAAAACAGAACTATAAAACATTTGTGATATTATATATATTATAATCTATTTACATAACTTGAAAACAGCATTGCTCATTGGATATCACTGGATTGGGATGTAAGGATGACTCCAAAGAAATGATTGGTTGTGTTTTTAAGATTATTATGGTTATTATAAAACCTTCGACCCCTGACGATAAAAGAAATCAGTTAGGATGGCATGTGCATTGCCCTGTGTAATTATTTGTTTCGTGAGGAGTAATGAGAAGATGAGAGAGAGAAGAACAATAAAACTAATTGCCTGCCATCTTGTTTATTGACACTGGCTATGTTTATAACAGGAATGTTTCTCAACACATCTATTTTTTGATTGGTTCATATTTATTTAACTCATTTGATGCCAGCTGCATTGCATGTTTCCTCCGTGTTTATAACTGGTTAATTGGCATCTTGATTACTGCCCCAGCAGTTCTTACCGGCCAATATAAGTGCTAAGTTACCCAGATGGATATCGCTTTAGACGTTACATTTGTAGTGCCAGTTGGAAAGTAATCTAACTGGGCAGTTGACCAGAACATTGGCAGGTGAGTTACAGTGTATTGGCACCTTTAAACCTGACTGTGGATATCAGATATGACAATTGAACTTCAAATCTACCTAATATCCTATAAATGTATGACGAGCATTATACTAAGTTCTGGCCTGATGCCCCTTTTTTTTAAAGTCAACACAATTAGTACATTTCAGTATTGCATGCTGCATACATTGCGCTAGTCTGCCTAGTCATTTCATTCTGCAGAAATCTCCCAGGTGGTCTAGTGAGACTTCAGGCATCAGGCAGTGTGTAATTTCTTTATACTTAATCAATGAAGGGAAGATAATGTAATATTCCAGCTTATCTTTATTTCCATATTCGAAATCCAGATAATTACAAATTGTAGAGCACAGATATTGTACCGTGAAATGAAGACATTGAGATGAGACTGCTAGCAGGGAAGGGACCAATTAAAACCCTTCGCCTATAGTAGCACTGCGGGGAAGTGGAAACAGGGGCCCGTGATTAGGACTTGCGTTGTTTTCATAGCAAAGTGCAATTTAATAGCAGGATGACACAGGGATTAGCACACAAACTTTTATTTAAATAGGCAGTGCAAAAGATCCTTTGATATGAATGGTTCTTATGGACATGCTGCTTAAAGGAAAGATAACATCAAAGATAAAGCCTGGTTTAAGTGATATGCCAATGGTTGAAGAACTCTACACATTGTCATCTTCTTTCCCATAGTTCTTTATGTCTGATGTCACCATCCCCAATATACACTAATGGTGATCCCCTGACCAATTAGCCTAATCTTGCTAAGGTTGAGTGGCCAACATAGCAAGTTTGCATAAGCCCATAGACAGACGGAGAATCCTCTGAACCAAACCAGTGTCATTGAATTCTGCTTTAAAGATGTAAGTCTACACTTCCTTATAGTGTGGGGAGCAAATGTTGCACTCAGTTGATGATAATGTTAATGAAGATTTATACAAAATAACACATTTAAATCTAAGAAATCTGTATGTTTGGCAGGTCTGGGAGATAAACTTATGTGCCTGATAAATGCCCATTTATGCTACTCCTGCTGGGTTAAATAACATCGTTAGCAGACATTTGTATTTATCGTCACAGAGCAGAATAAAATGTTCCAGGTTGTGTTTTGTTCATTTTATTTGCTTTCTTTTCCCATGAACTTTTATACAAATGTAGATTTCAAATATTTACATTTCCCCTATCAAATCTCAGCCTGATCGTTTTTCTTGTTTTTTTAATAAGAAAGTCGTCACACAGAAACATTACTTTAAATGATATCATTTTATTGCCACACTGATATGCATAGGGGAAATTATTTCATGATGCATTTGGGTATATGCAAAAAAAGTGTACCTGTGTTATTAATTCACTGCAACCAATCGGATGAGTCCTTTTTTACTTGTCTACAGAAATTCAACAGCATCATCTGATTGGTTGCTGTACAAATAGGCTGATATTACCGTAAGATCAATCACTACAACTAATATATTTTGGTCGATCAGACCAAACATTGCCTATAATAACGCTGTGATCACTCCACAGCAAAATCAGTTGGTCCAAGGGATTGGAATCAATTGGGCTGGAATAGCGTCACAGGGGCCGGTAGGGTATAAATATATATTAGGCATAAAATCTGTGTGTAAACAGCCCAATAAGAGCAATCATTTAAATCTCTATCTATGTAAGCCCCATTAATTTGAGGTTGTATGAATTTGTACGGGGAAGATTAAGGAAACCAACAAAATGTAATACATTTTTACTCGTCTACAGTATGTAGCCCCCTTAATGCACACTGGCCTCAGGAAACGTTCCCAACTATGACATCACTATGACATCCCAACTATAGCAGGACCCCAACCCTCCTGAGCGCCCCAACATCTATCTTGGAGCTCAATAAATCATTAAAATGTTATTTAGATTAATAGACCATAACATGCTGATTAAACAGATGTTTCACTTTTCACTACCTACTGGCTCTTCCGGGTAGCAGCAGTTAGTCATGGCTATGACGCGTAATGCCACAGTAATGTTTCCCAAGCTGACTCCTCTATACGTGTGAGCGAGATAATAAAAGGAGGCAGTTTTAGGGGGTGATTTAGCTATAAAGGTTTTTTTATTTGTGGGTAGACTTGAACCTATTTTGAATGTGCAACAACCGCAGGTAACCCAGGAACTGGAAATCATATCACACAGGATCCTGAAATGGATACTAGTAGGAGCCGGGGGAAGACTATTCAGTTCCCCACTGAATTAACTGGTACTAAAGAGCAGTCACAGTTGTAGGGTTGCTCATTATCCTGTTTACCTGAAGTCAGTTTAAATGGAAGCGTAGGAACAGGTAGAGATCCGGGCACAGACTGAGCAGTCACATTTTATTTGAAATTGAGTGAAGTTGAGTGTGTAGAGAAGCGGTAAAGTCACTAAAAGTGAAGTGCTTTTAGGATTTGCATCTCTCCCATTTCTTTTCATTTTGTGCTACATTATAATTATTCTTTCTTTCAAGCTCAGTGCCAGTGCAAAACTCGGTCACAAAAAAAAACAACATTGAGTGCGTCAGACCCATTTATAAGGACAATAGACGCCATGGAAATCTTCCAGTACATAATCCGTCGTTTAATCTTCTTGCACCACGAAAGTGGAACTATTTTAACCGCGCTGTGGTTACATTCCGTTCAGCTTCTCTCTGCTCTTTGTAAATAAATGTTCATTTTCTGTAACCCAGAAGAATATATTCAGTGCATTGAAATACATAATACTTGAGAGGGAATCCACATCAAATAATGACATGTTCTTTTTCTGAAGGCCGTAATACATACTTTCAGATGAGCAATATCTCACTGTAGTTGAAATAATCCACCATCGAAAATTTGGAATTTCACTCTATCGTGTGTTCGTCATAGTAACCATAGTGATCGCCATAGTGACATCATAGTGTCATCATCATCTCCACAGTGACATCACTGGTGGTGAACATTAGAAATTGTTATGGAGAAAGGTCAAGACAGCCTGTTAAATTGTCCCTGCCTAGATTTGATTGGTGGACAGTTCAGGAGACCAGAACAAGCACCCAATGTGGAGGCTGTGGGTCTTGTGGCTTGCTATGCATTTACATCCTTAAATAAACGGGAGTTTTTCATTATTAGTCCAGTTTGAGCAATGGTCCTATCCATTCGCTAGTTTCAGTGGCATAGTTCCCTAAAATGTAATGAATTAGGCACCGATTTGGGGTGATTGTCAGATGTGGAACTAATGCAGGCCATGTACTAGTCAATGTTCCATAATGTTCCAACCACTGCCTGGGCAGATTGTTTTGAAAACAATATTCAGTCACAAAATGAATCTATCCAGTTGATGGATCATCTTGAAGTGTTATGAGCTTTAAAATGAAACCAAACATGAATGTGGCCTACCATTGGAGTTCATTAAAAACTCTAATAAGCCTTTTAGGTGAACTTGTGCCCCCCATAACTTAAGCTTCATATACACGTTGGATAATTGTCGTACGATGCAGCTGATGAACGAGCAATCGCACGATATTCGTACGGAAATATAGCGTCAACGATCGGCAAAGACCAAGGACCGTCGACTAATGCCGGCTTTTTCCGACTATCAGCCTGGCGGATTTGTTCTGCTGATTATCGTATATCTGTACATGGTCGGCAAATTATCGTTAACATTCTACAAAAAAAATATATAAGAGGCGCATGCTCTGCTTTTCGTAATTGTGCGAAGATAAGAATGTTACGTTACGTACGAACGTCTATATCTAACGACTATCATGGTGACTATTGCTGCTGTGTGTACAGATGTTGTTTTAATTATGACGATTAACTATAATGTCGTTGAACATTCATCGGCTGCACCGTACAAAATTATCCAACGTGTGTACGAGGCTTAAGAGAAATGATTATACTGCCCTACACCACCCCCTAACAGTACCCGGGGTGAGGACCTAAACCCCATGGGTTTGCTCTAGGTACCTCATATCATTTATTCAAATCGTCAGTCTGGCTCCACCCTTTTTCACAGTCTGGGGCTGGCCAAACTAGTCCTGAACTATGGAGATGACAGGGCCACACTGGCACTTCAATACAGACATCATCATGGGGTTCTAAGGCAAACCTAGCGGTTTAGGTCCTCACCCTGTTTACTACTAGGAGAGGGGGTATTTTACTGCTTTAAATGGGCCAATCCACACTTTAAACCATCAAATGTAAAACCTTGCATTCTGTGATATCGCTACCATATATGCTACTTGCATTTCTACATTTGGTTTTAGTTTTCTATTTGGTAAAATAAGAGTTTCCATTGATATCTAGTCTAGTGTAGCGGATCGCGTCTCCAAATGATGTTGAGAATTATGACTTCAATTTTGCTCTAATAACGTTCTCACGCAAAGACTTTTTTTTTACCAAGGTGTAATGAGCCTTATGATAGAGGTTGGATCCTTGCTGATGTCCTATCACAGCTATGTCAATTCTAGAAGTCGTGATCGGCTTTCCGGCTCATCTATGCCTTATCAATTTTCATTTTCCCTCTTAATAAAGTATAATGGCTCGGCGTGATGCAGCGCATTGCTTTAGTCCCTCCGTCACGTGACAGATTTGGAGTTAATATAGGTTAGCATTGATTTATAGAACTTGCTGATGGTAAATTAAAAGCTGTAGGCTTTGTGTTGTATTAACTAAGTGCTCAACGTCTCAGTGGGAAACCGAGAAGGTTCATTATTAGGTGATGCAGACAGATGTGACATATTTTCTACATAAGCTGTATTATTATCAACTGCACTAACAATCAACACACGGATGTGACTTTGTATTGCCTAATGGCACTAAGAAGCCAATAATCATTACGGCAGATTTATTAAATGTGCTTTCTTTGTTTTTGAATGAAGGAATTGGCCTAGAAGCCAGTATCTAGATTTTCACCAGGTCTGTTGGTGTATTGCTTTCTACAGGAAATACTAGCAATGATCACGCACTTCTGCACACTATTAAAGGAAAACTAAACACAAGTTGCTTGTGAAGGTTCTCATTCATCCAGGTCATGGTATATCTGTTGTATTCAATTAGATCAACTGGACTTGAAATGTAGTTCTTGAAGACGTTTCGCTAGTCATCCGACTGGCTTTCTCAATTCAGATGACTTGTACAAAAATCTGTGGCAATTATGTACCCTGGAAAATCCCAATTAGCATATCACAGCCAGGTGTTAAGGGTGTGATTAGATAGTGGCTAAGAGGTGTTATAGGAACGCCCAGAGTAAGGTGTAAAACAGCATTGTACATGGCAGACAGTTGGTGTCGAACCCCCCCACCTCTATTTAGGCTTGGTTCTTTTTTTCACATAAAACTGGTTCAGATATGTTGATGACACCTGGGTTAAAATCCACCAGAAGGAAGTACACGTTTCACAGAACACATTAATGGGTGGACCAAAACATTAATTTCACAAGGGAAGAGGTACAAAACACAAACTAGCTTTCTTGGACTGCTTGGTAGAAGTTAAGGAAAATGGTAAACTGGAAGTAGAGGTTTACAGAAAAACACACACAGATCAGTATTTGATGTTTGACTCCCACCCTTTAGATCACAAGCTGGGGGTCATCAGAACCCTGCAACACAGAGCCGAGAACATCCCCACTAGCACAGAGGCGAAGGCTAAAGAAATTAAACATCTCAGAGGAGCCTTAAACTTGTGGATATCCAGACTGGGCCTTTGTCAAAAGAAGTAGAAGGAAAGAAAAAGAACAGAATACCAACAGTGAAGGGGAAAAGCAAGACAGGAGGAAGAACATGGTCATCCCATATGTAGCAGGGGTCTCCGAGAAATTAAGAAGAATTTTCAAAAAACATCGTATCCCTGTCTGCTTTAACCGAACAACACACGAGGCAGCAATTGGTACATCCGAAAGACCCAATACCAAAACAAAGAAAAGCGACATCATATATGCAGGCAGTGCAGTGAAGAATGTCTGATTGTATGTGGGGGAGACACAAACAGCAACTGCATCAACTATGGCCCAGCACAGAAGAGCAATTCTCGGGTCAGGACTCAGCCGTGTATCTGCATCTTAAGGATAAAGGACATACCTTTGAAGATTGTAAGTTAACATACTGGCGAAGGAACGTGACGGTGGTCAAGAGAGGTGTGAAGGAGGCCATTTATGTGAAAATAAAGAAACCAAGCCTAAATAGAGGTGGGGGGGTTCGACACCAACTGTCTGCCATGTACAATGCTGTTTTAACACCTTACTCTGGGCGTTCCTATAACACCTCTTAGCCACTATCTAATCACACCCTTAACACCTGGCTGTGATATGCTAATTGGGATTTTCCAGGGTACATAATTGCCACAGATTTTTGTACAAGTCATTCTGAATTGAGAAAGCCAGTCGGATGACTAGCGAAACGTCTTCAAGAACTACATTTCAAGTCCAGTTGATCTAATTGAATACAACAGATAAACACAAGTTGGTTTTTTTTTAAATAAAATCTATAATCCCCTGGGAGCTCTTCCTTCTGACATTCCCTCCACTCCCAACAGACCTTCCTATCTGTAACATATTGACATACTAAGTATAGAAGTGCAGCTAGTGGGGTAGAACAGACATTATGCAAAGGTCCAGCGAACAAGTCTCCACATAATGCAAGTGCAAACTCTTAACCCCATACCCAGGGGCTACACTGATAGGTCCAAGCAAACGGCATTGTGTACAGAGTGGGAGGTTTACCTAAAGCTACAAGTGTTTGGCTCCTATTGATTTAAGTTTGTGGGTAAGTACTAATCGGGACTTACCCCCTGTATGAAACCGGCACAGCCTCTGCAATTATACATGCGTGTTACCTACCATGTATCAAAAAGAAATGAAACCCTGGCCCATCACCTGCCAATAATGACATTTTAAAAGACAACACGGGCAAATGGATAAACCATTCAGTATATGGCCATGCAAACCAACAAGGGCATACACACATGTTGGAGCCTGAATGATTAAAATTATTAATTTTAACATCTTTAAACCCCTCAAACCAAAAATTGTATATAGGTAAATATCCCCCAAATCTAGTAAGAAAGTTGAAAAATGTAAGACCTAACCTGAACTTGAATGTTCTGTTAACCCTCTTTCTGGTTCTTTCAGTCAATGAATAAATGCTATGCCCCTAGCTGCCTGACATAGAAAGGGAGGTGCAGCTGCAGAGGAAAATGGGTAGAAGATAGTGGAATGTATTTTTTTTTTTACAAAGATTTAAAGATAGATACATGGATAAATACTAGATAAGTAGATAAATAGATAGAGAGATAGATAGAGAGAGATACATAGATAGAGAGAGATACATAGAGAGATAGAGAGAGGTACATAGAGAGACATCGGGTCCGGTGCACAGGGACCCTGTATTGTAATTGGCTATTTAACTGCTTTCAGAGCAAGTCACACTGAACTTATTGTCATCGTTGACGTAGCTTTACTCAGTACGGGTCGGGGCACTGGACACCTGTATTGTGATTGCTATTAACACACTTCAAGCAAGTCACAACCTGGAATTATTGTACTGTGTGTCCTACGCTTTACGTCATTAGTAGCTCGGGGCACCGGACCCTGTAGATTGTTGGTTTTACTTTTATATTATAATAATTTATACCCCTCAGAGCATAAGTACACTGAATTATGTAATCGTGTGTACTAGCTTACTGCAGTAGGTCGGGGCACGGGACCGCTTTTGGTGATTGGTTTATCACACCTTCAGACAAGTCCACACTGAATATTGTTCGTGTGGGTGGGGGGGGGGGACCTAGCTTTTACTCACGTAGGGTCGGGCACAGGGACCGGTATTGTGATACTTAATAATAATATTATCAACACCCCTTCATGAGCAAGTCACCTGATTAGTTGTAATCGTGGTGTCCTGCTTTACTCCAGTAGGTCGGGTCCAGGGACCCTGTATTGTGATTGCTATTAATAAACACCTTCAGAAGGACAAGTCACACTGAATTGATTGTATCGTGTGTACCTAGCTTACTGAGTAGGGTCGGGGCACGGAACCCTGTAGTGTAATTGCTATTTAATAACACCTTCCAGAAGTCACCTGAATTATTTGTATCATGTGTACCTACGTTACTCAGTAGGGTCGGGCCACAGGGACCCTGTATTGTGATTGCTATTATAACACCTCAGCAAGTCCACACTGAATAATTTGTATCGTGTGTACCACTGCTTTACTCAGTAGGGTCGGGGTCACAGGACCTGTGTATTGTGAGTGGCTATTAAAACCTTTCAAAGCAAGTCCACTGAATATTGTAGCGTGTGTACCTACTTTAACTCAGTAGGGTCGGGGCACATGGACCCTGTATGTGTGATTGCTACTTATCAACACTTCAGAGCAAGTCACACTGAATTATTGTATCGTGATGTACCTGCTTTACTCAGTGGGTCGGGGCACAGGACCCTGTATTGTGAGTGCTATTATAACACCTTCAGAGCAAGTCACAACTGAATTATTGTGTTCGTGTGTACTAGTCTTTTTACTCATAGGGTCGGGGCCAGGGACCCTGTATTGTATTGCTATTATACACCTGATATTTGCGTAGATTGATGAAAGGCTTTAATTTAATCTTTGATAGAGTAAACAGAAACATTTGCATGTTGTGACTTTCTATCCACCCTAATGTTATTTATCTCACATCAAAGAGTTTAGCATTTGAGTCCTATTGGTTTGGCGCTTTCAACAAAGCCTATGCATGTTAATAACAAACCTACTGCAGTGTCTAGACGTTCATTCTACCTAAAACGCAAGGCAATGGAAGCACTTGACCGCAGTGTTTCCTTTACTCGAGATAATTTTGGTTTTCACAGAAACACTCTGCCCATTAACCATGACTTTCTCCCTTATTCCTAATCCTCCTTATCTTTTCCTTGCAACCATTCATCTTGTGTCACTACGCTTACTATTCTCACATAAAAATAGCTTGACCAACCTAAATCATCCATGGACTGAACAGACCGAGGCAAAGAGAACTGGACAGACCGAACAAGTACACGTGTACGATTTGCGATTGTGCGCTAGTTGCACTGAACAAAAGTAGGGCAGAAACACTGAACAGCGTTTTTGCTTTCTTTACCTTGTTGTCCTCAGTTGTCCTTTTGTCATTACTAAATTTTTTAATAAGATTGAATTTTAATCAATCACAGAACATCTATAGAGGCTAGGTCAGTGGCGTAATTTAACTGGAGCCCCGATGGTGGGAGGCGCAATAGAGGTCAGTGGTCTCTGCACCAGAGGTTTCTGCAACCAGCTGTTTTTTTAAACATCTGATTCAGTTCATATGCAGTACAGATGCGCGGAATCAGCTTTGGTGTCGTGTGTCTCCTACTGCATACACACGACCACTGTTAAAAACGACTGACACCTGGTGTGCTGGGGAGGGGTGTGTGTCAGAGGGCCTCCATCTCACGGGGGGGACCCAGCCCCTGCAGTTTCATGTCTGGGATAGGCTTTGTAATCTTCAATGACATTCCTATTTGTAATGTGAATCATGGGAGTAATCCCCACTGTAAACGCTTTGATCTGATTTTCTACACACCCGCGATCACCATCAACCAAAATTGTACAAGCGGATCACAGAGGACAGAAATCAGTAGGCCATGCGATTTTTTTTAAGGAGTGTTTTTTACCCATAATCCCATGGGAATCGCTGCTTTTTCGTGATTTTGATGTGTTTGCGCATGGGTTTTTCCCTTAGAAATAAAAAGGCACGGGACAGACAAGGCGGCCCATTGTCTCCGCTGCTTTTCCCCTGTCTATAGAGCCTCTGGCCGCAAGTATTAGGAAAAAACACCATTCAAGGGATTCGTATAGGAAGACAGAAACAAAACTCTCGCTATTTGCGGATGACACACTCCTATACAAACCAAACCCCTTTCCTCGGTAACCAAACATTTTTGAGGTGTTGGAACAATTTAAAGCGATATGCTGTTAAATTATCACAAAGCACAGTAGCATATAGCATAGGTGTACGCACAGAGCAACAAAACCAGCTGAATACCCAATTCCATTTTAAGTGGACTAAAGAATCCATTCATACTAGGGATTCATTTTAGCACAATAAACAATCTCTCTATACCCATACCTACCCCAAAGCCATCAAACAGCTTCACACTACTCAAACAATGGTCACAATACCCTATCTCGTTACAGGCAGAATAAATGCGGTAAGATGACCCTTTTCCCAAATCCTGTACCTTTTAGAGCACTTCCCACTCAGTTACCAAAAACGATCTAGCAGGAATACAGAGAGAATTAACCAATTCATATGGAAAGGCAAAAACCCACCACCCCGAATAAGAGAAACTTATTTAGCTAGACATAAAGACAAAGGGGGATTTGCACTTCCTAGGCTGTACACATACCCAAACGCAGCAGTTTTGCTCAAATGCTCACAGTGTGCTACACAAACCGGCGGCCAAAATGGGTTGACCTAGAAATACACAATTAGCACCTTCCACTCCTCCTCAATCCTGTGGATCCTTCCCAAAGACCGAAAAATAATGCCCCTAGAACAACTTTGTCATAATGATACTCTGGAGATTTGGGACCATATAACAGAAAACACCTACTCAACCTTTCCCCTCGTACTACTCCCTCTTTTTTACCCCTTATCTGGGAGGCAAACACACTATCATAAACGAAAACTGTGGCAACCACGATTTAACTGAGTCCCAGACATATTGAGCCTATCGGGGGTACCCCTATCGTGGGACCAAGCCGATCCAATTTAAAATCCCATCACACTTATGGTAGATTATAACCAAATAGCTAACTACGCTAGAAAATTACACAGCCTGCCCCCCAAGGGACCATTCCATTTGAACAACTCTGCATAAATAATCACTCCTCCCGTGGTATATCACCCTTTATATAAAAAAAATATTCCACGAATTACAACCAATAAATCCAAGGCCTCACAGGCATGGGAGAATACACGTCAGCAAACATTTGAACGTCCATCAGTGGTCCCAAATATACAAGCTTCAGCACAATGCACGCTACCATCCTGATCAAAGAAAAATGGATGGTATGTCACTCTCATCGGCTTCTTGAATAAAATCAACCCTGAACATACAGGGCTTTGCTTCGGGATGCGGCAGCAAAGCGGACCATTCCACTGCTGGTGGGGCTGCCCGTATCCAGAAAAACTTGGATATCCTGTAACACTTATCAATGAAGGTGCTCTCAGAACACGTTAAACTTAACCCTTTTGTAGCACTACTCAACTTCCCCCAGACGGACTCAACAAACAAGCCTCAAACTTTGTTGAATATATATGCCGCCGCAAATAGAGGTTAATAGCAAAACATTGGAAGGGGGGCATAGCCACTAGAGAAAGCTGATAAATAAGATGTGGTGTGATTCAGGATGGAACCATGGCACATCGCTACAGCACTCTAACGAAATGGTCAAAATTTTGGACATTTGTTCTCTAAGAATGGGGAAATGAGGGGGGAGGGGTGCGGGAACGGGGTCCTCGCGGATGCGCATGATACGAGTCCCCTCGAACAAGGCTTGTAAAAGCAACATTGTGTAGTAATATAAACGTTGTAGACAGTAATAACCAATCCAGACAAAACTTTGTTATGGTTTTATTTTAATGTAATTGTAATTTTACGGTTATATAAACAACAAACACGTTATTTTTCTTGAATAAAACGAATGAACAAAAAAGAAATAAAAAAGGCATGTTTGGAAAAAACGCATGCACAATCGCATCAAAACACGCTAGTTGCCTAGCCTTAATAGTCTGATTACAACAGATTTTTGCACTATACTGGCATTTTTAATTCCAAACTGTATAGCCCCATATTACCACCCCCCATTTTCCAAGGGGCAGGTGGCAGAACATCATGGGAGGTACTGTCTAATGTATGACCAATATTTTATTGGCCTAATCCCATGTTTACGTTTCTATCCCCTCGGTATCTGTTTAATAAATCCTAGTTGCTTGCATTGGAATATTCATTTGGCCGACCACAGGTATCGTCCTGCAGTTTCAGTTTTGTCTTTTGACTAACGACCCAAGCAATTTCTCCCGCACCAGAAAACCGATATTCCTAATAGAACATTGCGCAGAGTGACATTTTTTTGCTACTTTATTGTTATTACATTGACTTGCACCTTGTTTATTTGTCACTATAACAGAAAGATATATGACTCCCAGTAAATTGAAATAGGATAAATTATTCTAAACAACTGATCACAGGCTAGAAGGCCGAGGCATTACAGTATTTCTGTCTGACATTTATTCTCTTGAACATGGAAAAGAATATTAGAAAAACCAGAACTGGTCTCAGTATTGGTTTAGGGTTGGAATTGTAAGTTTATCTTTTACGGCAATTTTTTTTTAATATCCAAATGTGTTCCTCACGGTAGAAAAGCTTCTGTATTGACCGAAGGTCACATATGTAGCTTGTTGTGAATATCAGGTACAAGTCATTAAGACAGGCTTGCATAGGGTTCGGAACCGATGTTTTCCTCTCTCAAGCCGTACCGGGTCGATATTTTGAGCGATTTGATTGAATGGCCCAAAATCTTAAAAAATTTTAAGTCCCCACTGCAGAAATCAGCAGAAAGATCGGCAGAACTTTGAGTGGTTCTTCCGATTTGATTTTCCGATAGTTGCAATCGATCAGAAATCCGATTGGAAGACCATCTGTCTGTGTATGGCTGGCTTTACCTAATCCACATTAACCAATCCAATATCTGGCTTAATTATTCTATGAAAGAACCAGTCCCAAGGTATACATATGTTTATAGATTGTGCATTGGACACACCATAGAGACTATAAATTAAAAACCCATTTCTGTGGCTTTGTGGTTTGATTAACGTATTCTAATAGTGTCTTGTGTTTTTCCTAGGGAA
Organism: Hymenochirus boettgeri; assembly: GCA_019447015.1. Classification (NCBI taxonomy): domain Eukaryota; kingdom Metazoa; phylum Chordata; class Amphibia; order Anura; family Pipidae; genus Hymenochirus; species Hymenochirus boettgeri. The sequence goes on along the minus strand of CM033473.1, from coordinate 22,768,156 downwards.
TTAGCAGTCTCTTCAGCTCATTAAAAATTGTGCGGCTTCTCACTTGGACGAGTGGCTCGAAGTTGACCACTACATCGATATTGGAGCAGCAAGTGCTGGTTCTACTGGTGTGTGTGTTTGGATTGGCAGCTCATTGGCTGGCTTGCATTTGGTACAGTTATGGGGCTTCCGAGGTCATGAATGATGGCACAAACAACATAAGAAACGAGAGCTGGCTCGTTCAGTTGGGATCACTATTGGAACTCCTTATCGTTTTAATGTACAGGTTCTGGAAAATGGGAAGGGGGTCCAAGAAGGATTCTGTTTACATTTCATCATTATATTTACCATGACTAGCCTGACAAGCGTTGGATTTGGAAATATTGCCCAACCACAGATGGAAAAAATCTTTGCAGTTGCCATGATGATGATTGGATGTAAGTACATGTTATGGGATTTAGGGCCATGTTACATTTTTATCATAAATATAGAATCTTAATAGAAATATTGGGTTCATTAATCAAAAGTTAATTTTATAAATCTATGTATTTTAATGTACAGTGCTCTAAGTTATCTAATAAACTATATTGACTGGGATGGGAGAAAGCCCAAGAAGAAGGCCAATAAATGGACCCGGAGAGGATCTAAGTGCATGGGTAATGCCCGGTCTTATGCCATACACATGCTCAACCTAGTTTCTTAGGGCATGTCCATCCTTTACAAAAAAAACTGCTCACATAATACCTGCCCCATACGCCAACTGATATATTTTGCACTTTACTTTGTGTGTTTTACTACCAGATATGTAAGGATATTTATTGTCCCCATTCTGGTAGAGTTAGCTGGCCAGTCAATGATTGACTGCTGTTTTCTATGTCTGCCTCCTCTGCACATGCTCAAGCATTTAAAAATCATTGAGCAGAGTTAGAAGGCAGATACAGTACCTTTGCCAGAAAGGAATAACACCATTAAATATCTGCTTCAAAATACATGTAATGAAATGGTAAAAAAAACAGTTGTGGTTGTGGGCAGATAACTGTCAAGTCACCGGTTTTTGGTTTAAAGGGTGGACATGCCCTTTAAGGAATTCTTTGTAAAGATACATGAAATAGTTTATTTTAAATATTTTATCTAAAATAATATTTATATGGTATGGAATAATCTGAAAGGGCTGGGGCTAGAATGCTCACAACTGAAAAACAGAACTATAAAACATTGTGATATTATATATATTATAATCTATTTACAAAACTTGAAAACAGCATTGCTCATTGGATATCACTGGATTGGGATGTAAGGATGACTCCAAAGAAATGATTGGTTGTGTTTTTAAGATTATTATGGTTATTATAAACCTTCGACCCCTGACGATAAAAGAAATCAGTTAGGATGCATTGCATTGCCCTGTGTATTATTTGTTTCGTGAGGAGTAATGAGAAGATGAGAGAGAGAAAAACAATAAACTAATTGCCTGCCATCTTGTTTATTGACACTGGCTATGTTTATAACAGGAATGTTTCTCAACACATCTATTTTTTGATTGGTTCATATTTATTTAACTCATTTGATGCCAGCTGCATTGCATGTTTCCTCCGTGTTATAACTGGTTATTGGCATCTTGATTACTGCCCCAGCAGTTCTTACCGGCCAATATAAGTGCTAAGTTACCCAGATGGATATCGCTTTAGACGTTACATTTGTATGCCATTGGAAAGTAATCTAACTGGGCGTTGACCAGAACATTGGCAGGTGAGTTACATGTATTTGGCACCTTTAAAACCTGACTGTGGATATCAATATGACAATTGAACTTCAAATCTACCTAATATCCTAAAATGTATGACGAGCATTATACTAAGTTCTGGCCTGATGCCCCTTTTTTTTAAAGTCACACAATTAGTACATTTCAGTATTGCATGCTGCATACATTGCGCTAGTCTGCCTAGTCATTTCATTCTGCAGAAATCTCCCAGGTGGTCTAGTGAGACTTCAGGCATCAGGCAGTGTGTATTCTTTAACTTAATCAATGAGGGAAGATAATGTAATATTCCAGCTTATCTTTATTTCCATATTCGAATCCAGATAATTACAAATTGTAGAGCACAGATATTGTACCGTGAAATGAAGACATTGAGATGAGACTGCTAGCAGGGAGGGACCAATTAAAAACCCTTCGCCTATAGCACTGCGGGGAAGTGGAAACAGGGCCCGTGATTAGAACTTGCGTTGTTTCATAGCAAAGTGCAATTTAATGCAGGATGACACAGGGATTAGCACACAAACTTTTTTTAAATAGGCAGTGCAAAAATTCCTTGATATGAATGGTCTTATGGACATGCTGCTTAAAGGAAAGATAAATCAAAGATAAACCCTGGTTTAAGTGATATGCCAATGGTTGAAGAACTCTACACATTGTCATCTTCTTTCCCATAGTTTCTTTATGTCTGATGTCACCATCCCCAATATACACTAATGGTGATCCCCGACCAATTAGCCTAATCTTGCTAAGGTTGAGTGGCCAACATAGCAATTTTGCATAAGCCCATAGACAGACGAGAATCCTCTGCACAAACCAGTGTCATTGAATTCTGCTTTAAAGATGTAAGTCTACACTTCCTATAGTGTGGGGAGCAAATGTTGCACTCAGTTGATGATAATGTTAATGAAGATTTATAACAAAATAACACATTAATCTAAGAAATCTGTATGTTTGGCAGGTCTGGGAGATAAACTTATGTGCCTGATAATGCCCATTTATGCTACTCCTGCTGGGTTAAATAACATCGTTAGCAGACATTTGTATTATCGTCACAGAGCAGAATAAAATGTTCCAGGTTTGTGTTTGTTCATTTTATTTGCTTTCTTTTCCCATGAACTTTTATACAATGTAGATTTCAAATATTTACATTTCCCCTATCAAATTCCAGCCTGATACGTTTTTCTTGTTTTTTTAATAAGAAAGTCGCACAACAGAAACATTACTTTAAATGATATCATTTTATTGCCACCTGATATGCATAGGGAAATTATTTCATGATCATTTGGGTAATGCAAAAAAAGTGTCCCTGTGTTATTAATTCACTGCAAACCAATCGGATGAGTCTTTTTTACTTGTCTACAGAAATTCAACAGCATCATCTGATTGGTTGCTGTACAAATAGGCTGATATTACCGTAAGATCAACACTACAACTAATATATTTTGGTCGACTCAGACCAAACATTGCCTATAATACCGCTGTGATCACTCCACAGCAAAATCATTGGTCCAGGGATTGGAATCAATTGGGCTGGAATAGCGTCACAGGGCCGTTAGGGTAATAATATATATTAGGCATAAACTGTTTGTAAACAGCCCAATAAGAGCAATCATTTAATCTCTATCTATGTAAGCCCCATTAATTTGAGGTTGTATGATTTTGTACGGGGAAGATTAAGAAACCAACAAAATGAATACATTTTTACTCGTCTAGTATGTAGCCCCCTTAATGCACACTGGCCTCAGGAAACGTTCCCAACTATGACATCACTATGACATCCCAACTATAGCAGGACCCCAACCCTCCTGAGCGCCCCAACACTATCTGGAGCTCAATAAATCATTAAAATGTTATTTAGATTAATAGACCATAACATGCTGATTAAACAGATGTTTCACTTTTCACTACCTACTGGCTCTTCCGGTAGCAGCATTTAGTCATGCCTATGACGCGTAATGCCACAGTAATGTTTCCCAAGCTGACTCCTCTATACGTGTGAGCGAGATAATAAGAGGCAGTTTTAGGGGGTGATTTAGCTATAAAGGTTTTTTTTATTTGTGGGTAGACTTAACCTATTTTGAATGCAACAACCGCAGGTAACCCAGAACTGGAAATCATATCACACAGGATCCTGAAATGGATACTAGTAGGAGCCGGGGGAAGACTATTCGTTCCCCACTGAATTAACTGGTACTAAAGAGCAGTCACAGTTGTAGGGTTGCTCATTATCCTGTTTACCTGAAGTCAGTTTAAATGGAAGCGTAGGAACAGGTAGAGATCCGGCACAGACTAGCAGTCACATTTTATTTGAAATTGAGTGAAGTTGAGTGTGTAGAGAAGCGTAAAGTCACTAAAAGTGAAGTGCTTTTAGGATTTGCACTCTCCCATTTCTTTTCATTTTGTGCTACATTATAATTATTCTTCTTTCAAGCTCAGTGCCAGTGCAAAACTCGGTCACAAAAAAAAACAACATTGAGTCGTCAGACCCATTTATAAGACAATAGACGCCATGGAAATCTTCCATCATAATCCGTCGTTTAATCTTCTTGCACCACGAAAGTGGAACTTTTTAACCGCGCTGTGGTTACATTCCGTTCAGCTTTCTCCTGCTCTTTTAAATAATGTTCATTTCCTGTAACCCAGAAGAATATATTCAGTGCATTGAAATACATAATACTTGGAGGGAATCCACAATCAAATAATGACATGTTCTTTTTCTGAAGGCCGTAATACACTACTTTCAGATGAGCATATTCTCACTGTATTTGAAAATATATCACCATCGAAAATTTGGAATTATCACTCTATCGTGTTTTCGTCATAGTAACCATAGTGATCGCCATAGTGACATCATAGTGTCATCATCATCTCCACAGTACATCACTGGTGGTGAACATTAGAAATTGTTATGGAGAAAGGTCAAGACAGCCTGTTAAATTGTCCCTGCCTAGATTTGATTGGTGGACAGTTCAGGAGACCAGAACAAGCACCCAATGTGAGGCTGTGGTCTTGTGGCTTGCTATGCATTACATCCTTAATAAACGGGAGTTTTTCATTATTAGTCCAGTTTGAGCAATGGTCCTATCCATTCGCTAGTTTCAGTGGCATAGTTCCCTAAAATGTAATGAATAGGCACCGATTTGGGGTGATTGTCAGATGTGAACTAATGCAGGCCATGTACTAGTCAATGTTCCATAATGTTCCAACCACTGCTGCTGGCAGATTGTTTTGAAAACAATATTCAGTCACAAAATGAATCTATCCAGTTGATGGATCATCTTGAAGTGTTATGAGCTTTAAATGAAACCAAACATGAATGTGGCCTACCATGGGTTCATTAAAACTCTAATAAGCCTTTTAGGTGAACTTGTGCCCCCCATAACTTAAGCTTCATATACACGTTGGATAATTGTCGTACGATGCAGCTGATGAACGAGCAATCGCACGATATTCGTACGGAAATATAGCGTCAACGATCGGCAAAGACCAAGGACCGTCGCTAATGCCGGCTTTTTCCGACTATCAGCCTGGCGGATTTGTTCTGCTGATTATCGTATATCTGTACATGGTCGGCAAATTATCGTTAACATTCTACAAAAAAAATATATAAGAGGCGCATGCTCGCTTTTTCGTATTGTGCGAAGATAAGAATGTTACGTTACGACGAACGTCTATATCTACCGACTATCATGGTACTATTGCTGCTGTGTGTACAGATGTTGTTTTATTATGACGATTAACTATATTGTCGTTGAACATTCATCGGCTGCACCGTACAAATTTCCAACGTGTGTACGAGGCTAAGAGAAATGATTATACTGCCCTACACCACCCCCTAACAGTACCCGGGTGAGGACCTAAACCCCATGGTTTTGCTCTAGGTACCTCATATCATTTATCAAATCGTCAGTCTGGCTCCACCCTTTTTCACAGTCTGGGGCTGGCCAAACTAGTCCTGAACTTGGAGATGACAGGGCACACCTGGCACTTCATACAGACATCATCATGGGGTTCTAAGGCAAACCTAGCGTTTAGTTCCTCACCCTGTTTACTACTAGAGAGGGGGTATTTACTGCTTTAAATGGGCCAATCCACACTTTAAACCATCAAATGTAAAACCTTGCATTCTGTGATATCGCTACCATATAGGCTACTTGCATTTCTACATTTGGTTTTAGTTTTCTATTGGTAAAATAAGAGTTCCATTGATATCTAGTCTAGTGTAGCGGATCGCGTCTCCAAATGATGTTTGAGAATTATGACTTCATTTTGCTCTAATAACTTTCTCACGCAAAGACTTTTTTTTACCAAGGTGTAATGAGCCTTATGATAGGGTTGGATCCTTGCTGATGTCCTATCACAGCTATCAATTCTAGAGTCGTGATCGGCTTTCCGCTCATCTATGCCTTATCATTTTCATTTTCCCTCTTAATAAAGTATATGGCTCGGCGTGATGCAGCGCATTGCTTTAGTCCCCCGTCACGTGACAGATTTGAGTTAATATAGGTTAGCATTGATTTATGAACTTGCTGATGGTAAATTAAAAGCTGTAGGCTTTGGTTTGTTTAACTAAGTGCTCAACGTCTCAGTGGGAAACCGAGAAGTTCATTATTAGGTGATGCAGACAGATGTGACATATTTCTACATAAGCTGTATTATTATCAACTGCACTACAAATCACACCGGATGTGACTTTGTATTGCCTAATGGCACTAAGAAGCCAATAATCATTACGGCAGATTAATTAAATGTGCTTTCTTTGTTTTTGAATGAAGGAATTGGCCTAGAAGCCAGTATCTAAATTTTCACCAGGTCTGTTGGTGTATTGCTTTCTACAGGAAATACTAGCAATGATCACGCACTTCTGCACATATTAAAGGAAAACTAAACACAAGTTGCTTGTGAGGTTCTCATTCATCCAGGTCGGTATATCTGTTGTATTCAATTAGATCAACTGGACTTGAAATGTAGTTCTTGAAGACGTTTCGCTAGTCATCCGACGGGCTTTCTCAATTCAGAATGACTTGTACAAAATCTGTGGCAATTATGTACCCTGGAAAATCCCAATTACATATCACAGCCAGGTGTTAAGGGTGTGATTAGATAGTGGCTAGAGGGTTTATAGGAACGCCCAGAGTAAGGTGTTAAAACAGCATTGTACATGGCAGACAGTTGGTGTCGAACCCCCCCACCTCTATTTAGGCTTGGTTTCTTTATTTTCACATAAAACTGGTTCAGATATGTTGATGACACCTGGGTTAAAATCCACCAGAAGGAAGTACAAGCTTTCACAGAACACATTATGCGGTGGACCAAAACATTAATTTCACAGGGAAAGGTACAAACAACAACTAGCTTTCTTGGACTGCTTGGTAGAAGTTAGGAAAATGGTAAACTGGAAGTAGAGGTTTACGAAAAACCAACACACACAGATCAGTATTTGATGTTTGACTCCCACCACCCTTTAGATCACAAGCTGGGGTCATCAAACCCTGCAACACAGAGCCGAGAACATCCCCACTAGCACAAGCGAAGGCTAAAGAAATAAACATCTCAGAGGAGCCCTTAAAACTTGTGATTCCAGACTGGGCCTTTGTCAAAGAATTAGAAGGAAAAAAAAACACGAATACCAACAGTGAAGGGGAAAGCAGACAGAGAAAGAACATGGTCATCCCTATGTAGCAGGGGTCTCCGAGAAATTAAAGAATTTTCAAAAAACATCGTATCCCTGTCTGCTTTAAACCGAACAACACACTGAGCAGCAATTGGTACACTCAAAGACCCAATACCAAAACCAAGAAAAGCGACATCATATATGCAGTGCAGTGCAGTGAAGAATGCTCTGATTGTATGTGGGGGAACCAAACAGCACTGCATCAACGTATGGCCCAGCACAGAAGAGCCATTCCTCGGGTCAGGACCAGCCGTGTACTGCATCTTAAGGATAAAGGACATACCTTTGAAGATTGTAATGTTAACATACTGGCGAAGGAACGTGACTGGTTAAGAGAGGTGTGAAGGAGGCCATTTATGTGAAAATAAGAAACCAAGCCTAAATAGAGGTGGGGGGGTTCGACACCAACTGCTGCCAGTACATGCTGTTTTAACACCTTACTCTGGGCGTTCCTATAACACCTCTTAGCCACTATCTAATCACACCACATCTAACACCTGGCTGTGATATGCTAATTGGGATTTTCCAGGGTACATAATTGCCACAGATTTTGTTACAAGTCATTCTGAATTGAGAAAGCCAGTCGGATGACTAGCGAAACGTCTTCAAGACTACATTTCAAGTCCAGTTGATCTAATTGAATACACCAGATAAACACAAGTTGGTTTTTTTTTAAATAAAATCTATAATCCCCTGGGAGCTCTTCCTTCTGACATTCCCTCCATCCCAACAGACCTTCCTATCTGTAACATATTGACATACTAAGTAGAAGTGCCAGCTAGTGGGGTAGAACAGACTTATGCAAGGTCCACGAACAAGTCTCCACATAATGCAAGTGCAAACTCTTAACCCCATACCCAGGGGCTACACTGATAGGTCCAAGCAAACGGCTTGTGTACAGAGTGGGAGGTTTACCTAAAGCTACAAGTGTTTGGCTCCTATTGATTTAAGTTTGTGGGTAAGTACTATCGGGACTTCCCCCCTGTATGAAACCGGCACACCTCTGCATTATACATGCGTGTTACCTACCTGTATCAAAAAGAATGAAAACCCTGGCCCATCACCTGCCAATAATGACATTTTAAAAGACAACACGGGCAAATGGATAAACCATTCAGTATATGGCCATGCAAACCAACAAGGGCAATACACACATGTTGGAGCCTGAATGATTAAAATTATTAATTTTAACATCTTTAAACCCCTCAAACCAAAATTGTATATAGGTAAATACCCCCAAATCTAGTAAGAAAGTTGAAAAATGTAGACCTAACTGAACTTGAATGTTCTGTTAACCTCTTTCTGGTCTTTCAGTCAATGAATAAATGCTATGCCCCTAGCTGCCTGACATAGAAAGGGAGGTGCAGCTGCAGAGGAAAATGGGGTAGAGAATAGTGGAATGTATTTTTTTTTTTACAAGATTTAAAGATAGATACATGGATAAATACTAATGTAGATAATAGATAGAGAGATAGATAGAGAGAGATACATAGATAGAGAGAGATACATAGAGAGATAGAGAGAGGTACATAGAGAGATAGAGAGAGGTACATAGAGATAGAGAGAGATACATAGAGAGATAGAAAGAGATAGATAGAGAGATAGAGAGATCCATAGATAGAGAGATACATAGAGAGATATAGAGAGGTACCTAGAGATAGAGAGAGATACATAGAGAGATAGAGAGAGGTACATAGAGAGATAGAGAGAGGTACATAGAGATAGAGCGAGATACATAGTGAGATAGAAAGAGATAGATAGAGAGATACATAGATAGAGAGATACATAGAATAAGAAGATACATAGAGAGAGAGATACATAGAGAGAGATACTTAGATAGAGAGAGAGATAGATAGAGAGAAAGAGAGATAGATAGATAATGATAGATAGATAGATAGATAGATGATGATAGATAGATAGATAAATAGATACATAGATAGAGAGATAGATAAATAGATACATAGATAGAGAGTAGATTGAGAGAGAGATAGATAGAGAGAAAGAGAGATAGATAGATATATATATATATAGATAATAGATAGATAGATGATAATAGATACATAGATAGATAGATACATAGAGAGATAGAGAGACATAGAGAAAATACATAGAGAGAGATAAATAGAGAGAAGATATATACATAGAGAGATAGATAGATAGATAGATAGAGAGAATCATAGAAAGAAAGAGAGAGAGAGAGAGAGAGAGATAGAGAGAGATACATAGAAAGAATCATAGAAAGAGATATATATATATATATATATATATATATATATATATATATATAGAGAGAGAGAGAGAGATGCATAGATAGAGAGATACATAGAGATATATATATATATATATAGAGAGAGAGAGATGCATAGATAGAGAGATACATAGAGATATATATATATAGAGAGAGAGAGATACATAGAAAGAATCATAGAAAGAGATAGAGAGAGAGAGAGAGATACATAGATATATATATAGTATATATATATATATATAATATAGATAGAGAGAGAGAGATGCATAGATAGAGAGGATACATATATATATATATATATATATATATATATATATATATATATAGATAGAGAGAGAGAGATGCATAGATAGAGAGATACATAGAGAGAGATATATATATATATATATATAGAGAGAGAGATAGATACATAGATATATATATTATAGAGAGAGAGAGAGATCTAGATAGATAAATAGTTAAAAAGGTATTCTCTCAGCGCCAGTGGAAAAGCTGGCGTTAATAAAGAGTTAGATAAAATCTTGGTTTTCAGTAGTTGATTGAGTTGCAGCAGACCAGTCACTCAAAAAATTGCAAATCTTAAAAAATTGTGTGCTGGTTGCGCTGCGTACTCATATACATAAAATGAAAACAAATAGAAACCAATAGATAGGACCAAGGTAAATATGTAGTACAAATCAGAATATCTGAAATATATTAAAAAAGTTTGCAGTGAAGGTAAAGTCTGGATGTAGTCTGCGTGTTCCTATTAATCCCATCAGTGGTTGCTCACACTCTCTCAGTGTTTTTGTAGTTTTGCAGAAAGAATGGGCTGGTTCACACGGTGAAATAGCTGTTAATTTCACTTTAAAAACTTATAATTCAGTTTTAAAATGAGTTTGAGAGCACTTAATAAAATAAAATGAAATAAAATAGATCAACGCGTTTCGCCTTCAGCAAGGCTTTCTCAAGATCATATATTGTATCATATTGATTTTGGGCTATTTATCTCTAAATTCGTGGCAAAAAATCAAAAACAGGAAGTGGTTAAAACCGGAAGTGGGTATCCGTTCCACCCATGGAACGCATACCTAATCAGGACTTTATAAGTTTATTTAATGGGATAACGTGGTTTTTATAAGTGATCCCTACCTCAGAGGGTTGGTTGTGTCTTCAGGATTAGTGTATCAACTCAGTACTGCAGTGTTCTTAAATGCGGCCGTATCTCTACAGTGCATCACCGGAATTGGGTTGCATTCCATTGGTGGAACACATTCAGTGCGATCTCTCCGAATTACATGTACTCTAGAAGGAGAAACTGCTTTTTATTATAGCTGTGGTTTTTAAGGGAGAGGGGGCTAATTGGGGGGTATGTATGTGTATATATAAACAGAGATTAAGCTTTATTTCTATCTTCCATTTTGCAATATCGGTTCCCTCTATAGGTCTATACTGCAAGTGACAAAAATTATTGTATGTATTATGTCTCTTACATCTATTAAGTGTCTGGAAAGATATCTATAGTTAGTCTAACTTTATATAGTAATGAAAGGGGCAGTCATTAATAAATATAATGATTAAAGGGGCAGTCATTAATAAATATAATGATTAAAGGGGCAGTCATTAATAAATATTATGATTAAAGGGGCAGTCATTAATAAATATAATGATTAAAGGGACAGTCATTAATAAATATAATGATTAAAGGGGCAGTCATTAATAAATATAATGATTTAAAGGGACAGTCATTAATAAATATAATGATTAAAGGGACAGTCATTAATAAATATAATGATTAAAGGGACAGTCATTAATAAATATAATGATTAAAGGGGCAGTCATTAATAAATATTATGATTAAAGGGGCAGTCATTAATAAATATTATGATTAAAGGCAACGGTATCAATAAAAGGTATCATCATATATAAAAGGATGTTAAAATATATCAATAAAAAGGCAATTAGTATGTGGGATCTCTCATATTCATTTTGTTAGGGATTGCAACAGTTCTTTCTATAGGAAGCTCCATAAATCGATTTCTTTGTTCAGACCCTTAGGTGCTAAGGTATCAAGTTCATAAATCCATTTTCTTTCTCTTCTTCATAGGGATGCTTGCAGGTCTCCTCCTCTTTCATTTATATTGACAATGTCTATCGGCCAGAAAGTAAAGATCAGATTTCCATTTCACCTAAGAGTTTTAAAACAGAACAATAGCAACAATTGGCTAAAAAATGACTTAAAAGGTTTTTTTTTCCTGTGGAAAGTGTATGGGCTGTAAGGAATCAAAAATACATTGTATCAAATGTTTTTCCAGTAACACAACACAAAAAGAATATACCATAAAAAACTTTATAACATGCAACACAAAAAATATGGTGTACCTAATACAATGTGTATGTGGCAAACAATATGTAGGAGGAACGGGCAGATGTTTAAAAACAAGAATTCGAGAACATCTGAACGGTATGCAAAAAAAAAACAACTCACATTACCACTAGATTTCAATACATGTCACAATAATGGAAATCTGATCTTTACTTTCTGGCCGATAGACATTGTCAATATAAATGAAAGAGGAGGAGACCTGCAAGCATCCCTATGAAGAAGAGAAACAAAATGGATTTATGAACTTGATACCTTAGCACCTAAGGGTCTTAACAAAGAAATCGATTTATGGAGCTTCCTATAGAAATTTTTTGCCACGAATTTAGAGATAAATAGCCCAAAATCAGTATGATACCAATATATGATCTTGAGAAAGCCTTGCTGAAGGCGAAACGCGTTGATCTATTTTATTTCATTTTATTTTATTAAATGCTCTCAAACTCATTTTAAAACTGAATTATAAGTTTTTAAAGTGAGATTCAAAATAAAAGTTTTTAACAGCTATTTCACCGTGTGAACCAGCCCATTCTTTCTGCAAAACTACAAAAATGAGAATGTGAGCAACCACTGATGGGATTAATAGGAACACACGGACTACATCCAGACTTTACCTTCACTGCAAACTTTTTTAATATATTTCAGATATTCTGATTTGTACTACATATTTACCTTGGTCCTAACAATTGGTTTCTATTTGTTTTCATTTTATGTATATGAGTACGCAGAGCAACCAGCACACAATTTTTAAAGAACTAGACAGACAGACAGACAGACAGACAGACAGACAGACAGACAGACAGACAGACAGACAGACAGATAGATAGATAGATAGATAGATAGATACATAGATACATAGATAAATACTACATGAGTAGATAGAGAGATAGACAGACAGATAGATAGATAAGATACATGCAGGGTTATTCAATAAAAGGTCTTATCATTTAAAATGGTGCTAATTTTGCCCCAACCAATCAGATATTATTTAACATTTGAATGCTAACATCTGATTGGTTGGGGCAAAATTAGCACCATTTTAAACAATAAGAACTTTTAATGAATAACCCTGATAGAGAGAGATAGATAGAGAGATAGATAGAGACAGACAGACAGACAGACAGAGACAGACAGACAGATAGATAGATGCATAGATATATAGATAGATAGATAGATACATGGATACATACTAGATGAGTAGATAGATAGAGAGATAGAGAGAGATAGATAGATAGATAGATAGATAGATAGATAGATAGATAGATAGATAGATAGAGAGAGATACATAGATCCATAGATAGATCATAGAGAGATACATAGATAACCTTGATAGAGAGAGAGAGATAGATAGAGAGATAGATAGAGACAGAAAGACAGAAAGACAGACTGACAGATAGATGGATAGATAGATAGATAGATAGATAGATGGATAGATAGATGGATACATGGATATACTAGATGAGTAGATAGATAGATAGAAAGAGATAGAGAGATACATAGATAGACACATAGAGAGTTAGATAGAGAGAGAGATATAGAGAGAGATAGATAAATATATATATATATATATATAGAGAGAGAGAGAGAGATAGAGAGAGATAGATCTAAAGAGATAGACAGACAGAGAGAAAGACAGATAGATAGATAGATACATAGATAAATGCTAGATGAGTAGATAGATAGACAGATCGATAGATAGATAGTAGACGGATATATAGAAAGATACAAAGAGAGAGAGAGATACATAGATAGAGATAGATCTCCGTAAACCTATAATAGATAGATCTCCATATACCGATAATAGGTAGATCTCCGTATACCGATAATACATAGATCTTTGTATACCGATAATAGATTTCCGTATACCGATAATACATAGATCTCCGTATACCGATAATAGATGGATCTCCGTATACCGTTAATAGGTAGATCTCCGTATACTGATAATAGGTAGATCTCCGTATACTGATGATAGATAGATCTCCGTATACTGATGATAGATAGATCTCCGTATACTGATAATACATAGATCTCCGTATACTGATAATAGATAGATCTCCTTACACCGATAATACATAGATCTCCGTATACTGATAATACATAGATCTCCGTATACCGATAATACATAGATCTCAGTATACTGATAATAGATAGATCTCCGTATACCGATAATAGATAGATCTCTGTATACCGATAATACATAGATCTCCGTATACTGATAATAGATAGATCTCCGTATACCGATAATAGGTAGATCTCCGTATACTGATAATAGGTAGATCTCCGTATACTGATGATAGATAGATCTCCGTATACTGATAATACATAGATCTCCGTATACTGATAATACATAGATCTCTGTATACTTATAATAGGCAGATCTCCGTATACTGATAATAGGTAGATCTCCGTATACTGATAATACAGAGATCTCAGTATACTGATAATAGATAGATCTCCGTATACTGATAATAGATGCATCTCCGCATACTGAAAATAGATAGATCTCCTTATACCGATAATACATAGATCTCCGTATACCGATAATACATAGATCTCCGTGTACCGATAATATATAAATCTTCGTATACTGATAATAGATAGATCTCCTTATACCAATAATATATAGATCTCCGGATACTGATAATAGATAGATCTCCTTATACCGATAATATATAGATCTCCGGATACCGATAATAGATAGATCTCCGTATACTGATAATACATAGATCTCCGTATACTGATAATAGATAGATTTCCTTATACTGATAATACATAGATCTCCGTATACCGATAATACATATATATATCTCCGTATACCGATAATATATAGATCTCGCGTATACCGATAAAATGATAGTCTCAGTATATGATATTATAGATCCTCCGTTCGATAATAGCTGTGTTGGGATCTGTCCTTATATTGATAATAGATAGATCTCCTTTTACTGATAATACATAGATCTCCGTATACTGATAATAGATAGATCTCCGTATACTGATAATATATAGATCTCTCTATACCGATAATAGATAGATCTCCGTATACTGATAATACATAGATTTCGTTACTGATAATAGGTAGATCTCTGTATACTGATAATAGATAGATCTCCGTATACTGATAATAGATAATCTCCGTATACTGATAATACATAATTTCCGTATACTGATAATATATATATCTCTGTATACCGATAATAGATAGATCTCCGTATACTGATAATACATAGATTTCCGTAACTGATTAGATAGATCTCTGTATACCATAATAGATAGTTTCCGTATACTGATAATACATAGATTTCCGTATACTGATAATATATAGATCTCTGTATACCGATAATAGATAGATCTCCGTATACTGATAATACATAGATTTCCGTATGCTGATAATAGATAGATCTTCGTATACTGATAATATATAGATCTCTGTATACCGATAATAGATAGATCTCCGTATACTGATAATACTAGATTTCCGTATACTGATATAGATAGATCTCTGTACACCGATAATAGATAGTCTCTGTATACTATAATATAGATTTCCGTATACTGATAATATATAGATCTCTGTATAACCGATAATAGATAGATCTCCGTATACTGATAATACATAGATTTCCGTAAACTGATAATTATAGATCTCTGTATACCGATAATAGATAGATCTCCTATACTGATAATACATAGATCTCCGTATACTGATAATAGATAGATCTCCGTATACTGATAATAGATAGATCTCCGTATACTGATAATAGATAGATCTCCGTATACTGATAATAGATAGATCTCCATATACCGGTAATAGATAGATCTCCGTATATCGATAATACATAGATCTCCGTATACTGATAATACATAGATTTCCGTATACTGATAATACATAGATCTCTGTATACCGATAATACATAGATCTCCGTATACAGATAATAGAAGTCTCGTATACGATATAGATAGATCTCCGTATACTGATAATACATAGATCTCCGTATACTGAAATAGATAGATCCTCCGTATACTGATAATATATAGATTTCCGTATACTGATAATACATAGATCTCCGTATACCATATAGGTAGATCTTGTATACATATATACATAATCTCTGTATACCGATAATAAGGTAGATCTCCGTATACCGATAATACATAGATTTTCCGTATACCGATAATACATAGATCTCCGTATACCGATAATAGGTAGATCTCCGTATACTGATAATACATCGATTTCGTATACCGATAATAGATAGATCTCTGTATACCGATAATACATAGATCTCCATATACCGATAATACATAATCTTGTTACCTAATAGGTAGATCTCCGTATACCAATATAGGTAGATCTCCGTATACTGATAATAGATAGATCTCTGTAACCGAGAATAGTAGATCTCCGTATACCAATAATAGGTAGATTTCCGTATACCGAATAATACATAGATCTCTGTATACTGATAATAAGATAGATCTCCGTATACCGATAATAGGTAGATCTCCGTATACCGTAATAGGTAGATCTCTGTATACTGATAATACATAGATCTCTGATACCTTAATAGGTAGATCTCCGTATACCGATAATACATAGATTTCCGTATACCGATAATACATAGATCTCCGTATACCGATAATAGGTAGATCTCCGTATACTGATTACATAGATTTCCGTATACCGATAAGAGATAGATCTCCGTATACTGATAATATATAGATCTCCGTATACTGATAATAGATAGATCTCCGTATACTGATAATACATAGATCTCAGTATACTGATAATAGATAGATCTCCGTATACTGATAATACATAGATCTCAGTATACTGATAATAGATAGAATCTCCGTATACTGTACTACAGATGATCGCAGTATACTGATAATAATAGATCTCCGTTACTGATAATACATAGATCCTCCGTACTGATAATATATAGATCTCTGCATACCGATAATAGATAGATCTCCGTATACTGATAATACATAGATTTCCGTATACTGATAATAGATAGATCTCTGTATACTGATAATAGATAGATCTCCGTATACTGATAATACATAGATTTCCGTATACTGATAATATATATATCTCTGTATACCGATAATAGATAGATCTCCGTATACTGATATACAACATAGATTTCCGTATACCGATAATAGATGATCTCTGTATACCGATAATAGTAGATCTCCGTATACCTGATAATACATAAGATTTCCGTATACTGATAATATATAGATCTCTGTATACCGATAATAGATAGATCTCCGTATACTGATAATACATAGATCTCCGTATACTGATAATACATAGATTTCCGTATACTGATAATACATAGATCTCCGTATACTGATAATAGATAGATCTTCGTATACTGATAATAGATAGATCTCCGTATACTGATAATAGATAGATCTCCGTATACTGATAATAGATAGATCTCCGTATACCTAATAATATGATAGATCTCCGTATACTGATAATAGATAGTATCCTAGCGATATACTGATAATAGATAGATCTCCTTATACTGATAATACATAGATCTTCCGTATACCGATAATACTAGATCTCCGTGTACACGATAATATATAGATCTTCGTATACTGATAATAGATAGATCTCCTTATACCGATAATATATAGATCTCCGAGACTGATATAGATAGATCTCCTTATAACCGATAATATATAGATCTCCGGATACCGATAATAGATAGATCTCCGTATACTGATAATACATAGATCTCCGTATACTGATAATAGATAGATCTCCTTATACTGATATACATAGATCTCCGTATACCGATAATACTATATCTCCGTTACCGATATATATAGATCTCCGTATACACGAAATAGATAGATCTCCGTATACTGATAATAGATAGATCTCCGTATACTGATAATAGATAGATCTCCTTATATCGATAATAGATATATCCCTTTTACTGATAATCATAATCTCCGTATACTGATATAGATAGATCTCCGATACTGATAATTATAGATCTCTCTACCGTAATAGATCGATCTCCGTATACTGATAATACATAGATTTCCGTATACTGATAATAGGTATCTCTGTATACTGATAATAGATAGATATCCGTATACTGATAATACATAATTTCCGTATACTGAAATATATAGATCTCGTATACCGATAATAGATAGATCTCCGTATACTGATAATACATAGATCTCCGTATACTGATAATACATAGATTTCCGTATACTGATAATATATAGATCTCTGTATACCGATAATAGATAGATCTCCGTATACTGATAATACATAGATTTCCGTATACTGATAATACATAGATCTCCGTATACTGATAATAGATAGATCTTCGTATACTGATAATAGATAGATCTCCGTATACCGATAATAGATAGATCTCCGTATACGGATAATAATAGATTCTCCGTATACTGATAATAGATAGATCCTGTATACCGATAATACATACATAGATCCCGTATACTGTAATAGATATGACTCCCGTATACTGATAATAGATAGATCTCCGTATACTGTAATACATAGATCTCCGTATACCGATAATAGATAGATCTCCGTATACTGATAATATTAGTTCCGTATACTGATATAGTAGATCTCCGTATACTGATAATAGATAGATCTCGTACTGATAATAGATAGATCTCCGTATACCGATAATATATAGATCTCCGTATACTGATAATATATAGATCTCCGTATACTGATAATACATAGATCTCAGTATACTGATAATAGGTAGATCTCCGTATACTGATAATAGATGGATCTCCGTATACTGATAATATATAGACCTCCGTATACTGGTAATACATAGATCTCAGTATACTGATAATAGGTAGATCTCCGTATACTGATAATAGGTAGATCTTGAATGCCCTATAAATTTTTTGTGTTTTGGCTGTTTTCTGCTTTATGGATATTTTATTCTTATTATTTTTTTAAAAGATTCAACGTTGGTCCTCTTGTGAAGCATCCTGCAGATTGGCCTTATGGCACGGAGAGACATAAGCTGTTTATGTGTTTTAGTTCCTAAATAACAGATGGCACAAGGACGATTACATCAATCCATCATTGGTGGCCCTGGACAAGTCTGTTACATTTTTATTTTTTTTAATGATAAAACCTTGAATTCCTTTTTCACCAGTGGTTTGAATTAAAATGCCAGTCACTTTCACATAATAACGCCATTTGCATTTAGCGTTTCACTTGAGTGCTTGGGATCTGTGCCTGGCACTTTCTTCCCATGGTACGTACACAGCAATGGCTGATATAGTCTATTATACTTTTGTTATTGCGTACTGTATCTCAATATCATTTTCTTTAGAGCTCAAATTGCAGGGGCCTGTTCAGCGCCATTTATACTGGAGTGAGGACCAAGACGTGATCCAGTTACAGGGCTTGATACAGAGTTTTGCGATACTTGCTACATTTTGTTTTTTGGGGATGCCCACAGCTTTGTGACCCCCACGGTTTGGTGATAATCGGTTTCCTGTTCTTTCATGATTTGGTGGCACTCATGCCTGTGACCTGCAGCAGCAAGCGCAGTCAATACTAGGAATAAAGGCACGCACTTCCGGCTGTTTGCTTTTTTATTGTGACTTTTTTTTTTCATTGTGACATTCTGACACAACCTGTAACAAAGGTTACAAGCGATTGCACCTGTATCATTCGCTCGGAGGTTGCTGGGGGTCGTTGGTCAGTCCGTGCGCCGGATGTGTGTATGAAACTTTAAGGTCATTATACACGTGAAATCGTGGGGCCCTTTCATCCACAATCCCCGACCAAGCATCTATACACTTACCGATCACGCATTTGTACGAAGCTATAAAGTAATGACAACTCTTTATAAAATAGGTTAGTGTTACCTAACAATAGGAAATATGCTTGTGAAGGTTCTCATTCATACAGGTCATGGTATATCTGTAATATTCATTCATCCAGGTCATGGCATATCTGTAATATTCATTCATCCAGGTCACGGTATATCTGTAATATTCATTCATCCAGGTCATGGTATATCTGTAAATATTCATCCATCCAGGTCATGGTATATCTGTATATTCATTCATCCAGGTCATGGTATATCTGTAATTCATTCATCCAGGTCATGGTATATCTGTAATATTCATCCATCCAGGTCATGGTATATCTGTAATATTCATCATCCAGGTCATGGTATATCTGTAATATTCATTATACCAGTCCATGGTATATCCTGTAATATTCATTATCCGGTCATGTATATCTGTAATATTCATATTCATCCAGGTCATGGTTCTGTAATTTCATTCATCCAGGTCAGGTATATCTGTAATATTCATTCATTCAGGTCATATCTGTAATATTAATTCATCCGGTCATGGTATATATGTATTATTTAATTCACCAGGTCATGGTATATCTGTAATATTCATTCATCCAGTCACAGTCTATCTGTAATATTTCTTCACCAGTCACGGTATAATCTGTAATATTCATTCATCCAGGTCACAGTCTTCTGTAATATTCATTCATCCAGGTCATGGTATATCTGTAATATTTATTCCATACCAGGTCAATTGTGTCATGTAATCTGTAATATTCATCCATCCAGGTCATGGTATATCTGTAATATTCATTCATCCAGGTCATGGTATAATCTGTAATATCTATTCATCCAGTCATGGTATATCTGTAATATTTTTTTTTAAAATTCACTCCAGGTCATGGTATATCTGTATAATCTTCATCCAGGTCATGGTAATATCTGTAATATTATTATCATACCAGTCATGGTATATCTGTAATATTCATTCATCCAGGTCCGGTATATCTGTAATATCATTCATCCAGGTACGGTATCTAATTTCTCCTCGTCAGTATTCTTATATTCATCATCCAGTCATGTATCTCTGTATTCATCCATCCGGTCACCGGTATATCTGTAATATCATCCATCCGGTCACGGTATCTCTGTAATATTCATTCATCCAGGTCAGGTATATCTGTATTTCTTCATCCAGGTCATGGTATATCTGTAATATCATTCATCAGGTCAAGTATATCTGTATCATTCATTCATCCAGTTTCATTGGGTCTATCTGATATTCATTCATCCAGGTCATGTATCTGTAATATTCATTCATCCAGGTCATGGTATATCTGTAAATTTCATCCTTAGGTCAGGTACTATCTGTAATATTCATTCATCCAGCGTCATTATCCTAATCGTTAATTCTCAGGTCATGGTATATAATATATGATAATTCTCATCCAGGTCATGGTATAAATCTGTAATATTCATTATCCATCGGTCACGGTAGATCTGTAATTTACATCCATCCAGTCATGGGCTATCGGAATATACATTTATCCAGGTCATGTTATCTGTATATTTATTCATACAGTTCATGGTATATCTGTAATTTCATTCATCCAGGTCATGGTATAGCTGTAATATTCATTCATCCAGGTCATGGTAATATCTGTATATTATTCATCCAGGTCATGGTATATCTGTAATATTATTCATCAGGTCATGTATTATCTGTAATATTCATTCATCCAGGTCATGGTATATCTGTACTATTCATCCATCCAGGTCATGGTATAATCTGTAATATTCATCCATCCAGGTCACGTAGATCTATATATTCATCCATCCAGGTCATGTCAATATCTGTAATATTCATCCATCTAGGTCATGGTATATCTGTAATATTCATCATCCAGGTCATGGTATATCTAATATTCATTCATCCAGGTCTGTTATATCTGTATATTCATTCATTCCAGGTCAGGTAGATCTGTAATATTCATCCATCCAGGTCATGGTCTATTCTGTAATATTCATTCATCCAGGTCATGGTATATCTGTAATATTTATTCATACAGGTCATGGTATATCTGTAATATTCATTCATCCAGGTCATGGTATATTCTTGTAATATTCATTCATCCAGGTCATATGGTATATCGTAATATTCATTCATCCAGGTCATGTAATTCTGTAATATTATTCATACAGGTCATGGTATATCTGTAATATTCATTCATCCAGGTCATGGTATATCTGTAATTTTATTCATACAGGTACTGGTATATCTGTAATATTCTTCATCCGTCACGGTATATCTGTAATATTCATTCATCCAGGTCACGGATATCTGTAAATATTCATCCATCCATCACGTATATCTGTAATATCATTCATCCAGCAGTGATATCTATATTCATTCTCCAGGTCACGGTATATCTGTAAATATTCATTCATCCGTCACGGTATATCTGTAAAATATCATCATCCAGTCACGGTATATCTGTAATATTCATCCATCCAGGCACGGTATCTGATATCATCCATCCAGGTCATGGTATATCTGTATATTCATCTACATCCATCCAGGTCCGTTATCTGTAATATTCATTCCATCGGTCAGGTATATCTGTAATATTCATCATCCAGGTCATGGTATATCTGATATTCATATCATCCGGTCATGTATTCTGAATATTCATTCATCAGGTCATGGTATATCTGTAATATTCATCCATCCAGGTCATGGTATAATCTGTAATATTCATCCCATCCAGTCACGGTAGATCTATACTATATTCATCCATCCAGGTCCATGGTCTATCTTGTAATATTCATCCATCTAGGTCATGGTATATCTGTAATATTCACTCATCTAGGTCATGGTATATCTGTAATATTCATTCATCCAGGTCATGGTATATCTGTAATATTCATCCATCCAGGTCATGGTCTATCTGTAATATTCATTCATCCAGGTCATGGTAATATCTGTCATATTCATCCATCCCAGGTCCATGGTATATCTGTAATATTCATCCATCCAGGTCAGGTATATCTGTAATATTCATCCATCCAGGTCATGTATCTTAATATTATTCATCCAGGTCATGGTATATCTGTAATATTCTTCAACATCCAGGTCATGGTCTATCTGTAATATTCATCCATCTAGGTCATGGTATTCTGTCATATTCTCCATAACGTCTTCAAGTCCGGTGATCTAATTTAATACACAGATTTAACAAATGGGAAGTTTGTGATAGCCACTCTTAGTAATGCCTGAATGGGTTTAAGTTTACCTGCCTGGATGCAAATATCCAGGTGTCTTGGGGGTTGGGGGGCTCAGCTTCTTCTTTAAGGGAATGTCCACCATTAAAACCAACAAAAAAAATGGTTAATTTTTCACTTACCTGCCCCCCACCCCAACTGATATACTTTGCAACTTATTTCCTGCATTACTAACCAGATATGGTATTTAAAGATAATTGTTGCCTCCGTTCGGAAGAGGGAGCTGGCTCCTTCCTCCATGCCTTTAATTAAGCTGTGCCAACTGACATCACAGCCAGTGGTTGACTGCTGTTTCCCCCTGCTGCCATCCTCTGCACATGCTCAAGTTTATAAAAGCTCATTGAGCAAGGGGAGCATACCTTTGCAGAAAGTTTATAAAAACGTATCATTAATATCTGGTTACAAATGCATAGAATAAACTGTTAAAAATAGCATTTGGGGTTGCAGACAGTTTTTTTGTTTTAGGGTGGACATTGCCCTAAACAGTAACAATGGCCACATTAAGAAGATAATGTACAATATCTCACACAAACAATATCTCCACCAATCACAATCTCTCCACACAATATACACTATATCTGTACAGTGCATTTCTCACGGCTCCTACACACTGCGACATGCGAAACTCGATGTGTATGCAAGAAAGTATCATCCGACAATCGGCGGTGTATGGCGCTTTGTCAGTTAAAACAGTCATAAGGCAGGTTCAACCGCAATTTTATACTGATAATAGATAGATCTCCGTATACTGATAATAGATAGATCTCTGTATACCGATAATACATAGATTTCCGTATACTGATAATAGATAGATCTCCGTATACTGATAATACATAGATCTCCGTATACCGATAATACATAGATCTCCGTGTACCGATAATATATAGATCTTCGTATACTGATAATAGATAGATCTCCTTATACCGATAATATATAGATCTCCGGAGACTGATAATAGATAGATCTCCTTATACCGATAATATATAGATCTCCGGATACCGATAATAGATAGATCTCCGTATACTGATAATACATAGATCTCCGTATACTGATAATAGATAGATCTCCTTATACTGATAATACATAGATCTCCGTATACCGATAATACATATATCTCCGTATACCGATAATATATAGATCTCCGTATACCGATAATAGATAGATCTCCGTATACTGATAATAGATAGATCTCCGTATACTGATAATAGATAGATCTCCTTATATCGATAATAGATAGATCTCCTTTTACTGATAATACATAGATCTCCGTATACTGATAATAGATAGATCTCCGTATACTGATAATATATAGATCTCTCTATACCGATAATAGATAGATCTCCGTATACTGATAATACATAGATTTCCGTATACTGATAATAGGTAGATCTCTGTATACTGATAATAGATAGATATCCGTATACTGATAATACATAGATTTCCGTATACTGATAATATATAGTAATAGAATCTCTGTATAATAAAATACCGATAATAAGAGATTCCGATACGATACCTACAGAGAATCTCCGTCTACTAGATCTTCTAACCGTATAGTATTCTCCGTATACTGATAATAGATAGATCTCCGTATACTTATACTAGAATAGATCTCCGTATACTGATATAAGATAGATCTCCATATACCGTCAGAGATAAGATCTCCGTATACTGATAATACAATAGATCTCCGTTACGATAATACGTAGATTTTCCGTATACTGATAATATAGATCTCTGATACCGATAATAATAGATTCCGTATACGATAATTAGATCGATCTTCAGTATATACTGATAAATATATAGATCTCCGTATACTGATAATCATAGATCTCCGTATACTGATAATAGATAGATCTCCGTTATAATATAGATCTCCGTATACTGATAATACATAGATCTCCGTATACAATATAATCGCTGTAATCTCTGTATACTCGATATATACATAAATCTCAGTAACCTGTAATAGATAGTTAGATCTTCCTATACCGATAATACATAGATCTCCGTATACCGATAACATAGATCTCCGTCTACCGATACATAGTAGATCTCCGTATACTGATAGACTACATGATTCTCCGTATACCCGTATAGATAGAATCTCCGTATACCGATAATACATAGATCTCCGTATACGATAATACATAGATCTCTTGATATAACCGAATAAGAGGTAGATCTCCGTATACAATAATAGATTCTCCGTATACTGATAATAAGTATATCTCGTATACCGATAATAAGTAGCATCTCCGTATACCAATAATAGGTAGATTTCCGTGTATCCCGATATACATAGATCTTGCTCGTATACTGATAATAGATAGATCTCCGTAACTCGATAATATGATAGATCTCCGTATACCCTGATAATAGTTATATCTCCTGTATACTGATAATGTATACCTGATCTAAACTGTAATATCCGATAATAGGATAGATCTCCGTATACGATAATACATAGATTTCCGTTACTGATAATAATAGATCTCGTATACCGATATAGTAGATCTCCGTATACTGATAATACATATATTCCGTATACCTGTAAGATAGATCTCCGTATATACTGATAATATATAGATTCATCCGTATAACGATTAAAGACTCCGTATACTGATAATAATAGATCTCATGTATAACTGATAATAGATAGATCTCCGTATACTGATAATACATAGATTTCGCGTATACTGATAAATAGAATAGAATCTCCTGTATACTGATATCATCATAGATGCTCGTATACGATAATATAGTCATAACCGTATATGATAAGACATAGATCTCCGTTACGTATGACTCTGATAGATAATAGATAATTCCGTATACTGATAATACTATAGATTTCCGTATACTGATAATATATAGATCTCTGTATACTGATAATAGAGATAGATCTCCGTATACTGAATATACATAGATTTCCGAACTGATAATATATATATCTCTGTATACCGATAATAGATAGATCTCCGTTACCTGAGATAATACTAGATTATACGATAGATAGATCTCTGTATACGATATGATAAATCTCCGTATACTGATAATAATAGATTCTTCCGTATACTGATATATATGATTCTCTATACCGTAATAGATAGATCTCCGTATATCGATAATACAGATTCCGTATACTGCTAATACCTACATAGATTTCCGTATCACTGATAATACATAGATCTCTCGTATACTGATAATAATAGATCTCATACTGATAATAGATAGATCTCCGTATACTGATAATAGATAGATCTCCGTATACTGATAATAGTATAGATCTCCCGTATAACCGTATATAGATAGATCTCCGTATACTGATAATACCTATCTATAGATATCTCCGTGATTACTGATAATATATAGATCTCTGTAATACCGATAAGATCATAGATTCCTACCGTATACTGATAATAGATAGATCCCGTATACCTGATAATACATAGATCTCCGTATACTATACGATAATACATAATTCTCCGTATACTGATAATATAGTAGATCTTCGATACTGATAATAGATAGATCTCCTATGGACCGATAATAATTAGTCTCTATACGAATAATAATAGATCTCCTATACCGATAATATAATAGATCTTTCCGTATACCGATAATAGATAGATCTCCGTATACTCGATATATCATCGATCTCCGTATACTGATAATAGATAGATCTCTTATACAAATACATAGATCTCCGTATCCGATAATACATAATCTCCGTATACCGATAATATATAGATCTCCGTATACCGATAATAGTAGATCTCCGTATAACTGATACATAGATTCGATCTCCGTATCCGAGAATACGATAGATCTCCTTTATACGCATAATAGTAGATCTCCTTGTATACCGATAATACATAGATCTCCGTATACTGATAATAGATAGATCTCCGTATTGATAATATAGATCTCTTATACCGATAATAGATAGATCTCCTTATACTGATAATAATAGAGTTATCCGTATACGGATAATAGTAGATCTCCTCTGTATACTGATAATAATAGATATCCGTATACTGATAATACATAGATTTTCCGTATACTGATATATATAGATCTCTGTAACTATAATAGATCGATCTCCGTATAACGATATACATAGATCTCGTATACTGATAATAATAGATTCCGTATACGTGATCATATAATATATCTCTGTATACCGATAATAGATAGATCTCCGTATACTGATAATACATAGATTTCCGTATACTGCAGTAATAATAGATCTCCGTATACTGATAATACATAGATCTTCCGTATACTGATAAATAGATCTCTCGATACCGATAATAATAGCTCTCCGTATACGATATAGATAGATCTCCGTATACTGATAATACAGATATGATCTCGTATACCGATAATACATAGATCCGTCGTAATAACTGATCGATAATAGATCTCCGTATATCTGATAATAGATAGATCTCCGTATACTGATAATACCTTACTGACCCGTATACCGATAATAGATAGATCTCCGTATACTGATAATATATAGATTCCGTACTGATATAATAGATATATCTGCCGTATACTGATAATAAGATAGATCTCGTATACTGATAATAGATAGATCTCCTCTTATACCGATAATTAGTAGATCCTCCGTAACGTAAATATAGTAGATCTCCGTATACTGATATAATGATCAAGTATACTGACTGTCGTATACATAATAGATGATCTCCGATACTGATATACTATATGACCCTCTCCGTATACTGGTAATAATAGATCTCAGTATACCGATAATAGTATAGTCTCCGATACTGATATAAGTTAGATCTTTGAATGCCTATAAATTGTGTTTTGGCTGTTTTCTGCTTCTGGATATTTATTCTCTTTTATTTTATTGTAAAAAAGATTCAACGTTGGTCCATTCTTGTGAGCATCTGCAGTATTGGGCCTTTAGGCACGAGAAGACATAAGCGGTTAATGTGTTTTAAGTTTCCTAAATAATCAATGGCACAAGGACGAGTTACATCATATCCATCATTGGTGGCCCTCAGGACAATTCTGTTTACCTTTTATTTTTTTTAATTAATGATAACCTTGAATTCCTTTTCACCAGTGGTTTGAATTCAATGCCAGTCACTTTCCACATCAATAACGCCATTTGCATTTAGCGTTCACTTGAGTGGTCTTGGGATCTGTGCTCTTCACTTTCTGTCCCATGGTTAAAGTACAACAAGCAATGCTATATAGTCATTATACTTTTGTTATTTGCGTCCTTATCTCAATATCATTTTCTTTAGAGCTCAAATTGCAGGGCCTTTTCAAGCGCCATTTATACTGGAGTGAGGACCAGACGTGATCCAGTTACAGGGCTTGATACAGATTTTTTGGCGATACTTTGCTACATTGTTTTGTTGGGACTGTGTCCACAGCTGTGTGACCCCCACGGCTTTGGTGAAACTCGGTTTCCTGTGTCTTTTGTCAGTGAGTTGGTGGCACTCATGCCTGTGACCTGCAGAGCATGCAAGGCCGTCCAATTACTAGGAATAACAAAGGCCACGCACTTCCGCTGGTTTGCGTTTTTTATTGTGACTTTTTTTTTTTTTTTTTTTTTTTTCAATTGTGACATTCTGACACAACCTGGTAACAAAGGTTTACACGCATTTGCACCTGTAATCAATTCGCCTTCGGAAGTTGCTGGGGGGGTCCGTTGGTCTCCCGTGCCCGGATTGTGTGTATGAAACTTTAAAAGGTCATTACACGGAAATCGTGGAGGCCCTTTCATCCACAATCCCCGACCAATCATCTATACACTTCCCGTCACACGCATTTGTACGAAGCCTATAAAGTATGAAACTCTTATAAATAGGTTTAGTGTTACCTACATATAGGAAATATGCTTGTGAAGGTTCTCATTCATACAGGTTCATGGTATATCTGTGATATTCATTCATCCAGGTCATTGCATATCTGTAATATTCATTCATCCAGGTCACGGTATATCTGTAATATTCATCCTTCCTTCAGCCAGGTCATGTATATTCTGTTAATATTCATCCATCCGGTCATGGTATAATCTGTAATACGGCATTCTCCATGTCATGGTAATATCTGTAATTTCCTTCAATCCAGGTCATGGTATCTCTGTCATATTCATCCATCCAGGTCATGGTATATCTGTAAATTCATCCATCCAGGTCCTGGATATCTTGTACTCTTCATGTATCCCGGTCATGGTATATTCGTAATATGCCAATTCAACAACCAAAAAAATCCGTATACTGATAATACATAGATCTCCGTATACTGATAATAGATAGATCTTCGTATACTGATAATAGATAGATCTCCGTATACCGATAATAGATAGATCTCCGTATACGGATAATAGATAGATCTCCGTATACTGATAATAGATAGATCTCTGTATACCGATAATAGATAGATCTCCGTATACTGATAATACATAGATCTCCGTATACTGATAATACATAGATTTCCGTATACTGATAATATATAGATCTCTGTATACCGATAATAGATAGATCTCCGTATACTGATAATATATAGATTTCCGTATACTGATAATACATAGATCTCCGTATACCAATAATAGGTAGATCTCTGTATACTGATAATACATAAATCTCTGTATACCGATAATAGGTAGATCTCCGTATACCGATAATACATAGATTTCCGTATACCGATAATACATAGATCTCCGTATACCGATAATAGGTAGATCTCCGTATACTGATAATACATCGATTTCCGTATACCGATAATAGATAGATCTCTGTATACCGATAATACATAGATCTCCGTATACCGATAATACATAGATCTTTGTATACCGATAATAGGTAGATCTCCGTATACCAATAATAGGTAGATCTCCGTATACTGATAATAGATAGATCTCTGTATACCGAGAATAGGTAGATCTCCGTATACCAATAATAGGTAGATTTCCGTATACCGATAATACATAGATCTCTGTATACTGATAATAGATAGATCTCCGTATACCGATAATAGGTAGATCTCCGTATACCGATAATAGGTAGATCTCTGTATACTGATAATACATAGATCTCTGTATACCGATAATAGGTAGATCTCCGTATACCGATAATACATAGATTTCCGTATACCGATAATACATAGATCTCCGTATACCGATAATAGGTAGATCTCCGTATACTGATAATACATAGATTTCCGTATACCGATAAGAGATAGATCTCCGTATACTGATAATATATAGATCTCCGTATACTGATAATAGATAGATCTCCGTATACTGATAAATACTGATAATAGATAGATCTCCGTATACTGATAATACATAGATCTCAGTATACTGATAATAGATAGATCTCCGTATACTGATAATACATAGATCATGGTATATCTGTAATATTCATTCATCCAGGTCATGGTATATCTGTAGTATTCATCCATCCGGGTCATGGTATATCTGTAATATTCATTCATCCAGGTCACGGTATATCTGTAATATTCATCCATCCGGGTCATGGTCTATCTGTAATATTCATCCATCTAGGTCATGGTATATCTGTAATATTCATCCATCCAGGTCATGGTATATCTATAATATTCATTCATCCATGTCATGGTATATCTGTAATATTCATCCATCCAGGTCACAGTATATCTGTAATATTCATTCATCCGGGTCATGGTATATCTGTAATATTCATCCATCCAGGTCATGGTATATCTGTAATATTCATTCATCCGGGTCATGGTATATCTGTAATATTCATGCTTGGGGCTATATAAACCCTATAATTACGATTAGAGCTCCATTTAGACCCGATAATATATCCGTATAATAGCTATTTATCATACATTAATAATAATATTAGGTAGATCTCCGTTATACCGATAATTACAGTAGATGATCTTTGTTCTACCGATAATAGATTTCCGTGTTATACGATTAACTGCTAACAGAAACTTTACAATAGATCTCCCCGTATACCGGAGAAGAGAGGGGATTCTCCGTTCGTTTGGTATACCGTGAAGAGGTTAGAGCTACGCGAGTACGGATAAATAGCTTTTGAGGGGAGCGAGGGTGGAGATCTCCGCGCTACTGATGATAGAGAGAGATCGCCGTGAGGAGGCTGATGAGAGAGAGATCGCCGATCGGGGCGTTTCGGAGGGTGTGAGGTGTATTTGGTTATTTCTCTCGGATTTTTTTTCTGATATTACGGAGAAGGGACAGAGAGCTCAGTGGGGTTTATTTTTATTACTGAATAATGATAGATCTCTTACACGATAAACATAGATCTCAGTAT
The DNA here is from genome assembly GCA_019447015.1 of Hymenochirus boettgeri. NCBI lineage: Eukaryota > Metazoa > Chordata > Amphibia > Anura > Pipidae > Hymenochirus > Hymenochirus boettgeri. Next base: position 22,736,690 of record CM033473.1, on the reverse strand, counting down.
ACTGATGAATCATAGATCTAAGGGTTGGGTGGTCCGTTTAGTACCGAATAAACAGAGATCTCACCGTGGTATACTGATATATAGATAGATTCCCGCGTCTATATTTTACCTGATAAAGAGACTTAATCTCGGTCTATGTATACCGATAAATACATAGATCTTCCGTATTACTGATATAGATAGATCTCCGTTTTTTCTTTTTTCTTTTTTTATACCCGCTCATAGGTTTAGATTTTTAGATCCTCCGTTTTGGTTTTTATACTGATACTTTTTTTTTTTGTTGACAGTGCAAATTCCATAGGTTATTTTAGAGTAGGGGTAGCTCTCAGTATTTACTGATGGATGATAAATTTATTTTTAGATAGATATCCGTATACTGATAATCATAGATCTCGGCTTTTCTTTATTTTTTTTACTGATACTACATAGATCTCTGTATACCTGTAAATAGGCAGATATCCGTTATACTGGATATAGGGTTTTAGATCTCCGTATCTATACTGAACTACAGAGATCCAGTATATCCTGACTAATAGATGAATACCGTATTTAGTATTAGGATAAATAGGATGCATCTCCGCATCACCATTACCTGAAAATAAGATAGATCTCCTCTAACCGGATATCAGACATAGATCTCCGTATACAGTAATGAATAGATTCCGGTGTTGTACCGAATAATATTAAATCTTCGATTTACTTGCTAATAGATAGATCTCCTTATTTCCCAACTAATCTCTATGATTCCGGGATACTGCACGAGAATATAGAAGGATTAGAGCACCTTATTAAGATTAATATAAATTAAGATCTACGTGGATACCGATAATACGATAGATCTCCGTAACTGATAAATAATACATAGTCTCCGTTATTATACTGATAAATAGATTAGATTTCCTTATTTACTGATAATAATACATAGATCTCCGGGTCTTTGTTTTATTTTTGTGGTTTTTTATTGTATCCTGTTTTGTGTTTTATCCGTTCGACTTTTTCGTTTTATTGTATTGTTTTGTCTTGTTATATTTTATTTTACTTTCTCCTGCTAGTTGTCTATTGTATACCGATATAATTACATATAATCTCCTGTCGCTTTATAAGATAATATAAGATCTCCGTTTATACCGATAAAAGAGATTTAGCTCTCCGTTTATTGACTGATAATAGATAGATCTCCGTTCTTATACTGTGATATAGATAGATCTCCTTATATTGATAATAGATAGATTTCTCCTTTTAGGAATATACATAGATCTCGTATTTACTGGATAATAGTTAGATGATCTACGTTCCGTCCTATTATATTTTTCCACTAGTTTTGCTTATTTTTATATTGATCTTATAGCATCTCTCTATACCGATACTTAGATAGATCTCCGCTATACATGATTATCAATTACATAGATTCCTGGATATATGATAATAGGGTGAGATCTCTGTATACTATAATAGATAGATCTCCGTATACTTGATTATAGATAGATTCCGTTCATATGATGATAATACATGATTTCCGGTTGGTGAGTGTTTTGGTTTGGTTCTTTGCTTTATCTGATAAAATATAGATCTCTGTATTTAGTGATTACCGGATAATAGAGAGATCTGTCCGGAGTATACTGATAATACATAGATTTCCGTTATACGATAATAGATTAGATCTTGTAGTGTGTTATTTATAACCGATAATAGATAGATTTCCGTATACTGATAATACATAGATTTCCGTTTTTTTTTTGTTTATTATTTTTCTGTATACTATTTTTTTTTTTTTATATACTGGATAATATAGAGATCTCGGTAATACGATAATAGAGAGATCCCGTATACTGATAATACATAGAGTTCCGTATGTGATAATAGATAGATTTGAGTATCCTGTAATAATATATAAGGCTCTGTTACGATTAAGAGATAGATCTCCGATACCGTGAAATACATAGATTTCCGGATTACTGATAATAGATAGATCTCTGTATACCGATAATAGATGATCTCTGTATACTGACTAATATATAATTTCCGTATTATGATAATCTATAGATCTCTGGTATACCGAAATAGATAGATCGCCGTATACTGATAATACATAGATTTCCCCGTATACTGATAATATATAGATCTTGTATACGATAATAGATAGATCTCCGTATTACTGATGATAAAGTTAGATCTCCGTATACTGAGAATAGATAGATCTCCGTATACTGAAAAGATTCGATCTCCGCGCGTATTAATGATAATAGATTAGATCTTCAGTCTACTAGATAATAGATTAGATCTCATATACCAGGTAATAGAGTAGATCTAGTATATCGATAATACATAGATCTCCGTTATACTGATAATTACATAGATTTCCGTATATGATAATACATAGATCTTGTATCGATAAACATAGATTCTCCGGATACAGATAATAGATAGATTCGGTAGACTGATAATAGATTAGACTCCGTATACTGGATGAATTACATAGATCTCCGATTATACTGATAATAGATAGATCTCCGTTATACTGTCTGATAAATAAGATTTCCGATATACTGATTACTACCTAGATTCCGGTTTATAAAAATAATAGGAGATCTCTGTATACTGATAATACATAAATCTTGTTATACACGATAATAGGTAGACTCAGGGAGTATACGATAATACATAGAATTTTCCGTCCGTATACCAGATAATACATTAGATTCTACGTATACCGATTAATAGTAGATCTCGATACTGATAAATAGCAGCGATTTACCGTAGACTATACCGATAATAGATAGATCTATGGGGTATACGAGAATTTACATAGATTCAGATACGTCGTATACGATAATAAATAGATCTTGTATACCGCTAATAGGTAGATCTCCGATATACCATAATAGGTAGATCTACGACTATTCTGATAATAGATAGATCTCTGTAGTACCGAGATAGGTAAGATCTCCGTTGCTTATACCATAATAGGTAGATTTCCGTATACGATTAATACATAGATTCGTAATACTGCATAATCGATAGTCTCCGTAGTTAGCCCTAATAGGTCGATTCCGCTATACGATAATAGGTGTTAGATCTATGGTATACTGATGAATACATAGATCTCTGTTATACCGATAATAGGGTAGATCTCCGATATACGACGATAATACATAGTTCCGGTATTTAATCCCGATAATACAAAGATCTCGATTAGAACGATAAATAGGTAATCTCGTATATGATCCTGATCATCCCTAGATTCCGTATAGCCGCTCCGATCTCGATTTCGTTACTGGCTAATGTCTAGCTCTTACGGTCTCTGAAATCGCTCGATCTCCCGTACCCTGATCTCATCGATCTCCGTATCCTGCTACTCGATAGATCTCCGTATATGATACTTACCTCGCCTCAGGTCTTACTGCCCTCGATAGATTCGTCTCATGCTCCTACCTCTATCTCCGGCTCTAGCTTTTTTACCGCTCAGATCTCCCGTCTACTGCCTCTCATAGCTCTCCTCTCCTGGCTTCCTCTATACTCTGCTCCGCTCGATCGCGCTCCGTATCACTTCCTGTGTTCACACTGCGCACGTCGGTCCACAGACGACCGGCTCTCTCCCCCCCTCCTGCCCATACCACTACGATACGCACGCCCCGCCAGTGATATATGCTTCTACAAAGCACAGATAGCAGATCCTTTTGCGGTTCAACTATCCTGGCATAAACTCTCTATTTATTCTGGACGACGGCGCTGTGTGTCCCCAGCGGTGATTCGCTTTTTTACCACCTGATTCATACATTCTAGTTCGCGGTCACTCCCTCGTCGAGAGAACCAGGGAGAGCAGCGAGTTAAGCGATGAAGTGACGAGCACTGGGATATGCCCGCCCGATTCTGTGCTAGTGACAGAGTAAGGTCTCAGTCAATGAACCAGAGGAAGTGACTGAGATGTGAACGGCCCGCGCCCTGGAGACACTTTCGATGGGGCAACGGGGCCCCCGATGTAATGGTAGCTGGCAGCACACTGGCCAATATCTTGGACACCTGCGAAGTGGTGGGAGGGACACGTAAATCGTAGAGGTCTCAAGTAACTGATAATGAGAAACAAATAGAAATGATCACGGGGATATACTAGAATGACATAGATTCGGCCGATCACTGATTAATACATAGATCTCCGTATACTGATAATAGATAGTATCTCGTATACTGATAATGATAATCGAATCTACTAGATAGATTGTATACCTGATAATAGATTAGATCTCGTTAACTGATCATAGATAGATTCTAAGTATACTGATAATAGATAGATCTCCGTATACTGATAAGAAAGACTCGTTCTGATAATAGAAACTCGCCTTTCATTAGATTTCCAGTTATCCGTGTAGATACGATTAATAGTACGATCTGTAATGATTACAGTAGATCCCTACGTAATAACATTAGATCTCCGTTGTATCAGATAATATACTAGATCTTCGCTATACTAGTAATAGATGAGATTCGAATTATACCGATAATATAAGTCTCGGGGAACTGCTAATAGAAGATCTCCTGGGATACCCGATAAAATATTAGATCTCGGATACCGATAAAAAAAGAAAAATCCTTCGTTGTATTACGATTAAACAATGAGATTCCGCTTACGTATCGATAGATCCTTACTGAAATACATCAGATCTCCGTATACTACTCTGATGAATTGTACATAATATCTCACGTATACCACGTAATTATAATCTCCCGTCTGATGAGATCCATAGAAGAGACGCAACTTGATAACCGATAATAGATAGTATCTACCGGTATATGCATAATAGATAGATCTCCGATTACTGATATAGATTAGGGGAATAGAATCCTTTATCGAGAATATGATTAGACTCCTTTACTGGATAACAGATAGGATCTCGTATATATATGATAATAGAGTAGATCTCGTACTGAATATCAGAGATATAGATATCTTATCATAATAGATAGACCGTCATCCGAAAGCTATAGTGTTGATATATACAGAGGTAAGATCTGTATCCTGATTAATAGATATCCGGTATCCTGTATTATGATAATAGGATAGATTTATCCGTTATTACTGTAATAAAGATCTATTTACGTAATATCTGGATACGATATAGATAGACTCGTGGTATATGATAATACGATGATCCGGTAGTACTGATAATACAATAGATTTCCGTAGCTGACTCATAATATATAGATCTCTTGTTTATACCGATAATAGATCTCCGATACTGAGACATTACATGATTTCCGTCGTAGGATATACTGATAATACATAGATGTCTCCGGTATACTGTAATAGGATAGATCCTTTCTATACGGAAATAGATAGATCTCCGTTACACGCGATAATAGATAGATCTCCGCATAGGATAATTAGATATGAATCTCCGTAAATGTAATCTTGATAATTAGTGTATCTTATACCGATAATACATAGATCTCAACTGATCATAGGATATCTGGATTACGGATAGATAGATTCCGTAGACTGAATACCCAATACATAGCATGTCTCCGTGGGTATTCACGATAATAGATAGACTCCGTATAATGCATAATGATATAGATTTCCATATACTGTAACTTAATAGATATCTCCGTATTATGTAATTAGATAGATCTCCGTATATGATTAATGATCCGATCCGTTATACCGATAATAATAGATTCCGTATACTGTAAATGTACATAGACTCCGATAACTGATAATACATAGATCTCAGTATACTGTGAATATGGTAGATCTCCGTATACTGATAATAGAGGATCTCCGTATACTGATAATATATAGCCCTCCGTTTATACGGGTAATACATAGATCTCAGTATACTGATAATAGGTAGATCTCCGTTTATATAATAGGTAGATCTTGAATGCCATAAAATGTGTTTTGCTGTTTCTGCTTTAGGATATTTATTCTTATTATTTATTGTAAAAGATTTACAACGTTGGTTCTTGTGAAGCACTCTGCAGATTGCCTTAGGCACGGGAAGACATAAGCTGTTTATGTGTTTAGTTCCTAAATAATCAGATGGCACAAGGACAGAGTAGACATCAGATCCATCATTGGTGGCCCTCAGGACAAGTCTGTTACATTTTTATTTTTTTTAATGATAAAACCTTGAATTCCTTTTTCACCAGTGGTTTGAATTAAAATGCCAGTCACTTTCACATAATAACGCCATTTGCATTTAGCGTTTCACTTGAGTGCTTGGGATCTGTGCCTGGCACATTTCTTCCATGGTACGTACACAGCAATGCTGATAATAGTCTATTATACTTTTGTTATTGCGTACTGTATCTCAATATCATTTTCTTTAGAGCTCAAATTGCAGGGGCCTGTTCAGCGCCATTTATACTGGAGTGAGGACCAAGACGTGATCCAGTTACAGGGCTTGATACAGAGTTTTGCGGATACTTTGCTACATTGTTTTGTGGAATGTCCACAGCTTGTGTGACCCCCACGGATTTGGTGATAAATCGGTTCCTGTGTCTTTCAGTGATTTGGTGGCACTCATGCCTGTGACCTGCAGCAGCAAGCGCAGTCAATACTAGGAATAAAGGCACGCACTTCCGGCTGTTTGCTTTTTTATTGTGACTTTTTTTTTTCATTGTGACATTCTGACACAACCTGTAACAAAGGTTACAAGCGATTGCACCTGTATCATTCGCTCGGAGGTTGCTGGGGTCGTGTGTTCAGTCCGTGCGCCGGATGTGGTATGAAATAAGGTCATATTAACACGTGAAATCGTGGGGGCCCTTTCATCCACAATCACCGACCAAGCATCTATACACTACACGATCACGCATTGTACGAAGCTATAAAGTAATGACAACTCTTATAAAATAGGTTAGTGTTACCTAACAATAGGAAATATGCTTGTGAAGGTTTCATTGTTCATGGTATATTTCATATTCATTCTCCAGGTCATGGCATATCTGTATATTCATTCATCCAGTCACGCTATATCTGTAATATTCATCATCCAGGTAGTATACTGTAATATTCATTCATCCAGGTCATGGTATATCTGTAATTTATTCTACCTGGGTATATCTGTAATATTCATCTCCAGGTCATGGTATATCTGTAATATTCATCTCAGGTCATGGTTATCTGTAATATCATCATCAGTCATGTATATCTGTAATATTCATATCAAGGTCATGGTATATCTGTAATATTATTCATCCAGGTCATGGTATATCTGTAATATGTATTCATCCAGAGGTCATGGTATCTGAATATTATGCATCCGGTCAAGGTATATCTGTAATATTCATTCATTCAGGTCATTATCTGTATATAATTCATCAGGTATAGAATTATCATCATGGTTATCTGTATATTCATTCAATCAGGTCATCTATATATGTAATTATAAGGTTTCTGATGAAATCATCACCAGGTCAAAGTCTATTGTAACTATTCATTCATCCAGGTCATGGTATATCTGTAAGTATTTATTCATACAGGTCATGGTATTCTGTAATATTCATTCATCCAGGTCATGGATAATCTGTAAATTCATTCATCCAGGTCATGGATATCTGTAATATTCATTCATCCAGGTCAGGTATTCTGTAATATTTATTACTCCAGGTCGGTATATCTGTATATATATTCATCCAGTATGGTATATCTTATATTTATTCATACAGGTCATGGTATATCTGTAAATTCATTCATCAGGTACGGTATATATCGTAATATTCATTCATCCAGGGCACGGTATATCTGTAATATTCATCATCAAGGTCATGGTAATCTGTAATTATTAATTCATCAGGTCACGTTATATCTGTAATATTCATCCATCCGGTCACGGTATATCTTGTAATATTCCATCCCTCCAGGTCAGCGTTATATCTGTAATATTCATTATCCAGGTCATGGTATATCTGTAATATTCATCCATCAGGTACAGTATATCTGTATATTCATTACAGGTCATGGTAATGTAGATCGTCATCATCATGAATGTAATATTCATTCATCCAGGTCAGTGGTATATCGAATATTCATTCATCTAGAGTCAATGGTATATCTGTAAATATTCATTCATCAGGGTCATTATCTGTATATTAATTATCAAGGTCATGGTATATGTATTATTAATCATCCGTAGGTCATTGTATATCTGTAATATTCATTCATCCAGGTCACAGTCTATCTGTAATATTCATTCATCAGGTCATGGTATATCTGTAATATTCATTCATCCAGGTCATGGGATATATGTAATATTCATTCATCCAGGTCACGGTTAGATCTGTAATTTCATCCATCCAGGTCATGGTATCTGTAATTACATTTATCCAGGTCATGGTTATCTGTAATATTTCATCCAGGTCATGGTATATCTGTAATATTCATTCATCCAGGTCATGGTATATCTGTAAATTCATTCATCCAGGTCATGGTATATCTGTAATATTCATCATACAGGTCATGGTATATCTGTAATATTTTCATACAGGTCATGGTATATCTGTAATATTCATTCATCCAGGTCATGGTATATCTGTAATATTCATCCATCCCGGTCATGGTATATCTGTAAAATTCATCATCAGTCACGGTAGATCTTAATCATCACATCCGTATGGTTCTATCTGATTTCATCCATCTAGGTCAGGTATATACTGTAATATTCATCCATCCAGGTCATGGTATATCTGAATCATTCATTCATCCAGGTCATGGTATTCTGTAATATTCATTCTCCAGTCACGGTAGTAACTGTAATATTCATCCATCCAGGTCATGGTCTATCTGTAATATTCATTCATCGGTCAGTTATCGTAATATATCACAGGTCAGGTATTCTGTATATTCATTCATCAGTAGTTATCGTAATTCACATACAGGTCATGTAATCGTAATGCATTCCTCCAGGTATGGTATATCTGTAATATTTATTCATAGGTCATGGTATATCTTTAATATTCATCATCCAGGTCATGGTATATCTGTAATATATCATACAGGTCCGGTATACTTTATATTCATATCAGGTCACGTATATCTGTAATATTATTCATCCAGTCAGAGTATATCTGTATATTATCCATCCAGGTCCGGTATATCTGTATATTCATTCATCAAGGTCACAGTGTAGTATCTGTAATTATTCATTCATCCAGTCAACGGTATATCTTGTAATATTCATTCATCCAGGTCACGGTATATCTGCTAATATTCATCCATCCTGGTCACGGTATATCTGTATATTCATCCACCCAGGTCACGGTCATATCTGTAATATTCATTATCCAGGTCATGTATATCTGTAATATTCATCCAGCCAGGTCCGGTCTCATATCTGTAATATTCATTTAATCCACGTCCGGTATATCTGTAATATTCATTCATCCAGGTCATGGTATATCTGTAATATTCATCCATCCAGGTCATGGTATATCTGTAATATTCATCCATCCAGGTCACGGTAGATCTATAATATTCATCCATCCAGGTCATGGTCTATCTGTAATATTCATCCATCTAGGTCATGGTATATCTGTAATATTCATCCATCTAGGTCATGGTATATCTGTAATATTCATTCATCCAGGTCATGGTATATCTGTAATATTCATCCATCCAGGTCATGGTCTATCTGTAATATTCATTCATCCAGGTCATGGTATATCTGTCATATTCATCCATCCAGGTCATGGTATATCTGTAATATTCATCCATCCAGGTCATGGTCTATCTGTAATATTTATTCATCCAGGTCATGGTATATCTGTAATATTCATTCATCCAGGTCATGGTCTATCTGTAATATTCATCCATCTAGGTCATGGTATATCTGTCATATTCATCCATAACGTCTTCAAGTCCAGTTGATCTAATTTAATACAACAGATTTAACAATGGGAAGTTTGTGATAGCCACTCTTAGTAAATGCCTGAATGGGTTTAAGTTTACCTGCCTGGATGCAAATATCCAGGTGTCTTGGGGGTTGGGGGGCTCAGCTCTTCTTTAAAGGGAATGTCCACCATTAAAACCAACAAAAAAATGGTTAATTTTCACTTACCTGCCCCCAACCCCAACTGATATACTTTGCACAGTATTTCCTGCATTACTAACCAGATATAGTATTTAAAGATAATTGTTGCCTCCGTTCTGGAAGAGGGAGCTGGCTCCTTCCTCCATGCATTTAATTAAGGCTGTGCCAACTGACATCACAGCCAGTGGTTGACTGCTGTTTCCCCTGCTGCCTCCTCTGCACATGCTCAAGTTTATAAAAAGCTCATTGAGCAGAGGGGAGGCAGATACCTTTGCAAGAAAGTTATAAAACGTATCATTAAATATCTGGTTACAAATGCATAGAATAAACTGTTAAAAATAGCATTTGGGGTTGCAGACAGTTTTTTGTTTTAAGGGTGGACATGCCCTTTAAACAGTAACAATGGCCACATTTAAGAAGATAATGTACAATATCTCCACACAATACAATATCTCCACACAATACAATATCTCCACACAATATACAATATATCTGTACAGTGCATTTTCTCCAAAGGCTCCTACACACATGCGAATGCGAAACTCGATGTGTATGCAAGAAAGTATCATCCGACAATCGTGCGGTGTATGGGCGCTTTGTCAGTTAAAACAGTCATAAGGCAGGGTTCACCATGCAATTTTCAACCCAGCCACCCAATATTTCGTGTGTTGGTCGGACGACCCAAAAAATCAAAAGGGTTTATGAGCCCAGACGCAACCAATGTCTAGATTGCATGATGGCACATGCAGGTAAATCACAGTTCTCCTGCACGATCGATTGTGGCAAACTGCCAGACGCTGCTACTTTTGCCGCCGCTGACAACGATTATTCCCGACTGACCGCTATCTAGTGGTGAACGGTTGTTGGGGATGAAGATCTTACCATGTGTACCCAGCCTGGTATTCCTGGCAGATAATAGACTTGGGGATGATACTGTAGGTGGCCATGTAGAGTTGCACGTTCCTAGTCCGGTCACACCTTACACTGTGTTTCCTTTCCATTACTGCTTCATAAATGATTCAAACCAAATTTGTCAGTTTCTGAATTGGATGTTTGCGATGTTCCTAGAGGAAGGGAAAATGTAATGAATTCTAACACCGCCGCTGGTATGAAACCCCAAATACCCTCTAATGGGAAATATTATACATGTCAAAGCAATCACTCCACAGTCCTGAACTGCAACTCCCAGCATTCCCGGCCAGCCTGGTAAACCTCTAAAGGTGGGCATACACGGCCCAATATTCCTCTGATCGGATTTTCTATAATCCAAAACGATCGAAAATCCGATTGGAAGAACCCATGGAATATCCCTACCTTGCGTAGGAATTACGTTATCTTACTGCATCTGTGTGGGAGCTGCCACAGTTCGTGTATATTTCCATAGATTACACAGCCCGCCCCCCCTGCTGTGATTAAAGGGTATGTCCACCCAAAAATAAACTTTTTATATGTTCTTTATATAATAGCACCAACCTCAAACGCCATGTTCATTTTTCTCAAAATCATTTGCTTTGCCCGATATTTAATGAGATATATATCAGGCTGCACTTCCTCTCCACTTCCACTTTAGATGACCCCGAGCTGCAGCTTAGAAAAAAAAAAAAAATCTTGCCTGTGTTTGTGTGTGTCTCTCTCTCTATCTCTCTCTCTGGGCTGGCTGGCTGCAGCTGTTGATCCTGGATTTCTTCAGTACACATAACTTTACAGCTGCGATTGGTTGAGAGGGAAAATCCAGGGATCCAGGGGTCAGACCATTACTGATGCAACTTCCTCTGTTCTCACTGCTGGATGCTAACAGACATGCTCAAGAACATGAAAAGAACAGAGACAAGGTAATGTAACCTGTCTCTGTTCATCACTGTATTGGTCCATGCTGCAGGATTAAGCCAGCTACAAAGGTCTGTAACTTTTGAACCACTGGACCGATTTACATGCTGTAAAGTTTGTTTTGGAGCACTTATTTGGGCCAAATAAATATAAAAAGTTGGTTTTGGGGGTGGACTTGCCCTTTAAGTTATTAAGTAAATCCTTTACACAATAATGTCAGAATGAAAAGTGTCTCCCATTTTATCGTCCCCACCGACCAATCACTACCAGCCGTGGCAGACAGTTTGCTGTGAACGATCGTACAATCCATAGGGGACCGCACAATTGCCCGATTTTCTTACATACCCGATTGCCCGTTCGCACGATCCGGCCGGCATGCATTGCTTTAATAAGAAGTTTCAGGATTTATAGAATAAAATGTGTTTTAGCCTGTATTTCCCCTTTACACAAGTTTATGTTTATGTGTCCCTGCTGGGTTCAGGGCTAATTCACATTACAGTTCAATAACCTGTAAGATTTGGAATCATCTTATTCCCAGGTATTTGCGCTGAGACGGTTCCCCCTGTTACAGCGATGTCTCCGCAGGCCGCTCCTTGTATTGTAACTGTCTCTCCTGCGTTCACACTGACATTTTGTTTTGACATCGCTCTGACATTGTTGAGATTCCCCCCCCCCCCCTCTCTCTCTTATCACAACTTATTCTCTGCAGACTTTGGCAGGCGCATCTTACGGTTTCGCTGCCAAGTGTTCTCTCTCTTAAAATTCATCGTCCTTCATTGTAGCATCTTTTGATGTCGTCCCAGGAGGATGGAATTGCCACATCGGTACAGAAGTTAGATCTGCGTATTTGCTTTAGAACTGTGGCAACTGTTACTGAGGCTCGTCCGACAGAGACAAGCAGAAATAAATCAAGGCGCTTGGTTTTTGTTTTATACCTGATTGTGAGAGATCACGGAATGTTTAATCATACAGGGTACGGGGCATGAGCTTGTTATCTGATCTGGTGCACTAAGGGAGCGTTATCCCTGCACTGAACGTTATTTATAAGGATATGGTAGCTGGAATGTCCCTTGATGGGGCAGAGAGCGGCTAGAGGTAGAAAATGTCCAGGGACCTGGGGCCATATTTATAAACCCGCGGTATCGTTAATTAGGTTAGTTAATTTGCATTCGCAGTCGTAAATATACGCTCGCGATCGTACATTTACGACCGAACGTTCGTTAAATCGTTATCGTAGATTTACAATCGGTATCGAAAATTTATGATCGAGATCGTAAATTACTATCATTAAACTGATCGTTAATCTCTGATCAGTTTAACGATCGTAAATTTACGATACCAATCCTTAAAGTCACGGTATCGCTAAAAAGCAATACACGGCTTTATAAATATGGCCCCTGGTTATTCTGGGAGTCCAGCAGATTTTAAATCTGCAGCACTGCTTCTGTTACACTACATTGTTAAAGGGGAAGTTCAACACAAATGCATATGACTATTATCTGCCCATTAAGAGATCTGAGCATGTTTGACCCATCCAGCAACTAATTAGCAGAAAGATTCCAAGTAAGTGGTGCATCCTAGGAAGAAGGACATTTGTACAGTACAACTTGAACTAACAGCTCACTACTAGCCACAGCAAAGCAATGGGTATAAAATCAATGAAAGACCTAGTTATGTCATGTGTATTGTAGCTTTACTATTAATTGTTAGTTTGGCTTGAAGAGCCAAATTATTGTTTGTTCTATTTCTTCTTCTGTTTTATTCTTCTGCTTTTTTGAACTGTATCAACTCCCACAGTTTGTGAGCTAGAGACGTGGGGGGAATATAGGAGAAGTTTTCTATTACCTAGTTAAGGAATCCGTGGTTATTGGCGAATTTCGGGACATTTTTTCCCATAGACTGCTGTATAATGCTAACAATCCTCAAATGTGGATATTTCAAAACAGTTTGTTTCATGGTCATAAACACAAACGTGGATATCCACAACCCCCCACACAGACACAGGTACACCCACCTACTGACCTCCCTTTCCATTTATATGGAAGCCATAGGGTAAATATAGTCAAAAAACTAATTTTGATCAATCATAAATAAAAGTTAGTTATATGGTCATACATGCAAAAACACATACCCCAAACCTTACACGGATACACACACCTACTAACCTACCCTTCCATTTCTGTGGCAGCCATACTTCAAAGATAACTAAAGTAAAAAAAATATCTTTACCAATCATCAAAACCCTTTTTTTTTAACCCCCAACCTAACACAGGTACACACACCTACTGATCTATTTATCCATTTCTGTGGCAGCCATATTTAAAGAGTAACTATAGTCAAAAAACAAAAAACTTAATAGCCAAAAAAGTTTGACCAATCATCAAAAGTTTTTTTTTTAAATCCCCCAACCTAACACACACCTCCATATCTGTGGCAGCCATAATTAAAGGGTAACTAAAGTCAAAAACTTTTTTGATCAATAATCAAAACACTTCCAACCTGACGCAGGTACACAGACCAATTGAACAACCCATTCCTTCTTGTGGCAACCTTATTTAAAGGGTAAGTATAGTCAAAAAACACATTTTGACCAATCATCAATAAAGTAATTTTTTTTATCCCCCAACCTACCACGAGTACACACCAACTGACATACCCATTCATTCCTTTGACAGTTATATTTAAAGGGTAAGTAAAAAACAACAATGTCCTCATCATTGCCATTTTTGAGTTTTAAAACCTGCAGCACAAACACACACATTCCCTTCCAAAATGCGGCCCTTCAAGCCAAATTCAAAGTTTATACTTAAACTTTCCCTTTCTAGTGAAATAGTAAAATTTTTACCATTGAACTTCCTATGCGATTACTAGGAAACATTCCCACAAAGCTGGGGACCAGGGGTTTAACTACCAGGGGAGCAACCGTAAAGGGGCCCGGGAACCAGGGGGCCCACATTCTTATTTTTCTAATGGCCTTTTCCCAGAAAACCACTGTAGATGAAGCAGGGATAGGGGCCCATCATAGTTTTGCTGGGGGTCCAGTGAATCCTAGTTACGCCACTGCTGGGGACCCACTGAAATACCTTCGGGGCTGTATAAAGTTGGGCTTAAAGGTAAGTGTGGCCTTTCTTTCAGAATTGTTGGCAATATACGGTTTGTTAGCCTTTTTACAGAATACCTTTCTATTAAAGCTAAAAATAAACCATAAAATCAACTTTAATGTAGTTTAGATAAATTGATACACTTTTTAATGACAGCTCCTCCCACAAAGGAATGGTTCCATGCGGTGTCAATAGCAGTTAAATTGGTTGCACTCATACCTTCCACCTCTGCAGGACAATTATACTCACCTCCCCCTCATCTATTAATACTTAATAGTACGTTACAGATCAGCAGTTATACTTACATCATGTAAGTTTCCCTCGCTGCTCTGGTCCTCTGCGGTTGGCAAAGTAGCCAATGGGAATTAAGGGAGCAAAGAAAGATAATTTCAAGCCCCATGTGACTGAAAACATATTTGTAATGAACAGTTTCCATTCTAAAGAACGTTTACAGCATTTATTGTCAACAGATCCTTGTACAAGTCCTTCTCATTGAGAGAGACTGGTGCCTAGTGAAACTTCAAGAAATAAACTTCAAGTCCAGTTGATCTAGCTCAATAGCACATATATCCATATATAAGCATTCTATACACCGTATCTCCCAACTGACCCGATTTATGCTCACCAGTCCTGGTCTTAGGGGCCTGACACGCTGACAAGCCTTGTCTAGGAATAGGCATAGATGAGTCAGGTGGATGAGTTGTTGGAACGTTCTACCTGAAGTTGAGCATTATGTTGTTGGTACTGTGCAGGTTAACATCCCCTGTGTGGTATGAGGATCTTGTTTCAATGTCATTTCTGAAGGGGACCTCAATATGATTAGCTCACCTTACATCATCATGATTAATTATACATTGAAAGTTCTGTCATTTCCATATGTTTCTTACTAAATGTCCAGAAAAGTGATTGGATTTGACCCTGGTGGTGTCCTCGATTGTCTGTAACTCAACTTCTAGTAGATGTTTTTTTTTTATTGCACCTTAAACTAGTTAACTCAGAAATGAGATGCTCATCCGAGAATGTTTCCATTAAATTCTAATATATGGACTTAGATCAATTTTTAGCACCGGATAAGACATTTCCATCCATCAAAAATAAACTCAATTACTGATCAGTATCTCGCTACAGTACTGGAATAACTTACAATGAAAATGTTTACATATAAAGACATGAGGCCTGTGCTGAAATGGACGAAATAAGGCATCCTGTTATTATCAAAATGTCAGGCATAAGGCATCCCATTATTATCAAAATGGCCGACTTAAGGCATCCTGTTATTATCAAAATGGCCGACGTAAGGCATCCTGTTATTATCAAAATGTCAGGCATAAGGCATCCCATTATTATCAAAATGGCCGACGTAAGGCATCCTGTTATTATCAAAATGGCAGACATATGGTTTTTCAAAGTCACAAGTTCTTATTTTACAAAACAAAACATTCTAATGGCGCCGATAGCAACTTTTACGCAATACGGTAGAGGCTTAAGTGCTGCCTGATCGTTCCATTGAGCTTCTTCTATATTCTAATCCTATAATTTGCTCCGCTGCAAAATATAGAGCTAGGCACTGATAAAAAGGTTTTTACCAAGTCTAACTTAGATCTAATGCGCATCACGGACTTTCTAAATAATATTCTGTGCAATAGGAACAAGGACTGGGTGACATATTGGTTTTTATAGTGTGTCATGAGCAATTTCCAAAATTTCCCTTTCGGCTAGTGCCCAATATTAATATGACAGACAATAGCAGGAACCAGGGAACGAGTAGGTTTTTGGATTCAATAGGAAACATTAAACTGTCAAAGTTAAATGTTCCTTTTATTCAAACAAATGTGAGGGGCACATCACATTCTTCTATATAAAATCAGTTTAGTTTTGCAATAGAGCTTGTGGACAGGCGGGGGTGTCTGGTTGTAACAGTAAAGGACAGTGGGAAAGAAAATCCATAATATGCCATGTGCACTCAGGTGTGTGAATTCTAATGAGTGAAAGTTCCAGCACAGATCATAGAGGCGCCGTTAGAGTTCACATGGATAGAAGGTTGGTATTCAAGCACAAACAGGGTGAGACGCTTCTGTGAGTTAAAGTCATGCTAACTGATGCAATATCGTTAGTGCAAATTTAACTCCTTTCTTGCAGTGAATGTTTGGGTAGCGCAGAAGTTAAGCATGCAGCCATGTAATATGCATTTAGTGCTCAACCATTGCATGCCTTAAAGGGTCACTATACTCACTCAAACAACTTTATATTATCTGAAAAAACTATTTGAGAGAAGTAAAATGGTGGTACACCCATATTAATCTGTGCTTGCTTTGTCATTAAATTATTAATGTTTAGTGAGTGCTCCTAATTCCCCCCACCCTCCCTTACTCACTGCCTTCCTGTAGTGTCTGTGACACTTATAAGGTCTGCACAGCCTCACCATGGACACTGCTCTGCTTACACATCTCCCTCCCCTCCCCCTGCCTTCTTTTCTCTGCTGATTCTCATAATTGTCGCAGAACGTGTGCTGGAAGGCAGCTAAAGATCCTAGTTAAGAGGTCATTAATGGGTCACATATTACAATCTCTGCTCCTGGAGTGACAGGTCTTTCCTGTAAATGCTGTGATTAAAATGGTGATTTCTCAGGATCTACAGCTCAGATTTAAAATCTGGAAAAAGTTTTGAAGTAGTGGAATATTGCTGTATTTAAAGGTATTATTCAATTTTTTGAACAGATACCCTTTAAAGTCCCACAGTTGGACATGTCCACCCTCATCACCTTTAATACCAGGTTAAGCCCTCCCACGCATAAATTCTGTTATACTTAAATTAACAAAACTGCTTCAATCACTGGTTACACAGCACAATCCCTCTGTGCAGCTCTTTTCTATCCTATGCATTTTGTATATGATGCTTTTGTCACAGCCAATCAATGACTTCCATTCCCAGAGCTGCAGAAGTGGAGCCACTAGTTGAACTAGTACAAATGCAGAGGAGGTGTGTACCGACCAGCGAGGGATTGGGGTCTGTAAATAGCAATAGAAGAATTTTTGTAGAAGGTAAGTATAGCAAAATGGTGGAGGGTGAACATGCCTTTGAACCTCTGGTCCGTGATGCAAGGAGATCCGCTATCTGCATATAGCATTCCAGAGGAGCCAATAGCAGCTTGTAAAGCAGGCCTGGGGCTACATGGGGCTCGTTGGCTGTCCCAGACCGTCCCCCTGCTACTAGACCTGTACCCCAAAAAAATAATATTTATTGATGGTCTCAGACTGGGTAATTGTTTTATATTTATTCTGTTTATTTTATTTTATCTTTTTTTTCAACTTTAAGTTTTTATTTTATTTTGTTAATAACAATAAAAAACAGGAAATAAAAAGCAGTTCAGTTTTGGTATTTTACAGTACAATATAGTGTAATAATGAAAGGAGTAGGGAGCAGGCATCTCTTCGGCTGTAGAGAATAATAGTTAGCGTTGTAGGTTATGCTAATACAGTGGTTCAGGGTGGGGGGAGTTATTGTTATATATAGGCACTGGTTTCTTTTATCTGTTTCCGTTCCCCACGTGATTGTCTCTATTGTCCTGTATCAGGTAGAATGATGAAGAGAGAGATAGAACGTGTGGGGAAGGGGAGGAAGGAGGGAGAAGGTATGAATGAAAGATAGAGAATCTATAAGCTAGTTTACGAAAAGAGGAACATACTGTTATAGTGCGGGATTGTGACAATAGTTCAAAATTATTATGAAATTTTAAATGTATTTTGACATTTACAGTAAACTTTTAATTGACAGGAGTTTGTGGCCTTGTCATTCCCGCACTCACCAATGTCCACACATGCATCTTCATAATAGAGGAACATACTGTTATTGTATAATTGTGACACAAATGCTACAGTATTCGGAGGCTTTAGAACTGATGTTGTCATTACGTTATTGTGACATTCTGGCTACACCCATGTTTAAAAGATCCCAACAACTAATGTTGTGTAGACCAGGGTTATTTAAAGGGTATGCATTAAGAGAGACATATATGTGAACTCATTGTCATATTGAAGAAACCAGTTTGAGATGATGTGAGAAGTTGGGTTCATAAAAAGATGAACATGGCCAGCAACAATATTCAGGTGACAAGAAAATGTCCCCCACACTATTATACTTTCAGCCAGAACATTAATTATAAACTAAAGTGCTAATTCTAAAATGAAGAAGATTTGTAAGTAGATAACCTCAAAGTGTGGCTCCCTGGTGTCTTCCAGTACTGTCCCATTCATAAAGAAGACAGGCGAACCAATGAGGAGACACAGTATGCTTTTACCATAAGTGACGCAACCCCTGAATGGCAGGTCATAGGGAGAGGCAAGAATGGGCCAGAAGATGTACCTTTAAATAGTATTTCTACTCATTTTCTCTACTACTAAGAATAAAGGTGTCCATACAAAAGTAGCTAACCTTCAATTTCCCGATCTACTTCATGACCAAAGTTACAGCAGTACTTATGATAGTAAAGTTTAAATGGGAGCTGTGGTCTCTAGACAAGTTGAAAGGCCAGTTTCCTAACTTTAAAGGACAACTAAAGCCACAGAACAACACTGAACCAGAAGGCAGAACACCTTGATATAAAGCCAGTAATCAGTGTCTTACCTCTCATTGTGATACGGGTGCTGGGAAATTTACCTAAATAATATATGGTTTGTGCTTAACATCACAGCATTCTAATATCACACAGTCTGGTCAATGACTATTATGTTCTGCCCATGCTCAGTCTTTAGCTATGGCAGAAACTTGTTACAGTTGGTCACACCCATTAATAATCTCTATCCAATCCTTTTACAGGACAGATAAAGCAAGGAAGCATGTGACTGAGGTCAGGAGGTGTAGTCTAACACTGCATACACACACAGTTACTTTGTCCAGTTCTTAACAGGCTTACATTTACTTTAATACAATTTACTGAAGTGGGATTTTATAGCTTATTGGTGTTTTTAGGGGGGTTGTTTTCAGATTCTGGAGTATAAAAAAATGGATTTAGTTCTCCTTTAAAACAAGCCATCAACCACCTCTCTATGTGCTCCACAGCCCAAGATATAAAGAAATTACTGACCAGAAGATTAATGGATGGGAGGCTGACATGCGAAATCCCAAAGGCTTCTCCTACACATTGCCGGTGGCAGGACACAGCCTCAGGCTTCAGTGTGTGAGGGAGACAGGAAGTCCCTCCGCCTCCATGCTGTCTGAAGATTCCCACAGAGAAGTAAAGGGATTCTACAGCCCTACCTTCCTACGGTGTGAAAACAGCCTTTTCAGGCTGTTTTCCCATAGTTTTCTGTATGGGGGTTTTTTGGTCTGAGTGGGCAGGAGGCAATGGCACCCGCAAGTGGATGCCACAACAACCACGAGTGGGCGGGGCTACAACACCCGCTAGTGGGCATTGGCAAGTGGGGCTGTAAGGGAAGGAGCCATGGGGGGGTTGCAAGGGGAGGAGATGACACGGGGAAGAGGGATTGTCACATGGTTTCAGAGCAGGAAGTGCAGTGGATCTGGTGATGCTGCTGCCATATCACACACAAAAATGTAAATATCTTCAAAACTATGCAAAAAAACCCACTGAAAGTAAATACTAAGGAAAGCAATTCCTATCAATTTAACCAAAGTAATTTTTGGACCACAGTTCCCCTTTAATTCGGTCAGGGAACATTACCGATGGGACGGTTAGATCATCACTAACATCTAATTGGTCCAAACACTACGTACATCAGATTTAGCACTTTAGTTACTTTTTAATAAACTAGTACTTAGCCTTGCATCATGAAGCTGTGTTTTGATAGAGATAGCAACCCTATGCACTAACCCAAGGTTTCTAAAACGGTGTGCTGGGGTACACTGGCGTGTATTTTTTGTAGTGTATACTTTTCATATCTTACATTTTTGCTATTTTGCACATAAAATATATTCTTATGATAAAATCTCAAAACACTACACTACAATGATTAGAATACAATATACTCTGTAAAACATGGGCTGCATGTGGCCCCCGGGCCATACTTTGCCCATGTCTGCTATAGGTAGTATGGACAAGAGAGGGGCAAATGTGTTAGGGCTAGGCTAGCATGATTTTCACGAATTTGCAAAAGCAATTTAAAATAGTATTTTAAGTCGCAGGAACGCACTGAAATTTTGTGTGATTTGCACATCCTGTTTTGGTAACGCATGCGATCCACATTTTCCCCCACAATTGCATGCCTTACCACAATGAAAATGACCAAATCACAGGCACAAACGTGTGACAATCGCACCAGAATCACGTGTGATTCAGGTGAGTTTCAGTCTGGCCTTGTCCTTGCTGCCTACTGTAACAAGCCTTTCATTAAAGGAACAGTTCAGTGGAAATTATCAATATATGTTAAATTTTTAGTTTGTATAATGCATATTTAGTTACTCTCCATATTCTTTTCCATTTTGAAAAATCAGTTGAATTTATACCCCTTGCTTTTCCCTGCTGTTCACATTAGTGAGCTGACATTTCAGGTCCTAACGGTCCTTCTTCTTCCCAGGATGCACCACATCCTTGGAATGTTCCTAACAGTAATTTCTACTGATTGGCTGTTGGATGGGTCAAACATGCCCAGATCTCTACTGAGCAACTGAATCAACCCAGGCACTGGGTCAAGGGCAAGACTATAACGGTCTCTATTAGGATGTCCTGCAAACAGGAATTTGGTATTTCAGTTGCATTTATTTATACACAGGCAAAATGCAGAATTGGCAGATTAAGGTCATTGGGATGAAAAAAAATATTGCTCTTTTTTCTGAAAAGTACATGTATTTGCATTGAACTTCCCCTTTAAACAAGTAAAAAGCAACAAACAAGCTCTGCCACCTTATCTGGATACCACATGTCCAGATAACGTACGGCAGGTATTGCTCATATCTGTAGATTCACCATATGTGAATTAGAGGGAAAAATGAATTTTGCTCATTCCATTCCTTAAGGAAGTAACCCCCTCCCTCCAACCCCGTAGCACAACTATCACGGGGAACTATGCGCGCACCTACATTCCAAGACATGGCTACAGAGGGTGGGGCGCCGTCGGGCTCGCGCGCGTATTCTGTAGGTGGGGTTCTGCGTATTGTCGGGTAGCGTAAGCAGGGTAGCGGGTGCGCGTTCTTGTGGCGAGGGCTGAAAGTTGAAGTTGAGGTCCTGGTCTGGAAGGGATCATGGACGATTTGGGTAAGTACCCTGTACAGAGAAGGGAAAAGTACCGTTCTGTTCCCAATTTCTTTGACCCTCGCTGGTGCTGCCACTCTTAGCACATTCCTGTCAGGGAAGCTGACTTCCAACATAGTCTAATTGTTCACCCCCCCCCCCCGTTGCACTTTCTTTTGTTTGCATATGACACACTGACGCAGCTTTCCTGTCACTTAGGGTGACGCAGAGAAGGCGGAAGGTGGTGCGTGCGTCCTGCTGAGTTATTACAGTTCCCAGGACTTTCCGCTCTAATTTCCCAGGAGCAGTACATGAACCAGGGTTGGGTCTTGTTACAGTGGTGGGGCAGTTTCTACATAGAGCTGAAACCCCGTAGTTTGTGTGGTTCCACGCTGCACAACTTGTGGACCATGTGGTCAACTGCAGATTATTTTCTATATTGACATCTGCCGGTTGAAAGAGAACATGAACTAGATTTGTGTTCAGTCAGTAACCTCCTCCTAGATGTTATCATTATTAGCAGCTACAGAGTGTTCTCCCCAGAACTTTTTTCCAGCCGGGTAGCATGAAAAAGTAGTTGGGTGGGGTGGGACGGGGAAAATTGGTGGTGGGGGAAAATGTGCACTGCATCATGCTCATTATATAGGTCAGGAATGTCTAATTTTCGTCCCACTAGATGTTTGAAAACTATGACTCCCAGCATTCCATGATTTTAGAATGCAGGGAGTTGTAGTGCTAAAACATCTGCAGGGAGTTGTAGTTCTGCAACATCTGATGGTAACCCAGGTGTAACATGGCAGCACATGTGCCAACCTTTTGTGGCCTTGGGGATCTTGGAAAAGATAGTTAACATGTGCTAAAATAATAATAAAGTGTAAAAAAAGTGTGAGTTTTTACTGACATATTGGCACCTATTAAACCTACATCTAAATTCTTTTTAAGAGTTCTCTTTTTTTTTCCAGCCGGGTGGCATGAAATAGTAGCCGGGTGTGTCGCCTGGCTAAAAGACCTTAGGGTGAACACTGGAGTGGGAATGTTTGTTAGAAGTGACATGCTGGTGTTTGCCGTTATATTACCATCTTTCAATTGTATACCATGCTATCCAGTCAGAGTGACATGGAGAGATTTTGAGATGACTCTTAACATAAGTGATGTAAATTTGATGCCTGAGATAATAGCTGAGATGATACCCATATCAAATTTTCAAAATACGTAGTTCCTTTTTAATGCTGTCAGCTTTATGGTGGCCATAGACGCTTAGATCCCTGTCGTACGCTATTGGGATATCAGAATAGCGTATGACCGTCGGATCATGTATGGAAGATCTTTGAAAGATCTTTCAATGATCTTACAATAATTCCCACATCGGACCCGTTGAAAAAATTTTGGCTGACCAGCAAACCAATTCTACGACCTGCGGATTGTACAATTGGATTGTAGCGTCTATGGCCACCATTAGACTAGGGTCTTTCTACAGGTATACTAGAGCAGAGGTGGCGAACCTATGGCACACGTGCCAGAGGTGGCACTCTGAGTTCTCTCTGTGGGCCCTCATACACAGCAGAGTTCACCAGAGATTGTTACCAGAAAGCCAGAGAGAAAGTGTAGTGGCTGTCTATAGCAGAGAGAGGTTATATGCTATACAACATATATAACATTCAGCTCTGCTGCTTTGGATCTCACACTCCTGTCTAATAATGTAGGGGTTAATGGTCACCATTTTAGATCTCAAACTCCTGTGTGGTAATGTTAATAGGTAATCTATAATCAATTATATCTACTGTATTGGTCTGTGTCTATTTGAGTTGTTTTTTCTAAGTGTATTCAGGTTAAATGATCGTGTTGGCACTATGCAATAAAAAGTGGGGGTTTGGGTTGCAGTTTGGGCACTCGACCTCTAAAAGGTTTCGCCATCACTGTACTTTATAACCTATAACTAGCAAAAGCTCAGATGGTCTGGACTACTGGGAACTTGAAAGCTAAAGCTTTGACTTCCGAACAGTCACTTAAGACAGATTTTATTCTTCAATGCTTTTTTCCCACTAAGTCACTTGCTTTGCAGGATGATTATTACTGTCATCTAATTTAGAACTCTTTGGAGCCATGAAATGCATCAATATGCTTTTTGCAGCACCTGTTCATGAGCCATTTTGCAGCAGTCTCTCTGATATGGTTATCCTAATGCCCTCAACCCAGTATTTAACTACTACACCTGTCAGCTGATGGCTCTAAAGGGTGCTGGAAGTCTATGACAACAGCTGCAGGAGGGCTGCAGGTTTTAGTCTGGTCTAAATATATCTTTTGGGGCTTTTTTTACATTTTGTTTATATCAGATGTTGTATATCTTAATAATTTGGAAAAGCCATTGTTTTAAACTGAAAAAGACAAAAAACTGAACTTACCTGAGGAAGGGGAATAAGCCCCCTAAATGTTGTGATATTGGATGTCACTTTTATCACAGTAAATATATATCCCTCCTATAGTATAAGATTATAAGTTCATAGGAGATGGCATTAAGTTTTAGGAGCTATCAGTTATGTTTGGGGTATATAATAATACATAAAGTAAAGGTGTATATGTATGTGCGTCATTTCTTGCCATAACCATCATTAAATTACCTTCAATGTATCTAAAGTATAGTACTAACTTATATTAGATACAAAACAAAATAAATAGCATTTTAAAAGTACTTACAGCGCTGGTACCCCTGTTTTAAATCAAGTAGTCAAAAAGGAAGGTTGAGCTACACCTCAGTCACTGAAAATGTCTGCATGTGTTTAGGATAGATTTCAGTGTTACTCCCAATTAAGTGCTGTTTGTAAAACATGTGACAGTCTCAGTAAATAATTAAAATTATTTAAAATTTGAAAATAAATTATTTCTTGCATAATTAGGACAATGCTATTTTAATGGCATAAGACTGTAGTACCTTCTGTTTTGAGAAGGTTCTATTTTGTTTTATGTTCTGTGGAAGTCTTTTTCTGGTGTAATAGTGTGCATTGTAGTGTGGCCTCACCCTTTTTCCGAAGGTGAACTCTTCCTTACACTCTCTGGGGGCAGCTGGAGATTAATGGGGAAGGTAAGTATTGGAGGATTTCCTAAAGCATGTAACCCCTTTTGTTCGGTCCAGTTTTGACTAGAAATTAGAGGGAGAATTAAAGTCTTGTGCTTCACTGTGGTATTTGGGCATGAAAGCACTGACCCTAACCTATCAATAAAAATTTAAACATGTCATGTCTGCAAGTCTGATGAATGCCTCTATACCACTAGTTCTGGGCACATGCATTAGTCACAGGACATAAAGGAGAAACTTTGCATGTCTCCATCCAAACTGTCTCCAAGCCATTTATGATGCCCATACATTAAGTGAACTTTGTTCACGATATTTCAGATATACCAAACTGGATTAATAAAATAAACAAGTGCTTCAACAAAGTATTAGTTTAGGGGATGTGACACTAAGGATTTGATAGGATTTTTTTGCTTTTTAACTTCTGAGTTGGAAAATCATGGGTAATCATATGCACTTTGGTAGGCTGCACGGTTAGTGGTGCAAAATTTTCAATATGCAGTATGATGTATCTCGGGAAAATGCAAAATGTAAAAAAAAAGAAACAATAGTGGTGGCATTTACTTCTTCCCCTTAGAATGAAATATTTCCCATCCTAATGGCACGTTATAATGTAACATTTTTTTATTTCATTTTTTTAAGGATAAAGCTAGCCATGCATGAACCAAGATGTTTAATGGATTCAAACTCCTATCGATCGGAAGTGTCATAACATAATTTTAAGATTGCTGGTGCAAGGTGGTACATTAACTTTAACTTGCCCTTGTACTGACATTACATTTTTGTATAAAAACTCTTCATTTGCTTTTATATTCTTTATTAACTCAACTTAATAATCTCAAGTATTTTGTAAATACAATAGGAAATTTATCCTGTGTCATAGAAAGGGATTTGTCATTCAAATAGTCATTTTAATTATGGTGTCTGTTTTTTTATGTTTTCCATAACAGTAGAGATTTTCAAAACGTGTTGCAATTGAGACAGGGGTATTGTTGTAACCAAGAGAACAAGGCATGGCCGTCATTTTTGCTTTTGTAAGCAAAAAATGTGGTAGTTAGTCCTCTGATTACTTTTGCTATTTTAAGACATGTGCACCATCCAATTGTAAGTTTAGTTATGCTACTCTTACAACAATACTGTAGCCTTAACAAGATGCTTTTTATTCTCATATTACACTATTTGTTAATTTCTGTTGTATCTGAAAAAAAAGTTGTGTTTTTGCATGGTATTGCTTGACAAAGTGTAGAAAGAGCTGGGGAAGGGAAGGTTTTGGCTCTAGATATAGGGGTGTGGGAGGAAGGGACAATTTCCTTACTTTGCTAAGCGCTGCTTCCTTCCATTTCCAATAGATTACCCAGATGTCAGGAATATGGTCTATCTGCTTTGATTTGTTTTATTCAAATGTACAACTGTAGAACCCAAAACTCAGCCAAAAGATTGAACCCAGTAATTTGTAGCATCTGTTTGTTAAGCAAAACTATATACCCATTGCAGCATTTTATTCATTATTTAATGTAACGGTGCTGTGTAAAACAGTTAATTTTTTATGGTGTTCCAGGTTGTTGTTGGTTCTATTAATATTAACTAATTTTAATGAAATAAAAACCATATGCACACATCCTCAAGTCTGACTGAAGTACAGACTTTAACAGGTGACTGAAGTACAACTTTAACAGATAAAGCATAATTGGCTTCAGATGTCGGTAGTTATGATCATTCTGCAACAGGAAGCCTGAGTGGTAAAATAGTTGTTTGTCCTGGTTGTTGCATGCTGTATATATAGGTTCCCCATTCCAGTGTAGTTACTCACAGCCTAAGTGGATGAGTTTACACATCAGATTGGATTTCAGCTCATCGTGGTATGTAACGAATGAGTTTCTTGGGCATGAATACAGAGAGGACTCTGTTTCATTTTTCAGTGCTTCAAAGCAGAGCTTTGTATGGTTGCTTTTGAATGCTAGCTCCCAAACATCCATGTTTATTGCTGAAAATTGGAGTTCAATTTGAACAGTTTAAAGGCTTTTTGTAAAAGGTTTCCTTGCTTGTGAATTAAATATGGTTTCATTTCTGCTGGATATGGAATTCTTTCTCAAGGTAGCTTCTGAAGATATGCAGCATGCACCAACATGAAAGTATGTCACAATTACTCTAAATTGCTCTTGGCAGGCAACACAAATCTTTCTTCAACAAGAAAAGACCCTAGAGGCATTATAACTTACACACTATAGAGATATGTGGAATGTAATCTTTTGGTGTCCACCTTCTAATGTTTTGAAATAGAATCATCCTTTAGTTCTGTTACTGTGTTTATTTAATGGAATTTTATGGAATAAACTTCATTTTATACTACACTAGTGCACAGACATAGCATTATGGCCCATATTTATATTGCATAATTTATCACAAAGGAGCATTCAAATGGCATGACCTTGCTGTACTGCTGCAAAGCTGTATGAGACATAATATGCTACTGTTTTATTAGGGTCTGACACTGTCATGAGTTACCATGTTAGCAAAATTAATGACAATAATGGATGTGCAGTAGTACAAAATGCACACAACATACATGATGCAAACTAAATTTAAACAGAAGGTTCTTGCTGAAAAGCGTTGTAGCGTAGTACATTGCACAAATAAATGCTCATCTATTCTCACAAGAGTGACTGTGATTGAGGCAATGCAACATAATGTTATGGAATATCTGTGTATACTATACTGATCACATGGCAACCTTAAATTGTATAACACAAAAACATACAATTTTATATTACATATAAAATACAGTGGCCAGTATATGCACATGACTGCTAATGTCAAGGAGTACCTAAACTTAAGAAAATACACCCTCTAAAGTCCCAAAGTCCCCATTCATTCTCTGAGCCACTCCACTCTATGTATGCTACATCATAAGTCTGAATGTTCAAGCTGTTCAGCCCATAGCATAAAGGTGGCATAAAGGTTCCGTATTGGGTACATTAAAGGACAATTCTACTCATAAAATGGCAAACAAATTAAATGTATATGTACATTGTGCTAAGTTCCCCAACCCTCTGCCTTTAAAAAAAAAATTAAAAAATAATAAAATACAACAATGTAGAGAATTCCTACTGTAAAGTCCAGCTTGTAACAGCCATGGAGTTGTGGAAGCTCTAGGCAGAAAGAAAATCATTCTATTAGCATGTTGTAGTTGTAGAGTTCAGCAAAGCTGCATGCTTCCTGACTAGGCTGATTAATTGTTTTAAATTAGTTTTTATTCGTTTATTTAAGTCCCCTGTTTTAAATGTATGGGGTTTTTAGCCTACATGTCAGAATTTAGCTAGGTGACAGGTAAATCATTCATTGCAATTTACCCCTTGAATAACACTGTTTAACCTATCCCACAATCAAATACCCCAATGTTACAAATCATCACTGCTACTCAGTAGGTCTACAGCACATCCTGGGAAATTATGCTCAGAATGCTGGTGAATAAAGGGAAATAAAGATAAACGCTATACTTAAATTATTTAACAGCGTACACCTCTTGGAAGCCAAGGATTAAATCTACTGAGTAGCACAGCTCTCTAAATGTCTCAGTATTGCCCCCATCCCCAGCATGCCTTTTCCCCCCATTCTCTCCCTCTTGTTTATTTGGATAATTTATTAAAGCTGTTGCGACTGTTATGATATATATAATTAGCAAAAAAGTGCTTGTTGGTGCACAGTGGGAAATATGTGGGTGTATGTTAAGCTATATGTACATACAGATGATATAAAATCTTTATACACACTACTATAACATTTAGGGATTTATACAAAAAAAATAAAGGCAAGATGTTAAAAATAAAAATAAAAAATCCTATGAAATCCTGGTTCTATTAGTGTCACATCCCCTAAATGAACATTTTACACAATATACAGAGGCAGAAGAGAAACCTATTGGGTGTACCCCAATAATTATTAGAGGGGACATATATACACACATCGTTTGGATTGTACTGGAAGTGTCAATGCTTTAGAAATACATGTTAAATATACAGTGATGTGAAAAACTATTTGCCCCCTTCCTGATTTCTTATTCTTTTGCATGTTTGTCACACTTAAATGTTTCTGCTCATCAAAAACCGTTAACTATTAGTCAAAGATAACATAATTGAACACAAAATGCAGTTTTAAATGATGGTTTTTATTATTTAGTGAGAAAAAAAACTCCAAATCTACATGGCCCTGTGTGAAAAAGTGATTGCCCCCCTTGTTAAAAAATAACTTAACTGTGGTTTATCACACCTGAGTGTTCTGTTGTCACCCCCAGGCCTGATTACTGCCACACCTGTTTCAATCAAGAAATCACTTAAATAGGAGCTATCTGACACAGAAAGTAGACCAAAAGCACCTCAAAAGCTAGACATCATGCCAAGATCCAAAGAAATTCAGGAACAAATGAGAACAAAAGTAATTGAGATCTATCAGTCTGGTAAAGGTTATAAAGCCATTTCTAAAGCTTTGGGACTCCAGCGAACCACAGTGAGAACCATTATCCACAAATGGCAAAAACATGGAACAGTGATGAACCTTCCCAGGAGTGGCCGGCCGACCAAAATAACCCCAAGAGCGCAGAGAAAACTCATCAGAGAGGCCACAAAAGACCCCAGGACAACATATAAAGAACTGCAGGCCTCACTTGCCTCAATTAAGGTCAGTGTTTACGACTCCACCATAAGAGAGAGACTGGGCAAAAACGGCCTGCATGGCAGATACCCAAGGCACAAACCACTTTTAAGCAAAAAGAACATTAAGGCTTGTCTCAATTTTGCTAAAAAACATCTCAATGATTGCCAAGACTTTTGCGAAAATACCTTGTGGACCGACGAGACAAAAGTTGAACTTTTTGGAAGGTGTGTGTCCCGTTACATCTGGCGTAGAAGTAACACAGCATTTCAGCAAAAGAACATCATACCAACAGTAAAATATGGTGGTGGTAGTGTGATGGTCTGGGGTTGTTTTGCTGCTTCAGGACCTGGAAGGCTTGCTGTGATAGATGGAACCATGAATTCTACTGTCTACCAAAAAATCCTGAAGGAGAATGAACGTCAACTCAAGCTGAAGCGATCTTGGGTGCTGCAGCAGGACAATGACCCAAAACACACTAGCAAATCCACCTCTGAATGGCTGAAGAAAAATAAAATGAAGACTTTGGAGTGGCCTAGTCAAAGTCCTGACCTGAATCCTAAAACCGCCTAAAAGGCGGTTCATGCTAGAAAACCCTCAAATAAAGCTGAATTACAACAATTCTGCAAAGATGAGTGGGCCAAAATTCCTCCAGAGCGCTGTAAAAGACTTGTTGCAAGTTATCGCAAACGCTTGATTGCAGTTATTGCTGCTAAGGGTGGCCCAACCAGTTATTAGGTTCAGGGGGCAATTTCTTTTTCACACAGGGCCATGTAGGTTTGGAGTTTTTTTTCTCACTAAATAATAAAAACCATCATTTTAAAACTGCATTTTGTGTTCAATTATGTTATCTTTGACTAATAGTTAATGGTTTTTGATGAGCAGAAACATTTTAGTGTGACAAACATGCAAAAGAATAAGAAATCAGGAAGGGGGCAAATAGTTTTTCACATCACTGTACATAAAGTGCAGCCTAAAATCCGTTCCGCCCGTGGACTGGGAAAATGGTCTTGGAAAAACGTACATACATCCAGAAGTGTAAAAAAACCTCACGATCGAACAGTTTTTTGAGATTACACATTCTATTTTCAAGGGTCACTGAAATTTAAAAAAATTAGTTTTAAAAGAATTTTTGAAAATTTTGTAAAAATGATACAGTAACTTATTGTAAATGGCTCACGGACCTGGGAAATGGTCTGGGAAACAGATAATCAGATTCTTTCAAATCAGAATTTGTTACAATCAGATTTTTTCAGAAAGAAACTGATTGGTAAACTAACCAATCAGATTCTTTCTGAAAGAATCTAATTGTAACAAATTCTGTTTTTTTTTTTTTTAACTGATTTTATTGTTTTCACAGGTGTCAAAGTATTATACATTTCAATAAAATTTATCTTTAACATTGTTGTTGTACATCATTTTCCATTTCTTTAACACATTAGATACGCTTGTTATATTAAGAAGGGTAGCATGTCTATTTGCTCCCTCAAGGTAACCAAATAACTGGGAGGGGGGGGTTTGGGGGGAAGTCTTCCAAGCTGGGGCAGTCGAGGCAGCTTGCTCACATCATCTGTCTTTTGATACACAAGGGGTGTTGCCTGAGGTCTTTAGAACCTTATGTAAAGTACTTTACTTGTTGCCCACTAAGTAGCTGGTTGTGGTAATTTAGACTGGTTACATAATCTGGTTGTTTCTCGTGCCCTGGTTCATTGGTTCGGGCGGTTACCTATTACAATATTTAAACTACTACATCGGGTGCCTATCTCATTGTCCAGTCAGACCATACTCTTTGGAATTTTTCAGGGCAGCCCCTTCCTTTATATATAAGTTGTATATAGGGGAGGTCCTGGTTTACGAGGGCCTTCCATTGCCCTATTCTAGGGCATTCAGGGGCCATCCACTTAAGCACAATCGACTTCCTGGCATAGAACAACCCCTCTCTCAAAAATGTTAACTGGTATCTGGACCAATTGTCAGTTTCTGGGACTCCCAATATACATAGTTTGGGGTCCATTGGAATTAGAGATTGCATTAGTCTTGTTAGTTCAGTTACCACTCTGTACCAGAATCTCTGGATTCCGGGGCAGTCCCAGATAAGATGCCAGAATCCTGCATTTGGGTGTGAACATTTGGGGCATATGTTTGCCCGACCCTTCGTCATATGTTTGAGGATGGCAGGTGTGAGGTAGGCACGTTGTAGAATATAAAATTGTATTAATTTGTTTTTTGCGGCTGGGGAGACAAGGGTATGTGATACGGTCATATCTTCCCATTCCTCATTTGTGATTGAGGGTATATCTCTCCGCCAGGAGCCTAGCAGTGACTTGCTTAGAGGATCAGATTGTTTTTGTATAAGGTATCCATATACCTTGGATATAAATTTTTTGGTGTCGTATGTGGTTATATATGTGAAAATTGCCATATTTCCAACTGGGATTTTGAGACCACCAAACTCTGCTTGTATACAGTGTCTTAACTGTAGATATTGAAAGTGGTGATTTGTGGAAAGGGAGAATTCAGTTTGCAAGCTTGCAAATGATTTTAGTTGTTGGTTTAGGGTTATTTGGTGGAAATATTTTATGCCCCTGCTCTCCCAGAATTTGTATGGGGTAAATGCTGCCAATTGAGGAAATTTGGGGTTTTTCCACAGGGGAGTTAGTCCCAGAATTATTTCAGTTTGCATTAGTTTCTGCAGAGCTTTCCAAACCTTATACATTTGCCTATGTATGGCTGTGCCATTTCCCGTAAGTTTGTATTTAGAGTCATCCAGAAATGCTAAGGGGTGTCCTGGGAGGTATGCATGCAGCATGGGCTCCAGGCCGGCATCCCTTCCTTCCCTTCCTTCTTCCTCTAGTTCAGGGGGTCTTAACCAGTGGTAGTAGTATCTAAGTTGGCCAGCTATATAGTATAGATAGAAATTCGGGAGGGCAAGGCCGGCCTCGGACTTTGGACATTGCAGTGTTTTGAGTTTTACTCTAGATCTACCAGATCCCCAAAGAAAGGAGGTTAGCATACTGTTTAATTCTATGAAAAACTTTTGGGGGATGAATGTCATTGAATGTTGGAGTGTGTAGAGTAACTTGGGAAGTAATATAATCTTGATTAGTTTGACCCCATAGGTTGATTGGTAATGACTTCCATATTGTTACCTTTTGCTGGACTAATGCTAGTAACGGTTGGATGTTTAGATCGTAGAAGTCGGCGGGTGACAGTGTGAGTATAATACCTAGGTATTTAAGGTGGGTGACAATTGGTATGTTGGTGTATACTAAAGATGTGTTTGGTAGTTGGTCTATTGGGAGGATCGCCGACTTAGACCAGTTAATTAGTAGACCCGAAAGGGGTCCAAATTCTTCTATTATTTCACACGCTGCCGTTAATGATTGCTCGGGATCTGCCAAGTAGAGGAGAAGGTCATCTGCATAAAGGCTAAGTAGGCTGGTTTGTGAATTGAGGGAGAGGCCATGTATGTTGGGATTGTGTCTGATTTTGGTTGCCAGTATTTCGATAGTGAGGGCAAATAGGTAGGGCGATAATGGGCAGCCTTGCCTGGTTCCCCTTCCCAATGAGAAGGGTTTGGATGTGTATCCATTGATTCGGATGCTCGCCTTTGGGTTTTTGTAAAGTATTTTTATCCATTTGATGAACGAGGGGCCGAAACCATATCTCTCCAGACATGCCCACAAAAAGGGCCTTTCCACTGAATCAAACGCTTTGTTTGCGTCCAGGGATAGTAGTAGTCTGGTGCCACTGTTGTCGTGGTCTACCTGTGTGTTAATTAGGACTTTTCTTAGATTAATTGTTGTGGATTTGGATGGCATGAATCCAGTTTGGTCTTCATGTATTATTGTTGTGATTACTCCTTGTAGTCTGTTGGCTAGAATTTTTGCTAGTATTTTGTAGTCTACATTAAGTAGTGATATTGGGCGGTATGACGCACACTCCTGGGGTTCTTTGCCTGTTTTTGGAATTAGTATTATTGTGGCGTCGTAGAAAGACTGAGGTAGTGTGTTTGACTGGTGGGAGTGGTGATATACTGCTAGAAGTTGCTGTTTAATGTTATCCTGGTATCTTTTATAGACCTCCACGGGGAGGCCATCAGGGCCAGGTGACTTCCCACATGCCAGCTCTCCTATTGCTTTTGTAAGTTCTGTTAGGTTGATGGGTGCATCTAGTGTTTGTGTGTCGTTGTAAGATAGCTGTGGCATTGGAGTTGTGGCTATGTAGTCTTTTATCTGCGTGGTGGAGTGTGTTATTTTAGTTTTGTAAAGGGTTTGGTAGTATGATTGAAAACTTTTCAGTATATCTGAGGTATTGGTTAAAGTTCCTAGAGTTGGGTCTTTGATGGATGCGATTGTGTTTTGTTGTGGGGTGGAGTGGGCCAATGTTACTGTATTCAAAGTATCTGTGTTGAAGAAAAAAGTATTTTCTATTGTTGTGGTCAGTGCGATTTATGTTATACTGGGTTTGTGCCTGTTGCCATAGGTTCTTGTTTACCTGGGTGGGATTGTCTATGTAAGATTTTTCTGCTGCTGTGAGTTCTCGTGTGATCTTGTTATCTGAGTTTTTAGTGTTACGCTTGATTTGTGAAATTTTGGATTGGAATATGCCTCGCAATACTGCTTTAAAGGCATCCCATTGAATGTTGGTGGAAGTTGTGTCTTGGTTCAGATCAAAGTATTCCTTAATTTGTTCTGGGGCGTCGTCTGTGTCTGGGAATAGGTTAAGCCAGAATGGATGTAATCTCCAACTTATAACTGGGGTTCTGTGGTCAGGCACTGTGAGTTCTATCTTTATTGGCGAGTGGTCTGACAATCCTCGTGCTAAGTGGCGGATCCCGGTCACCTCCAACAGCGTGCGTGTGTTTGTGAGTAAATTTGCAGTAATCAATTCTTGAGAGTGTGTGGTATGTTGCCGAGCAACAGGTATATTCTCTGGTGTTTGGGTGGAGTTTCCTCCAGATGTCTACCCATCCCACTTCTGCGATTGTATCTGACAGTCGGGAGCGTGTCGGTCCCTGCGGGTTTGGTGTGGTTAGAAATGTATCTATTTGGGGATTCATCATTAAATTGAAATCACCCATACAGATCACCCTACTACTTGAGTGTTTCAGGGCAAAGCTAACTGCTTTGTTTAAGGGAGTTAGTGACGCTGGGGGTGGGTCGTAGATTCCTAGTATCACATAGGGTATAGAGTGGATGTCGAGTGCGGCGAACACATATCTGCCCCGTACTTTGTCAGATTGGACTTCTTTTATCACTATAGGTAGTTGTTTGTGGATTAGGAGGGATACTCCCCCTGAATATTGGGAGTGGGTGCTATGTGCAGCCCACCCTATCCATGCTTTTTGTACTCGGGATAAGGTAGAGGGGGTCAGGTGTGTTTCTTGTAGGCAGATTACCTGAACCTTATAGTCCAATATTTGTGTGAATACAGCCAATCTCTTTCTGGGGTTATTTAAACCTCTAACATTCCACGTAAGGAATCCTAGTGATCGCCCCATGAGACACCCACTCCTGTCATATACATATTACAGTTTAACTGAAATTTCAACATTGTTTCACATTTTAAGGTTAGACAGATCACATATTATAACTTGTGAGCGACAGAACCCTGTGCATTCATATAACATTTTAGTTACTTTCCCAGTTTGGAATAAGTTAGCTAACGTCATCATCCACATACAGATAAAGTATACGTAGACTTCCATTAAAAGGGGGTGAAAAAAACAATTAAACATTAAACCGCTTAACAATAACATAAGTTTGACCTGATAGGCCAAACTAAACTTTTACTCTCACTTTAGAACTGGTGGTAGGGAGAGTTATGTTCCTGGGGCTGTACTAGGGTGTACTGCCAAGGTGGGTGTGAGGCTTTAGTCCCGGTCCAGGTTGTATACCTGACTAGTTTCATGTTTGTTTGTCAGCTCCACAGAGGTTGTAAAGACATGAGTGGGGGGGAAAAAGGGGGGGTGTGATTCAAGATGGGGTTTTGAGTCAGTGACTATAACCAGTGGTCTTACCCCAGATTTGCGAATCTATTCAGTTTTGTTTTAAGTACCTTTATCTTTGTGGCAAGTTGGCCTTTGGCTGTGGTTCTTTGGTCGCTATGGCTCTGCTGCGATGCCCAGGGAGTCCATCCATATGCATGCGTCTTTGGGGTTATCAAAAAATTGTACTTTGCTCGCGTGTGCTACTCGTAGGCGGGCAGGGTATGCCATGGAGTATTTGATGTTTGCTGCTCTCATGCGTCTTTTTATGTCTATGAAGGTGGCTCTTCTCTTTTGTAGTTCGATTGAGTAGTCAGGAAAGAGCATGATTTTGCTGTTTTCGTAGGTGAGGTCTTCTTGCTCGCGTGCCATTTGGAGAATTTTGTCACGGTCCTTAGCATTTAGAAATCTGGCTATCAGGGGCCTCGGTCTGGTTCCCAGTGGGGGTCTTTGCGCCGGAATTCTGTGGGCCCTTTCGATAGTGAAGGCCGGGGACAGTGACGAGCGGTCAAAGCACTCCAGCAGCCATCTCTCTAAGAATTGTGCAGAGTCTTGCTTTTCGGGCTCCTTCTGGGAAGCCTATAAAGCGGATATTTTGGCGACGGCCTCGGTTTTCCAGGTCATCCAATTTGGCTTGTGAGATGGCTAGTTGTTGTTTTAGGTGTATGATCTCGTTTGTCTGTGGGTGCAGGGTGTCTTCTATTTCTGATATCCTGCTTTCAGTTTCAGTGACTCTTTGCCTGAGACTTTGGAAGTCCTGTCTAAGCAGATTAATGTCTATCTTGACTCCCTCCATTATGCCGGAGAGAGCAGTTTTGGAGTCATGTATGGCCTGCATTAACTCCTGCAGGGTGGGCTCAGGGTTCGGGGCAGCGCTTGTACCTGCAGCCGGGAAATCCGGTGTTGTTTGTTCCATACACGTGGCCTCCTCCTCCACAGGCCCTGTAGGTAAAATGGCGGCCGCGTGTTGCGTGGTCGAGTGTGCGAATTGACCGAGCTTCTCCACCGCGGAGGACCCCTTTCTGCCTCTCCCGTCCGTCATCATGTCCCTGATGCGTACGGAGGTTAGTATCGGCTCGTTGGTTGAGTCCGGTATATGTTTTAGCCTCGGATTTGTATGTGGGACCGGGAGCTCCTCACAGTCGCGTCCTGCTACATCAGCGTCTTAGCCACGCCCCCAACAAATTCTGTTTAGAAAATAATCTGATTGGTTAGTATACCAATCAGATTCTTTCTGAAAGAATATGATTGTATCCAATCAGAATTGGTTACAGTCAGAATCGTATGGGTACGCTTTCTGGAAGAATCTGATTGTATCTAATCAGAATTGGTTACAATCAGATACTTTTTAGAAATAATCTTATTGGTATGCTTTCTGGAAGAATCTCATAGTAACCATTTGTGATTGGGAATGAATCTGATTGGTATACTAACCAATCATATTCTTTCTGAAAGAATCTCGTAACCAATTCTGTTTGGAAAATGAATCTTATTGGTATACCAATAAGATTCTTTCGAAAAAAGAAAAAGCTGATTGTTACCAATCAGAATTGGTTACAGTCAGATTCTTTCAGAAAGAATTTGATTGATATGCTTTCTGGAAGAATCTAATTGTAACCAATCAGAATTAGTTACAATCAGATTCTTTTAGAAATAATCTGATTGGTGTACTAACCAATCAGATTTTTTTCTAATCAGAATTGGTTACAATCGGATGCTTTCAGAAATAATCTAATTGTCTTTTCCCCAGACCATTTTTCAGGTCCCAAAGTTAATCGTAATTGAAGTAAAGAAATTTTAAAAAGGTTAGAAGTTAGGACCTTCCAGACTGGGGTTACCTTGATGTGGCTGGAAGGCTTTTCATTCACGTGATCACAGTTATGTATACTAAAACCCCTTTGTTTATAATATATGCCAGTGTGCAGATATTATATTGTATGGGGCCTAGGAATGTGCATTGATTATCTTTTCTATGTTTGTATAAATGTTTGACCAGATCAGTAGCACTATCCCAAATCTTAAAAATATGAGTGGAGATACCCTTTAATTAATAGAATTGATTTAAATTATTACATAACTTCTGGACCTTCTAATTAAAATTGCAGCTACACACTAATATTAATTTAAAAACCAAGTTCACTCAATAGTGCTGGGGAGAAAGGGAAATGCGGTATGGGGGTTATTTCTCTATCTAAGTTTGAATGGGGGCGAACATGTCCTTTTATCCTTTTATAATGAGATCAAAATAATGTCAAGCAGAATAAAGCTGGGCCTATTGGTCTGGGCTTCAGAATAGTCCAGGTTTTTGATGTGGCTGCTGGGAAAATGAATTGCCCACCCTCACTGTAGAGCTTGTTTTTTTTTACATGATGGTGGGTGACTCACTCCATTAGTATGTTTGCACATCTACTTTTTATTATGCGGTATCAATTCTGTCATTAAGCCATCTGATGATCTGACACGTATATCTCCTTATACGATGATGATGTGAAAGGTTGGTCTGTCATTGACTATACCATACCCATGTAAAAATAGTTTATCTACCAGGATCTTCATAAAGAGACAATGATGGATTCATCTTGTAGACACCAGGAAGTTTCGACTTGATAAGATGTTATTCTTCTTTCTAAACATTCCTACTGTAGCTAATACCGGCTAAGGACAAGGATCTTTATTTACGTAAAATGAATTGTACATTTATCTAAAGAAAACAAGGAAGATGTATAGCATTATGAATGTTTCTGTCCCAAGTTCTCAGATAGGGCAGATACAGGTATCCCACCCCTCCTGGATAGTCCGGGATTATCCCTGATTCTGGGTGGTCTCCCGCACTCCTACGAGACCACCCGAGACTCCCAGACTTGAGAGGAGACTTGAGTCTCCTCCCCGGGCACGTCCACTTTCAAAGGCCATGCCCACAGAACACCCCGGGAACGCCCATAATCCCTCCCTAACCCCGCCTCCCACCACCCTAGATCATTGGCCACGCCCTTTGTGATGACACGTCCCGCCTGACATCGCAGCCCCTTGCCACGCCCCCTTTCTCCACCCTGCCTGGAAGCCAGAATGGGCAGGGTGGGATGTCTGCAGACAGGATACAGAGCTTTGAGGAAACAAGATGAAGATGATAAGTCCTACAGACGGAACTCCTGGCAGGTTAATGGTACCAGCACGTTTTAGGAAAGTTCTCCTCAGAGATCCAGACAATACTCATAATAAAATGTAATATTACATTAATGACAGACTGATGTAGAACGTGGGACTGGCTTCTATTGAACATGGAAATAGCTCCTAAGTCAGACCTGGGCAAAGTAAGGCACTGGGGCCACATGCCTTCCTTTAGCTGTCCCTGACTGGCCCCTCAATAATAGACCTAGACCCAAAAACATGATAACTGAATTTTATGGAATGGATCTAAAATATTACATACTTTCTATTCTTTCAGTTAAAAATTGCAGCAAATAAAACACCCTATGAACAGTTTTATTGAAGAACGGGAGGTAAAGGAGCTGTGTCTTACCTCCCGTTCTTCAATAAAGCGGAACCAGAAACGAAGGTAAGGTTCTTACCCGATCATTTGCTTCTCTGACAGGTGCAGATGGGCTTAGTACGCTATGCGCATGCGCTCCTGCAGGTTTAATTGAAGAACGGTAGGTAAGGGGGCTGTGTCTTACCTCCCGTTCTTCAATAAAGCTGAACCAGGAACGAAGGTAAGGTTCTTACCCGATCGTTTGCTTCTCTGACAGGTACAGGCAGACTTAGTACGCTATGCGCATGCGCTCCTGCACAGCTCCTTTACCTCCCGTTCTTTAATTTTTTTCATTTTAGCAATCTCTATAATGAGAACTGAGTTAAACCTATTGGCCCGGCCCTCCACAAAAGTTTAAGCTCCTTATGTGGCAACCAGAGAAATGTAATTGCCCACCCGTGTCCTAAGTGCTTGAAGGGCCTGAAATTGTAAAACTGCTTGTTACTGTTCCTTCTCAGTGAAATGAATGTTCATATTTTCTCTCTTTTATGGTTGTATTTATTTTGAATAAAACCATCCAGATTTTGTTCTGATGCACATAGACAGATGGCCCTTGCTGATTTTCCATATGCTCAGAGCTTTATCACATTAAACAATGGCGTTCTTCTGTACCAATTCCCCTGTCACCCACCGTAATCATATTAACGCTTTTATTCCTATTAAGTGACTCTCACATTTCTCTTTATCGGCAGACATTCTGATAATAAGGGACTTCCTGGGGGAAGAATCAGACTGTCTAAGGAGAAATAGAAATGTGTCTTAGTTTATTATAATAATGAGCACAAGTTTCTCCCATTACTTTGAGGTGGACAAGGAATCATGTAAGGGTCAATGGCACAACAAGAACCCCACAGGATTCTAGAATCCATTATTTGTAACCCCTAACAGCCCATTCCAGCAGTACCTTCAGGTCTATGTATTAAAAGTTCTTATTGTTAAAAATGGTGCTAATTTTCCCCAGCCAATCAGATTTTAGCTTTCAAATGGTACATAACATCTGATTGGTTGGGGCAAAATTAGCACCAGTTTTAAGGATAAGAACTTTTAATACATAGGCCTGCTTGTTTCCTAATTAATCCCACTTTACGCCCCTTTCCTCAACATCTATGTGTGTCATTGGCTGATTATTTATACTATAGTGGTCACTGCACCCAATAAATATATATATATATCGAATGCAAAATAATTGGTACTGGCGGTTTTCCTAACATTTCAGGAATAGAGATGTCCGAACTTCGCAAAATCCGGTCCGCTCGAGGATCCGCGAATTTTCGAAAAAATTCGAAAATCCGCGAGCGGACCCATCAAAATGAAAAATACCCTCGAAATTACGAGATTTTTCGTAAAATTTTCGAAAATACGAGAAAACTAGTATTTTCGAAAATATGTATTTTCGAAAATACGAGTAATCCTTGTATTTTCGAAAATTTTCAAAATTCTGTGTTTTCTCGTATTTTCGAAAATACGAAAAATCCGCGAATCGGAAGTTCGGAAGGCGGAAAATCCGCCGTTCGCGAACGGGATAAATTCGCGGCGGATCCGGGTTCTGATCCGCGAACCGGCCACCCCTATTCACGAATGTCAAGAGGTAAGTATCCTAATTATGGTCAGTTTAAGAGATATTTAAATCCACTGAACAAACTGTGTTGCTGATCTTCCCATGAAGGTTCATTGTTTCAGTATTGCTGTGTTTTTAGATTTGTCTTCATTATGTCTAATAGAAAGAAACAGGCTGTGTGGTTAGAAGGATTCCTCTGAAGGAAATCGTTCCCGAAGGGAAATGGTACAGGTCATGTCACATGATCAGACTGATTCTTCTGATGCTTATAAAGTCAAGTTTTATGCTAATCAGACTATTTTGTATATTTGGCTATTGATTTAATAGGAGAACTATACACACCTCCCCCTCGCTCCACAATGTATGAGACCCCGGGGGAGAACCTAAACTGCTAGGTCCTCAACCCTGGGTTCTTCCTACTTAAGCAGCAGTACTTAAAGGGTAACTATTATGTATAAAGTTTATTTTAAAAAAACAGTTAAACTGAAATGTACATGGGACAGGGATATAGGACTGGTAATTCTTACCTCCTAATATTGTTTCTGTGAGGAGCACCAACCCAAAGAAAATTGATTCTGCCAGTCTTCCTCCTGGCTTCATCACTATCTTTAATACAGTAATAGTCCAGGACTAACCTGGCAAATGATAACTGTATGTGCTGTAGCTCCGCAAAGAAAATGATAGTTGTGAATGTAGGAATATCAATCCAACCTCCCTGCCCAAGGTACGTTCCCTTTTTAAAAGTTAATTTGTAGAGTAAAGATGTCCTTTAACTAAAATTTTGTGAGGTCCTAGTGATTTACGTAATTACCCTGGGTATTATCCATTGAAAGAAGAAGGAATTGGTTATAAATGTCCTTTTAAAAAAAAACAGTTTCTCACCCTACATTTCTTCTGTGTCTAAATTTGGTGAATGGATAGTGGGCTCACTGGGGGTTGTATCCTGACTAGTCCAGCCCTGACTGCAGGAATCTACCCCTAGAAGAAGATTACACACAATATTTAAGCTGTGTGAGCTCAATATCAACAGTAAACCACAAGAAAAGCAAGCAAAGCAATAAAAGGAGAAGCAGTGGTTAAATATAATATAAGAAATATACTTCCGGATAAGGTAATGCAGCAATCTAGCACCAAATAGTTACCGCCACTTAGCCAATAGGGGCTCTCAGTGTATCGCCCTGTCTATTGGTTGCTTGGGCAAGCAGCAGGAAGAACTTTTAGTCGAGTAAGTCTGTAAACCAGAGTGCTCTTCCGATTCTTTCTCTTCTCATTTAAAGGGCATGTCCACCCCCAAAACTATAATCCCCCCAACGACTGGCCCCATTGTGTAGTGTAGTTTAATCCTTACCTAACATCCCAGCTCCATAGGGTTCTCCTGTAGTCCCCCCCCTAAGTCCCAAAAACTGCCCACCAGGAGGATAGCAGAGTCCATATAGGACTCTGCCTCCTCCCTGGCCTCCGGGAGAAGTTTGGCATGCGTACTGCAGCCCTTCTCCCCCTCCCTCTCCCTCCCTCTCCCTCCCTCTCCCGATTCCCTCCCCCTAGCGTTTAACCCCTTTAGTATAGTAATCCCACTGGTCCCCCAGCCCCAACCGCATAATTTTTATTTTAAGAAAGCTCCCCAAACTCTTACTTACCTCTCCTCTTTCCTCCGCTGAAGTGAGCAGCGGCACGCAGCCGCGTCCGTGATTGGCTGCCGCTCAGCCAATCACAGACGCGGCTGCCGGACCCGCCCGCCCCTCTGCTTCCATTTTCTCGCAAGCAGAGGGCCGGGAGCGCGGCGGAGGAAAGAGGGAGGAAGTAAGAGTTTGGGGGCTTTCTTAAAATAAAAACTATCGTTTGGGCTGGGGGACCAGGGGGAAGGCAATATTAAAAATGTGATTAGGGTGGACATACCCTTTAACTCTTTTGGCAAAGTTTAACTTTTCCAATCCAGATTAACTCCATATTTACAACAAATTTGACATGTAATATATTAACACAATTTAAATCTTTGTCTACAGTCAATAGTTCCTATTACGCCATTAGAGTAGTAGAAAGTGCAGGTTCGGGGCATGACACCTTCATTCACTCCAAAGTGGATTGAAAAGAAGTGGTTTTAGTTCTCTTTAATAACCTTTGATACACAAGGTCCATGGTAAATATTCATTCATCCAGTTTCACGGTATATCTGTAATATTCATTTCATCCAGGTCACGGTATATCTGTAATATTCATTCATCCAGGTCATGCATACCTGTAATATTCATTCATTCCAATCACGGTATATCTGTAATATTCATCCATCCAGGTCACGGTATATCTGTAATATTCATCCCATCAGGTCATGGTATATCTGTAAATCATTCTCATCCGTCATGGTAATCTGTAATTTCATCCATCCGTCATGGTATATCTGTAATATTCATTCATCCAGGTCTGCTATACTGTAATATTCATCCATCCAGGTCTGGTATATCTGTAATATTCATTCATCCAGGTCATGGTATATCTGTAATATTCATCCATCCAGGTCATGGTATATCTGTAATATTCATCCATCCAGGTCATGGTATATCTGTTAATATTCCATTCATCCAGGTCATGGTTATCTTAATATTCATCCATCCAGGTCTGTATATTCTGTAATATTCATTCATCCATGTCACAGGTATATCTAATATTCATTCCATCCA
This sequence comes from Hymenochirus boettgeri, assembly GCA_019447015.1. Classification (NCBI taxonomy): domain Eukaryota; kingdom Metazoa; phylum Chordata; class Amphibia; order Anura; family Pipidae; genus Hymenochirus; species Hymenochirus boettgeri. The sequence continues at coordinate 22,693,080 of CM033473.1, read as the reverse complement.
GGTCATGGTATATCTGTATATTCATCCATCCAGTTCATGGTATATCGGTAATATAATTCATCCAGGTCATGGTATTCTGTAATATTCATTCATCCAGGTCATGGTATATCTGTAATTCCTCCATCCAGGTCATGGTATATCTGTAATTCATTCATCAGTCATGCTATACGTATATTCATTCATCCAGATCACGGTCTATATCTGTAATATTCAATCCTCCAGGTCACGGTATATCTGTATATTCATCCATCCAGGTCATGGTATATCTGTAATATTCATTCATCCAGGTCATGGTAATCTGTAATATTCATCCTCCAGGTCATTGTATATCTGTATATTCATTTATCCAGGTCATGGTATATCTGTAATATTCATTCACAGGTCACGATATCTGTAATATTCATCTCATCCAGTCCGTATATCTGTAATATCATTCATCCAGTCACGGTTATCTGTAATATTCATTCATCCGGCATGGTATACTGTATATTTCATCCATCCAGGTCATGGTATATCTGTAATATTCATTCATCCGTTCATGTATATCTGTAATATTCATCCATCCAGGTCATGGTATATCTGTAATATTCATTCATCATGTCATGGAATATCTGAATATTCATCCATCCAGGTCATGGTATATCTGTAATATTCATCCATCCAGGTCATGGTAATATCTGTAATTTCACCATCAGGTCTGTATATCTGTAATATTCATTCATCCAGGCCGGTATATCTGTATATCATTCATCCAGGTCATTGTATATCTGTAATATTCATTCATCCAGTCATGGTATATATCCGAATATTCATTCATCCAGGTCATGGTATATCTGTAATTCATTCATCCAGTCAGTGGTATATCTGTACTATTCATACAATCCAGGTCATGGTTATTCTGTAATATTCATCCATCCAGGTCACGGTATATCTGTAATATTCATTCATCCAGGTCATGGTATATCTGTAATATTCATTCATCCAGGTCGTGGTATATTTGTAATATTCATCCATCTAGGTCACGGTATATCTGTAATATTAATTCATTCAGGTCATGGTATATCTGTAATTTACTCATCCATGTTCATGGTATATCTGTAATTCATATTCCTTCATCCAGGGCATGGTATATTGTAATATTCATTCATCCAGGTCCCGGTATATCTGTAATATTCATCATCCAGGTCATGGTATATCTGTATATTCATTCCATCCAGGTCATGGTATATCTGTAATCTTCATTCATCCAGGTCATGGTATATCTTGTAATATTCATTCTCCATTCAGGTAATCTGTAATATTCATCCATCCAGGTCATGGTATATCTGTAATATTCATCCATCCAGGTCACGTATAATCTGTAATATTCATATCCATCCAGGTCATGGTATATCTGTAATATTCATTCATCCAGGTCATGGTATATCCGTTGTATTCAGTTAGATCACTGACTAAAGTTTAGTTCTTGAAGACATTTTGCTAGTCATCTGACTGGATCTCAATTCAGAGTGACTTGTACAAGGACTTGTTGGCAATAATTTCTGCAATGTACAATGCTGGTTTTTGACACATTATCCTGGGCAGTTTTTTGGAGGTCCCTAACACCTTGCTGTTATATGGAGGTCCCTAACACCTTGCTGTTATATGGAGGTCCACACCTTGCTGTTATATGGAAGTCCCTAACACATTGCTGTTAATATAGAGGTCCCTAACCCCTGGCTGTTATATGGAGGTCCCTAACCCCTTGCTGATATATGAAGGTCTCCAACACATTGCTGTTATATGGAGGTCCCTAACACTTGGCTGTTATATGGAGGTTCCTACACTGGCTGTTATTGGAGGTCCCTAACCCCTGGATGTTATATGAGGTACCTAACCCCTGACTGTTATATGGAGGTCCATAAACCTGCTATTATATGGGGTCCCTAACCCCTGGCTGTTATATGGAGGTTCGCAACACCTGGCTGTTATATGGAGGTCCCTAACCCCTGGCTGTTATATGCTGATTGGGACACATTCCAGGCAATTTATTGCCAACAAATTCCTGTACAAGTCATTCAGAATTGAGAAAGTCGGATTACTAGCAAAATGTCTTCATGAACTAAACTTGGTTTAACTGCATCCCACAATTGTCGATAACTGGTGAAATCTCCTAAGCAGAATACGGTAATACTGACGTTGAAGCCAATCGGCAGCAGTTCAGGCCAGTAACATTCTGTATGTTTGAAGCTCGGGATGTTCCTTGTTAGCAGTTTGTGAAATGTGCTGTACTGGTGATAGCAGATGGACGTCACTGCAGGTTGGAATATTGATGCAACAAAACAAACAACTCGTTCCTCATGGCAAAAGAAATGCTTTCAAGTCACAATTAATAGTGCTAATTAATAGTGCTAATTAATAGCACAGTTAACCCTTCTAGCATTTAAATGGATTTTATCAGAGATGTGAGTAATGGGGCGACGGTCTAGGCCACACCCTCCGATCGATCACATGTTAAAAAGCGCACACTAGTGTGGACCAATTGTGGTGGGCACACTAGTGCGTCTGCACTGCTATCCGTTTATCTTAGGGCATGCGATCCACATATTTTTGCGCAAACGTATGCGCTCCTATTGCTTAACCGACTGCACGTGTGAACTTCCGTGCCCATTTCCAGAGTGCTTGTAAGTGCTACAGTGTGGCTTCAGCCAAAGGGGGAGTTGGTGTGTATGGGTAGGGTCTTGCTTTAAAACCATTGTCCCACCCCTGGTCTACTCTGCCACGCCTTCTGTTTAGCGTGACCCCTATAATATATTTGTAACCAATCAGACTGATACTCTCATTATTTTATATGCAATAGTTTCAGTCAAAGCTAATTGATGATTTGTTCCTACTACCAACATTCTCCATATAAATCTATTGCTGATTCGTTCCCAATGTCAACCTTTTCTGTCACATTATATATATTTATATATACACAACCAAATATTTCTTTGTCTTTTAATGGGGACTGTGGCTGTGTTATCCCATAATTACAACAAGTATAAAGGCAGCACTCACGCATTTGCAGCAATTTTCATTCAATCATCTGAGCGACGTTTCAAGAGCATCCGCTCCTTCATCAGGCTCACAGATAAATGGTATCAATCACCATAATGAATTCCAAGATATTTAATGAGTTACAAGGAAATTACATCAAGTAATTACCAATATCCAGAGGAAATGACTAAACAAGGAAATTACATCATTACCAACTCAATGGGCACACTCCATATGGCCATTGCCCTAACTACAAACTCTGCATTATATATAATATATATATATATATAATATATATAATATATATAATATATATATATATATATATAATGAAAGGATAGACATCTCACCCTATATATATATGAAGATATAGTCTGCACCACACTCCGGGGCCCCTTGGATTTCATAATAGTTCAATGAACAAGTTAAAGGGCATGTCCACCCCCAAAACTATAATTCCCCCCACCACTGGCCCCTCTGTAGTAAATAAAAATCCTACCTCACATCCCGCTCCAAATGGTTCTCCTGTATCCTGTAGTCCCCCCCCAAAGTCCCAAAAACTGCCCACCAGGAGGATAGCAGAGTCCATATAGGACTCTGCCTCCTGTCTCCCCTCATGGCGCATTGCAGCCATTCTCCCCTTCCCTCCCTCCCTCTCCCTCCCGTTTTGGACTCCCCCCTAGTGCAAAATCCATATTATATAGGGTAGGGTTTAGTCCTCCAGCCCCAACCGCTATATTTTTAATGTAAGAAACTTCCCCGATCTTTACTTACCTTCCCTCTTTCCTCCCCTATTCAGATCTACCAGCAGCCGCGTCCATGATTGGCTGCCTCTCAGCCAATCACAGATGTGGCTGACGGTCCCACCCCTCTGCCTGCATTTTCGCGCAAGCAGAGGGCCGGGCAGTGCGGCGGAGGAAAGAGGGAAGGTAAGTAATGTTTGGGGAAGTTTCTTTCATTAAAAATATAGCGGTTGGGGCTGGGGGACTAAGCCTTACACTATATAAAAAATCAAAAAGAAGGGTGGACATACCCTTTAATGGATTACATTCGAATATTCAGTACACCATGGTACATAATAGTACTAGTATCCCATTTTTGGATGTGTTGGTTTTACAAAATAATGGGTTTAGTACAGACTTCTATTCAAAACCCACCGATAGAAATCAGTTATTTTTGTCAATCTTTCACCCCCCTAATATAAAGAGGTCAATACCTGTGAGTCAATTTAAAAGAGTTGAGCGTATTGTGAGTGACCCTGTCTGTAGAGAAATACAAATTACTAATATGCAGAGAAACAGAGAGGATATCCCCCTTATGTGTTGAGCAACACCCCAGAGTCATATAGAAAGAAACCCAATGATCCTTTTGAGAAATCAAAAAGGATACCATTTGTAACACAATATTGTGTTACATTGTGCACTGAAATCAATTGCATTCTGCAACGACATTGGTACATCTTAAAAGATGTCTATCCTCTGGTAGAAGAATTTTCTGTGCCTCCTCTTACAAGAGGAATAAGACTATATCTAGTCACTTAGTTCATTCAGATTTTTCCAGTAAACAAAAAACAGGTATAGGAATGTTTCCATGCAGATCTTGTAATCAATATTGTAATGTTATAAAAACATGCAGGGAGGTTCAATAAAAGTTCTTATCGTTTAAAATGGTGCTAATTTTGCACCAACCAATCAGAATTTATTTAACATTTGAAAGCTTAACATCTGATTGGTTGGTGCAAAATTAGCACCATTTTAAATGATAAGAACTTTTATTGAATAACCCTGAAAATCCTTTGTACATCCTTAGACATGAGATGAATTTCCACTTAAGGGGCTATTTACATGTAACACTCGGTATGTTGTATATGCGTTAATTGTGCTAATTTACATAGGAGAGATAGTACAGCCTATTAAAGGGAGAATCTCCCAACAAGCATTCGACTCGGTAATGTCAAGTTACCTGTTTCATCCCATTTTGTTCAAATGGGACATAAAGATTCTGATTTACGAGTCATTGTTTTGGAGGAGGCTAAATGTGATTATGGTCCCTGCATTTCCTCATGAGCAATATTATACTGTATATATGTATTTGTACAAAAAATTTATTATTTTGAAAGTAAATGTTAATTGGGATAACCCCTTTAAGGAACAAATAGGGGTGGGGCATGAAGGCTATTTAAAGTGATGTCATGAGTGATGTAACCATATTGTTTTCATAATGGCTGAATAACTGTACGGCTTGAGAAAAGGAATGTGTTACCCAGAAACGTTGCTTATATATATGCAGTTGGTCTGAATAAATACTGATGATGTTCATTGGAGTGCGGTGTATTTCTCTTAATCTATAAGCTAGTTTACGAAAAGAGGAACATACTGTTATAGTGCGGGATTGTGACAATAGTTCAAAATTATTATGAAATTTTAAATGTATTTTGACATTTACAGTAAACTTTTAATTGACAGGAGTTTGTGGCCTTGTCATTCCCGCACTCACCAATGTCCACACATGCATCTTCATAATAGAGGAACATACTGTTATTGTATAATTGTGACACAAATGCTACAGTATTCGGAGGCTTTAGAACTGATGTTGTCATTACGTTATTGTGACATTCTGGCTACACCCATGTTTAAAAGATCCCAACAACTAATGTTGTGTAGACCAGGGTTATTTAAAGGGTATGCATTAAGAGAGACATATATGTGAACTCATTGTCATATTGAAGAAACCAGTTTGAGATGATGTGAGAAGTTGGGTTCATAAAAAGATGAACATGGCCAGCAACAATATTCAGGTGACAAGAAAATGTCCCCCACACTATTATACTTTCAGCCAGAACATTAATTATAAACTAAAGTGCTAATTCTAAAATGAAGAAGATTTGTAAGTAGATAACCTCAAAGTGTGGCTCCCTGGTGTCTTCCAGTACTGTCCCATTCATAAAGAAGACAGGCGAACCAATGAGGAGACACAGTATGCTTTTACCATAAGTGACGCAACCCCTGAATGGCAGGTCATAGGGAGAGGCAAGAATGGGCCAGAAGATGTACCTTTAAATAGTATTTCTACTCATTTTCTCTACTACTAAGAATAAAGGTGTCCATACAAAAGTAGCTAACCTTCAATTTCCCGATCTACTTCATGACCAAAGTTACAGCAGTACTTATGATAGTAAAGTTTAAATGGGAGCTGTGGTCTCTAGACAAGTTGAAAGGCCAGTTTCCTAACTTTAAAGGACAACTAAAGCCACAGAACAACACTGAACCAGAAGGCAGAACACCTTGATATAAAGCCAGTAATCAGTGTCTTACCTCTCATTGTGATACGGGTGCTGGGAAATTTACCTAAATAATATATGGTTTGTGCTTAACATCACAGCATTCTAATATCACACAGTCTGGTCAATGACTATTATGTTCTGCCCATGCTCAGTCTTTAGCTATGGCAGAAACTTGTTACAGTTGGTCACACCCATTAATAATCTCTATCCAATCCTTTTACAGGACAGATAAAGCAAGGAAGCATGTGACTGAGGTCAGGAGGTGTAGTCTAACACTGCATACACACACAGTTACTTTGTCCAGTTCTTAACAGGCTTACATTTACTTTAATACAATTTACTGAAGTGGGATTTTATAGCTTATTGGTGTTTTTAGGGGGGTTGTTTTCAGATTCTGGAGTATAAAAAAATGGATTTAGTTCTCCTTTAAAACAAGCCATCAACCACCTCTCTATGTGCTCCACAGCCCAAGATATAAAGAAATTACTGACCAGAAGATTAATGGATGGGAGGCTGACATGCGAAATCCCAAAGGCTTCTCCTACACATTGCCGGTGGCAGGACACAGCCTCAGGCTTCAGTGTGTGAGGGAGACAGGAAGTCCCTCCGCCTCCATGCTGTCTGAAGATTCCCACAGAGAAGTAAAGGGATTCTACAGCCCTACCTTCCTACGGTGTGAAAACAGCCTTTTCAGGCTGTTTTCCCATAGTTTTCTGTATGGGGGTTTTTTGGTCTGAGTGGGCAGGAGGCAATGGCACCCGCAAGTGGATGCCACAACAACCACGAGTGGGCGGGGCTACAACACCCGCTAGTGGGCATTGGCAAGTGGGGCTGTAAGGGAAGGAGCCATGGGGGGGTTGCAAGGGGAGGAGATGACACGGGGAAGAGGGATTGTCACATGGTTTCAGAGCAGGAAGTGCAGTGGATCTGGTGATGCTGCTGCCATATCACACACAAAAATGTAAATATCTTCAAAACTATGCAAAAAAACCCACTGAAAGTAAATACTAAGGAAAGCAATTCCTATCAATTTAACCAAAGTAATTTTTGGACCACAGTTCCCCTTTAATTCGGTCAGGGAACATTACCGATGGGACGGTTAGATCATCACTAACATCTAATTGGTCCAAACACTACGTACATCAGATTTAGCACTTTAGTTACTTTTTAATAAACTAGTACTTAGCCTTGCATCATGAAGCTGTGTTTTGATAGAGATAGCAACCCTATGCACTAACCCAAGGTTTCTAAAACGGTGTGCTGGGGTACACTGGCGTGTATTTTTTGTAGTGTATACTTTTCATATCTTACATTTTTGCTATTTTGCACATAAAATATATTCTTATGATAAAATCTCAAAACACTACACTACAATGATTAGAATACAATATACTCTGTAAAACATGGGCTGCATGTGGCCCCCGGGCCATACTTTGCCCATGTCTGCTATAGGTAGTATGGACAAGAGAGGGGCAAATGTGTTAGGGCTAGGCTAGCATGATTTTCACGAATTTGCAAAAGCAATTTAAAATAGTATTTTAAGTCGCAGGAACGCACTGAAATTTTGTGTGATTTGCACATCCTGTTTTGGTAACGCATGCGATCCACATTTTCCCCCACAATTGCATGCCTTACCACAATGAAAATGACCAAATCACAGGCACAAACGTGTGACAATCGCACCAGAATCACGTGTGATTCAGGTGAGTTTCAGTCTGGCCTTGTCCTTGCTGCCTACTGTAACAAGCCTTTCATTAAAGGAACAGTTCAGTGGAAATTATCAATATATGTTAAATTTTTAGTTTGTATAATGCATATTTAGTTACTCTCCATATTCTTTTCCATTTTGAAAAATCAGTTGAATTTATACCCCTTGCTTTTCCCTGCTGTTCACATTAGTGAGCTGACATTTCAGGTCCTAACGGTCCTTCTTCTTCCCAGGATGCACCACATCCTTGGAATGTTCCTAACAGTAATTTCTACTGATTGGCTGTTGGATGGGTCAAACATGCCCAGATCTCTACTGAGCAACTGAATCAACCCAGGCACTGGGTCAAGGGCAAGACTATAACGGTCTCTATTAGGATGTCCTGCAAACAGGAATTTGGTATTTCAGTTGCATTTATTTATACACAGGCAAAATGCAGAATTGGCAGATTAAGGTCATTGGGATGAAAAAAAATATTGCTCTTTTTTCTGAAAAGTACATGTATTTGCATTGAACTTCCCCTTTAAACAAGTAAAAAGCAACAAACAAGCTCTGCCACCTTATCTGGATACCACATGTCCAGATAACGTACGGCAGGTATTGCTCATATCTGTAGATTCACCATATGTGAATTAGAGGGAAAAATGAATTTTGCTCATTCCATTCCTTAAGGAAGTAACCCCCTCCCTCCAACCCCGTAGCACAACTATCACGGGGAACTATGCGCGCACCTACATTCCAAGACATGGCTACAGAGGGTGGGGCGCCGTCGGGCTCGCGCGCGTATTCTGTAGGTGGGGTTCTGCGTATTGTCGGGTAGCGTAAGCAGGGTAGCGGGTGCGCGTTCTTGTGGCGAGGGCTGAAAGTTGAAGTTGAGGTCCTGGTCTGGAAGGGATCATGGACGATTTGGGTAAGTACCCTGTACAGAGAAGGGAAAAGTACCGTTCTGTTCCCAATTTCTTTGACCCTCGCTGGTGCTGCCACTCTTAGCACATTCCTGTCAGGGAAGCTGACTTCCAACATAGTCTAATTGTTCACCCCCCCCCCCCGTTGCACTTTCTTTTGTTTGCATATGACACACTGACGCAGCTTTCCTGTCACTTAGGGTGACGCAGAGAAGGCGGAAGGTGGTGCGTGCGTCCTGCTGAGTTATTACAGTTCCCAGGACTTTCCGCTCTAATTTCCCAGGAGCAGTACATGAACCAGGGTTGGGTCTTGTTACAGTGGTGGGGCAGTTTCTACATAGAGCTGAAACCCCGTAGTTTGTGTGGTTCCACGCTGCACAACTTGTGGACCATGTGGTCAACTGCAGATTATTTTCTATATTGACATCTGCCGGTTGAAAGAGAACATGAACTAGATTTGTGTTCAGTCAGTAACCTCCTCCTAGATGTTATCATTATTAGCAGCTACAGAGTGTTCTCCCCAGAACTTTTTTCCAGCCGGGTAGCATGAAAAAGTAGTTGGGTGGGGTGGGACGGGGAAAATTGGTGGTGGGGGAAAATGTGCACTGCATCATGCTCATTATATAGGTCAGGAATGTCTAATTTTCGTCCCACTAGATGTTTGAAAACTATGACTCCCAGCATTCCATGATTTTAGAATGCAGGGAGTTGTAGTGCTAAAACATCTGCAGGGAGTTGTAGTTCTGCAACATCTGATGGTAACCCAGGTGTAACATGGCAGCACATGTGCCAACCTTTTGTGGCCTTGGGGATCTTGGAAAAGATAGTTAACATGTGCTAAAATAATAATAAAGTGTAAAAAAAGTGTGAGTTTTTACTGACATATTGGCACCTATTAAACCTACATCTAAATTCTTTTTAAGAGTTCTCTTTTTTTTTCCAGCCGGGTGGCATGAAATAGTAGCCGGGTGTGTCGCCTGGCTAAAAGACCTTAGGGTGAACACTGGAGTGGGAATGTTTGTTAGAAGTGACATGCTGGTGTTTGCCGTTATATTACCATCTTTCAATTGTATACCATGCTATCCAGTCAGAGTGACATGGAGAGATTTTGAGATGACTCTTAACATAAGTGATGTAAATTTGATGCCTGAGATAATAGCTGAGATGATACCCATATCAAATTTTCAAAATACGTAGTTCCTTTTTAATGCTGTCAGCTTTATGGTGGCCATAGACGCTTAGATCCCTGTCGTACGCTATTGGGATATCAGAATAGCGTATGACCGTCGGATCATGTATGGAAGATCTTTGAAAGATCTTTCAATGATCTTACAATAATTCCCACATCGGACCCGTTGAAAAAATTTTGGCTGACCAGCAAACCAATTCTACGACCTGCGGATTGTACAATTGGATTGTAGCGTCTATGGCCACCATTAGACTAGGGTCTTTCTACAGGTATACTAGAGCAGAGGTGGCGAACCTATGGCACACGTGCCAGAGGTGGCACTCTGAGTTCTCTCTGTGGGCCCTCATACACAGCAGAGTTCACCAGAGATTGTTACCAGAAAGCCAGAGAGAAAGTGTAGTGGCTGTCTATAGCAGAGAGAGGTTATATGCTATACAACATATATAACATTCAGCTCTGCTGCTTTGGATCTCACACTCCTGTCTAATAATGTAGGGGTTAATGGTCACCATTTTAGATCTCAAACTCCTGTGTGGTAATGTTAATAGGTAATCTATAATCAATTATATCTACTGTATTGGTCTGTGTCTATTTGAGTTGTTTTTTCTAAGTGTATTCAGGTTAAATGATCGTGTTGGCACTATGCAATAAAAAGTGGGGGTTTGGGTTGCAGTTTGGGCACTCGACCTCTAAAAGGTTTCGCCATCACTGTACTTTATAACCTATAACTAGCAAAAGCTCAGATGGTCTGGACTACTGGGAACTTGAAAGCTAAAGCTTTGACTTCCGAACAGTCACTTAAGACAGATTTTATTCTTCAATGCTTTTTTCCCACTAAGTCACTTGCTTTGCAGGATGATTATTACTGTCATCTAATTTAGAACTCTTTGGAGCCATGAAATGCATCAATATGCTTTTTGCAGCACCTGTTCATGAGCCATTTTGCAGCAGTCTCTCTGATATGGTTATCCTAATGCCCTCAACCCAGTATTTAACTACTACACCTGTCAGCTGATGGCTCTAAAGGGTGCTGGAAGTCTATGACAACAGCTGCAGGAGGGCTGCAGGTTTTAGTCTGGTCTAAATATATCTTTTGGGGCTTTTTTTACATTTTGTTTATATCAGATGTTGTATATCTTAATAATTTGGAAAAGCCATTGTTTTAAACTGAAAAAGACAAAAAACTGAACTTACCTGAGGAAGGGGAATAAGCCCCCTAAATGTTGTGATATTGGATGTCACTTTTATCACAGTAAATATATATCCCTCCTATAGTATAAGATTATAAGTTCATAGGAGATGGCATTAAGTTTTAGGAGCTATCAGTTATGTTTGGGGTATATAATAATACATAAAGTAAAGGTGTATATGTATGTGCGTCATTTCTTGCCATAACCATCATTAAATTACCTTCAATGTATCTAAAGTATAGTACTAACTTATATTAGATACAAAACAAAATAAATAGCATTTTAAAAGTACTTACAGCGCTGGTACCCCTGTTTTAAATCAAGTAGTCAAAAAGGAAGGTTGAGCTACACCTCAGTCACTGAAAATGTCTGCATGTGTTTAGGATAGATTTCAGTGTTACTCCCAATTAAGTGCTGTTTGTAAAACATGTGACAGTCTCAGTAAATAATTAAAATTATTTAAAATTTGAAAATAAATTATTTCTTGCATAATTAGGACAATGCTATTTTAATGGCATAAGACTGTAGTACCTTCTGTTTTGAGAAGGTTCTATTTTGTTTTATGTTCTGTGGAAGTCTTTTTCTGGTGTAATAGTGTGCATTGTAGTGTGGCCTCACCCTTTTTCCGAAGGTGAACTCTTCCTTACACTCTCTGGGGGCAGCTGGAGATTAATGGGGAAGGTAAGTATTGGAGGATTTCCTAAAGCATGTAACCCCTTTTGTTCGGTCCAGTTTTGACTAGAAATTAGAGGGAGAATTAAAGTCTTGTGCTTCACTGTGGTATTTGGGCATGAAAGCACTGACCCTAACCTATCAATAAAAATTTAAACATGTCATGTCTGCAAGTCTGATGAATGCCTCTATACCACTAGTTCTGGGCACATGCATTAGTCACAGGACATAAAGGAGAAACTTTGCATGTCTCCATCCAAACTGTCTCCAAGCCATTTATGATGCCCATACATTAAGTGAACTTTGTTCACGATATTTCAGATATACCAAACTGGATTAATAAAATAAACAAGTGCTTCAACAAAGTATTAGTTTAGGGGATGTGACACTAAGGATTTGATAGGATTTTTTTGCTTTTTAACTTCTGAGTTGGAAAATCATGGGTAATCATATGCACTTTGGTAGGCTGCACGGTTAGTGGTGCAAAATTTTCAATATGCAGTATGATGTATCTCGGGAAAATGCAAAATGTAAAAAAAAAGAAACAATAGTGGTGGCATTTACTTCTTCCCCTTAGAATGAAATATTTCCCATCCTAATGGCACGTTATAATGTAACATTTTTTTATTTCATTTTTTTAAGGATAAAGCTAGCCATGCATGAACCAAGATGTTTAATGGATTCAAACTCCTATCGATCGGAAGTGTCATAACATAATTTTAAGATTGCTGGTGCAAGGTGGTACATTAACTTTAACTTGCCCTTGTACTGACATTACATTTTTGTATAAAAACTCTTCATTTGCTTTTATATTCTTTATTAACTCAACTTAATAATCTCAAGTATTTTGTAAATACAATAGGAAATTTATCCTGTGTCATAGAAAGGGATTTGTCATTCAAATAGTCATTTTAATTATGGTGTCTGTTTTTTTATGTTTTCCATAACAGTAGAGATTTTCAAAACGTGTTGCAATTGAGACAGGGGTATTGTTGTAACCAAGAGAACAAGGCATGGCCGTCATTTTTGCTTTTGTAAGCAAAAAATGTGGTAGTTAGTCCTCTGATTACTTTTGCTATTTTAAGACATGTGCACCATCCAATTGTAAGTTTAGTTATGCTACTCTTACAACAATACTGTAGCCTTAACAAGATGCTTTTTATTCTCATATTACACTATTTGTTAATTTCTGTTGTATCTGAAAAAAAAGTTGTGTTTTTGCATGGTATTGCTTGACAAAGTGTAGAAAGAGCTGGGGAAGGGAAGGTTTTGGCTCTAGATATAGGGGTGTGGGAGGAAGGGACAATTTCCTTACTTTGCTAAGCGCTGCTTCCTTCCATTTCCAATAGATTACCCAGATGTCAGGAATATGGTCTATCTGCTTTGATTTGTTTTATTCAAATGTACAACTGTAGAACCCAAAACTCAGCCAAAAGATTGAACCCAGTAATTTGTAGCATCTGTTTGTTAAGCAAAACTATATACCCATTGCAGCATTTTATTCATTATTTAATGTAACGGTGCTGTGTAAAACAGTTAATTTTTTATGGTGTTCCAGGTTGTTGTTGGTTCTATTAATATTAACTAATTTTAATGAAATAAAAACCATATGCACACATCCTCAAGTCTGACTGAAGTACAGACTTTAACAGGTGACTGAAGTACAACTTTAACAGATAAAGCATAATTGGCTTCAGATGTCGGTAGTTATGATCATTCTGCAACAGGAAGCCTGAGTGGTAAAATAGTTGTTTGTCCTGGTTGTTGCATGCTGTATATATAGGTTCCCCATTCCAGTGTAGTTACTCACAGCCTAAGTGGATGAGTTTACACATCAGATTGGATTTCAGCTCATCGTGGTATGTAACGAATGAGTTTCTTGGGCATGAATACAGAGAGGACTCTGTTTCATTTTTCAGTGCTTCAAAGCAGAGCTTTGTATGGTTGCTTTTGAATGCTAGCTCCCAAACATCCATGTTTATTGCTGAAAATTGGAGTTCAATTTGAACAGTTTAAAGGCTTTTTGTAAAAGGTTTCCTTGCTTGTGAATTAAATATGGTTTCATTTCTGCTGGATATGGAATTCTTTCTCAAGGTAGCTTCTGAAGATATGCAGCATGCACCAACATGAAAGTATGTCACAATTACTCTAAATTGCTCTTGGCAGGCAACACAAATCTTTCTTCAACAAGAAAAGACCCTAGAGGCATTATAACTTACACACTATAGAGATATGTGGAATGTAATCTTTTGGTGTCCACCTTCTAATGTTTTGAAATAGAATCATCCTTTAGTTCTGTTACTGTGTTTATTTAATGGAATTTTATGGAATAAACTTCATTTTATACTACACTAGTGCACAGACATAGCATTATGGCCCATATTTATATTGCATAATTTATCACAAAGGAGCATTCAAATGGCATGACCTTGCTGTACTGCTGCAAAGCTGTATGAGACATAATATGCTACTGTTTTATTAGGGTCTGACACTGTCATGAGTTACCATGTTAGCAAAATTAATGACAATAATGGATGTGCAGTAGTACAAAATGCACACAACATACATGATGCAAACTAAATTTAAACAGAAGGTTCTTGCTGAAAAGCGTTGTAGCGTAGTACATTGCACAAATAAATGCTCATCTATTCTCACAAGAGTGACTGTGATTGAGGCAATGCAACATAATGTTATGGAATATCTGTGTATACTATACTGATCACATGGCAACCTTAAATTGTATAACACAAAAACATACAATTTTATATTACATATAAAATACAGTGGCCAGTATATGCACATGACTGCTAATGTCAAGGAGTACCTAAACTTAAGAAAATACACCCTCTAAAGTCCCAAAGTCCCCATTCATTCTCTGAGCCACTCCACTCTATGTATGCTACATCATAAGTCTGAATGTTCAAGCTGTTCAGCCCATAGCATAAAGGTGGCATAAAGGTTCCGTATTGGGTACATTAAAGGACAATTCTACTCATAAAATGGCAAACAAATTAAATGTATATGTACATTGTGCTAAGTTCCCCAACCCTCTGCCTTTAAAAAAAAAATTAAAAAATAATAAAATACAACAATGTAGAGAATTCCTACTGTAAAGTCCAGCTTGTAACAGCCATGGAGTTGTGGAAGCTCTAGGCAGAAAGAAAATCATTCTATTAGCATGTTGTAGTTGTAGAGTTCAGCAAAGCTGCATGCTTCCTGACTAGGCTGATTAATTGTTTTAAATTAGTTTTTATTCGTTTATTTAAGTCCCCTGTTTTAAATGTATGGGGTTTTTAGCCTACATGTCAGAATTTAGCTAGGTGACAGGTAAATCATTCATTGCAATTTACCCCTTGAATAACACTGTTTAACCTATCCCACAATCAAATACCCCAATGTTACAAATCATCACTGCTACTCAGTAGGTCTACAGCACATCCTGGGAAATTATGCTCAGAATGCTGGTGAATAAAGGGAAATAAAGATAAACGCTATACTTAAATTATTTAACAGCGTACACCTCTTGGAAGCCAAGGATTAAATCTACTGAGTAGCACAGCTCTCTAAATGTCTCAGTATTGCCCCCATCCCCAGCATGCCTTTTCCCCCCATTCTCTCCCTCTTGTTTATTTGGATAATTTATTAAAGCTGTTGCGACTGTTATGATATATATAATTAGCAAAAAAGTGCTTGTTGGTGCACAGTGGGAAATATGTGGGTGTATGTTAAGCTATATGTACATACAGATGATATAAAATCTTTATACACACTACTATAACATTTAGGGATTTATACAAAAAAAATAAAGGCAAGATGTTAAAAATAAAAATAAAAAATCCTATGAAATCCTGGTTCTATTAGTGTCACATCCCCTAAATGAACATTTTACACAATATACAGAGGCAGAAGAGAAACCTATTGGGTGTACCCCAATAATTATTAGAGGGGACATATATACACACATCGTTTGGATTGTACTGGAAGTGTCAATGCTTTAGAAATACATGTTAAATATACAGTGATGTGAAAAACTATTTGCCCCCTTCCTGATTTCTTATTCTTTTGCATGTTTGTCACACTTAAATGTTTCTGCTCATCAAAAACCGTTAACTATTAGTCAAAGATAACATAATTGAACACAAAATGCAGTTTTAAATGATGGTTTTTATTATTTAGTGAGAAAAAAAACTCCAAATCTACATGGCCCTGTGTGAAAAAGTGATTGCCCCCCTTGTTAAAAAATAACTTAACTGTGGTTTATCACACCTGAGTGTTCTGTTGTCACCCCCAGGCCTGATTACTGCCACACCTGTTTCAATCAAGAAATCACTTAAATAGGAGCTATCTGACACAGAAAGTAGACCAAAAGCACCTCAAAAGCTAGACATCATGCCAAGATCCAAAGAAATTCAGGAACAAATGAGAACAAAAGTAATTGAGATCTATCAGTCTGGTAAAGGTTATAAAGCCATTTCTAAAGCTTTGGGACTCCAGCGAACCACAGTGAGAACCATTATCCACAAATGGCAAAAACATGGAACAGTGATGAACCTTCCCAGGAGTGGCCGGCCGACCAAAATAACCCCAAGAGCGCAGAGAAAACTCATCAGAGAGGCCACAAAAGACCCCAGGACAACATATAAAGAACTGCAGGCCTCACTTGCCTCAATTAAGGTCAGTGTTTACGACTCCACCATAAGAGAGAGACTGGGCAAAAACGGCCTGCATGGCAGATACCCAAGGCACAAACCACTTTTAAGCAAAAAGAACATTAAGGCTTGTCTCAATTTTGCTAAAAAACATCTCAATGATTGCCAAGACTTTTGCGAAAATACCTTGTGGACCGACGAGACAAAAGTTGAACTTTTTGGAAGGTGTGTGTCCCGTTACATCTGGCGTAGAAGTAACACAGCATTTCAGCAAAAGAACATCATACCAACAGTAAAATATGGTGGTGGTAGTGTGATGGTCTGGGGTTGTTTTGCTGCTTCAGGACCTGGAAGGCTTGCTGTGATAGATGGAACCATGAATTCTACTGTCTACCAAAAAATCCTGAAGGAGAATGAACGTCAACTCAAGCTGAAGCGATCTTGGGTGCTGCAGCAGGACAATGACCCAAAACACACTAGCAAATCCACCTCTGAATGGCTGAAGAAAAATAAAATGAAGACTTTGGAGTGGCCTAGTCAAAGTCCTGACCTGAATCCTAAAACCGCCTAAAAGGCGGTTCATGCTAGAAAACCCTCAAATAAAGCTGAATTACAACAATTCTGCAAAGATGAGTGGGCCAAAATTCCTCCAGAGCGCTGTAAAAGACTTGTTGCAAGTTATCGCAAACGCTTGATTGCAGTTATTGCTGCTAAGGGTGGCCCAACCAGTTATTAGGTTCAGGGGGCAATTTCTTTTTCACACAGGGCCATGTAGGTTTGGAGTTTTTTTTCTCACTAAATAATAAAAACCATCATTTTAAAACTGCATTTTGTGTTCAATTATGTTATCTTTGACTAATAGTTAATGGTTTTTGATGAGCAGAAACATTTTAGTGTGACAAACATGCAAAAGAATAAGAAATCAGGAAGGGGGCAAATAGTTTTTCACATCACTGTACATAAAGTGCAGCCTAAAATCCGTTCCGCCCGTGGACTGGGAAAATGGTCTTGGAAAAACGTACATACATCCAGAAGTGTAAAAAAACCTCACGATCGAACAGTTTTTTGAGATTACACATTCTATTTTCAAGGGTCACTGAAATTTAAAAAAATTAGTTTTAAAAGAATTTTTGAAAATTTTGTAAAAATGATACAGTAACTTATTGTAAATGGCTCACGGACCTGGGAAATGGTCTGGGAAACAGATAATCAGATTCTTTCAAATCAGAATTTGTTACAATCAGATTTTTTCAGAAAGAAACTGATTGGTAAACTAACCAATCAGATTCTTTCTGAAAGAATCTAATTGTAACAAATTCTGTTTTTTTTTTTTTTAACTGATTTTATTGTTTTCACAGGTGTCAAAGTATTATACATTTCAATAAAATTTATCTTTAACATTGTTGTTGTACATCATTTTCCATTTCTTTAACACATTAGATACGCTTGTTATATTAAGAAGGGTAGCATGTCTATTTGCTCCCTCAAGGTAACCAAATAACTGGGAGGGGGGGGTTTGGGGGGAAGTCTTCCAAGCTGGGGCAGTCGAGGCAGCTTGCTCACATCATCTGTCTTTTGATACACAAGGGGTGTTGCCTGAGGTCTTTAGAACCTTATGTAAAGTACTTTACTTGTTGCCCACTAAGTAGCTGGTTGTGGTAATTTAGACTGGTTACATAATCTGGTTGTTTCTCGTGCCCTGGTTCATTGGTTCGGGCGGTTACCTATTACAATATTTAAACTACTACATCGGGTGCCTATCTCATTGTCCAGTCAGACCATACTCTTTGGAATTTTTCAGGGCAGCCCCTTCCTTTATATATAAGTTGTATATAGGGGAGGTCCTGGTTTACGAGGGCCTTCCATTGCCCTATTCTAGGGCATTCAGGGGCCATCCACTTAAGCACAATCGACTTCCTGGCATAGAACAACCCCTCTCTCAAAAATGTTAACTGGTATCTGGACCAATTGTCAGTTTCTGGGACTCCCAATATACATAGTTTGGGGTCCATTGGAATTAGAGATTGCATTAGTCTTGTTAGTTCAGTTACCACTCTGTACCAGAATCTCTGGATTCCGGGGCAGTCCCAGATAAGATGCCAGAATCCTGCATTTGGGTGTGAACATTTGGGGCATATGTTTGCCCGACCCTTCGTCATATGTTTGAGGATGGCAGGTGTGAGGTAGGCACGTTGTAGAATATAAAATTGTATTAATTTGTTTTTTGCGGCTGGGGAGACAAGGGTATGTGATACGGTCATATCTTCCCATTCCTCATTTGTGATTGAGGGTATATCTCTCCGCCAGGAGCCTAGCAGTGACTTGCTTAGAGGATCAGATTGTTTTTGTATAAGGTATCCATATACCTTGGATATAAATTTTTTGGTGTCGTATGTGGTTATATATGTGAAAATTGCCATATTTCCAACTGGGATTTTGAGACCACCAAACTCTGCTTGTATACAGTGTCTTAACTGTAGATATTGAAAGTGGTGATTTGTGGAAAGGGAGAATTCAGTTTGCAAGCTTGCAAATGATTTTAGTTGTTGGTTTAGGGTTATTTGGTGGAAATATTTTATGCCCCTGCTCTCCCAGAATTTGTATGGGGTAAATGCTGCCAATTGAGGAAATTTGGGGTTTTTCCACAGGGGAGTTAGTCCCAGAATTATTTCAGTTTGCATTAGTTTCTGCAGAGCTTTCCAAACCTTATACATTTGCCTATGTATGGCTGTGCCATTTCCCGTAAGTTTGTATTTAGAGTCATCCAGAAATGCTAAGGGGTGTCCTGGGAGGTATGCATGCAGCATGGGCTCCAGGCCGGCATCCCTTCCTTCCCTTCCTTCTTCCTCTAGTTCAGGGGGTCTTAACCAGTGGTAGTAGTATCTAAGTTGGCCAGCTATATAGTATAGATAGAAATTCGGGAGGGCAAGGCCGGCCTCGGACTTTGGACATTGCAGTGTTTTGAGTTTTACTCTAGATCTACCAGATCCCCAAAGAAAGGAGGTTAGCATACTGTTTAATTCTATGAAAAACTTTTGGGGGATGAATGTCATTGAATGTTGGAGTGTGTAGAGTAACTTGGGAAGTAATATAATCTTGATTAGTTTGACCCCATAGGTTGATTGGTAATGACTTCCATATTGTTACCTTTTGCTGGACTAATGCTAGTAACGGTTGGATGTTTAGATCGTAGAAGTCGGCGGGTGACAGTGTGAGTATAATACCTAGGTATTTAAGGTGGGTGACAATTGGTATGTTGGTGTATACTAAAGATGTGTTTGGTAGTTGGTCTATTGGGAGGATCGCCGACTTAGACCAGTTAATTAGTAGACCCGAAAGGGGTCCAAATTCTTCTATTATTTCACACGCTGCCGTTAATGATTGCTCGGGATCTGCCAAGTAGAGGAGAAGGTCATCTGCATAAAGGCTAAGTAGGCTGGTTTGTGAATTGAGGGAGAGGCCATGTATGTTGGGATTGTGTCTGATTTTGGTTGCCAGTATTTCGATAGTGAGGGCAAATAGGTAGGGCGATAATGGGCAGCCTTGCCTGGTTCCCCTTCCCAATGAGAAGGGTTTGGATGTGTATCCATTGATTCGGATGCTCGCCTTTGGGTTTTTGTAAAGTATTTTTATCCATTTGATGAACGAGGGGCCGAAACCATATCTCTCCAGACATGCCCACAAAAAGGGCCTTTCCACTGAATCAAACGCTTTGTTTGCGTCCAGGGATAGTAGTAGTCTGGTGCCACTGTTGTCGTGGTCTACCTGTGTGTTAATTAGGACTTTTCTTAGATTAATTGTTGTGGATTTGGATGGCATGAATCCAGTTTGGTCTTCATGTATTATTGTTGTGATTACTCCTTGTAGTCTGTTGGCTAGAATTTTTGCTAGTATTTTGTAGTCTACATTAAGTAGTGATATTGGGCGGTATGACGCACACTCCTGGGGTTCTTTGCCTGTTTTTGGAATTAGTATTATTGTGGCGTCGTAGAAAGACTGAGGTAGTGTGTTTGACTGGTGGGAGTGGTGATATACTGCTAGAAGTTGCTGTTTAATGTTATCCTGGTATCTTTTATAGACCTCCACGGGGAGGCCATCAGGGCCAGGTGACTTCCCACATGCCAGCTCTCCTATTGCTTTTGTAAGTTCTGTTAGGTTGATGGGTGCATCTAGTGTTTGTGTGTCGTTGTAAGATAGCTGTGGCATTGGAGTTGTGGCTATGTAGTCTTTTATCTGCGTGGTGGAGTGTGTTATTTTAGTTTTGTAAAGGGTTTGGTAGTATGATTGAAAACTTTTCAGTATATCTGAGGTATTGGTTAAAGTTCCTAGAGTTGGGTCTTTGATGGATGCGATTGTGTTTTGTTGTGGGGTGGAGTGGGCCAATGTTACTGTATTCAAAGTATCTGTGTTGAAGAAAAAAGTATTTTCTATTGTTGTGGTCAGTGCGATTTATGTTATACTGGGTTTGTGCCTGTTGCCATAGGTTCTTGTTTACCTGGGTGGGATTGTCTATGTAAGATTTTTCTGCTGCTGTGAGTTCTCGTGTGATCTTGTTATCTGAGTTTTTAGTGTTACGCTTGATTTGTGAAATTTTGGATTGGAATATGCCTCGCAATACTGCTTTAAAGGCATCCCATTGAATGTTGGTGGAAGTTGTGTCTTGGTTCAGATCAAAGTATTCCTTAATTTGTTCTGGGGCGTCGTCTGTGTCTGGGAATAGGTTAAGCCAGAATGGATGTAATCTCCAACTTATAACTGGGGTTCTGTGGTCAGGCACTGTGAGTTCTATCTTTATTGGCGAGTGGTCTGACAATCCTCGTGCTAAGTGGCGGATCCCGGTCACCTCCAACAGCGTGCGTGTGTTTGTGAGTAAATTTGCAGTAATCAATTCTTGAGAGTGTGTGGTATGTTGCCGAGCAACAGGTATATTCTCTGGTGTTTGGGTGGAGTTTCCTCCAGATGTCTACCCATCCCACTTCTGCGATTGTATCTGACAGTCGGGAGCGTGTCGGTCCCTGCGGGTTTGGTGTGGTTAGAAATGTATCTATTTGGGGATTCATCATTAAATTGAAATCACCCATACAGATCACCCTACTACTTGAGTGTTTCAGGGCAAAGCTAACTGCTTTGTTTAAGGGAGTTAGTGACGCTGGGGGTGGGTCGTAGATTCCTAGTATCACATAGGGTATAGAGTGGATGTCGAGTGCGGCGAACACATATCTGCCCCGTACTTTGTCAGATTGGACTTCTTTTATCACTATAGGTAGTTGTTTGTGGATTAGGAGGGATACTCCCCCTGAATATTGGGAGTGGGTGCTATGTGCAGCCCACCCTATCCATGCTTTTTGTACTCGGGATAAGGTAGAGGGGGTCAGGTGTGTTTCTTGTAGGCAGATTACCTGAACCTTATAGTCCAATATTTGTGTGAATACAGCCAATCTCTTTCTGGGGTTATTTAAACCTCTAACATTCCACGTAAGGAATCCTAGTGATCGCCCCATGAGACACCCACTCCTGTCATATACATATTACAGTTTAACTGAAATTTCAACATTGTTTCACATTTTAAGGTTAGACAGATCACATATTATAACTTGTGAGCGACAGAACCCTGTGCATTCATATAACATTTTAGTTACTTTCCCAGTTTGGAATAAGTTAGCTAACGTCATCATCCACATACAGATAAAGTATACGTAGACTTCCATTAAAAGGGGGTGAAAAAAACAATTAAACATTAAACCGCTTAACAATAACATAAGTTTGACCTGATAGGCCAAACTAAACTTTTACTCTCACTTTAGAACTGGTGGTAGGGAGAGTTATGTTCCTGGGGCTGTACTAGGGTGTACTGCCAAGGTGGGTGTGAGGCTTTAGTCCCGGTCCAGGTTGTATACCTGACTAGTTTCATGTTTGTTTGTCAGCTCCACAGAGGTTGTAAAGACATGAGTGGGGGGGAAAAAGGGGGGGTGTGATTCAAGATGGGGTTTTGAGTCAGTGACTATAACCAGTGGTCTTACCCCAGATTTGCGAATCTATTCAGTTTTGTTTTAAGTACCTTTATCTTTGTGGCAAGTTGGCCTTTGGCTGTGGTTCTTTGGTCGCTATGGCTCTGCTGCGATGCCCAGGGAGTCCATCCATATGCATGCGTCTTTGGGGTTATCAAAAAATTGTACTTTGCTCGCGTGTGCTACTCGTAGGCGGGCAGGGTATGCCATGGAGTATTTGATGTTTGCTGCTCTCATGCGTCTTTTTATGTCTATGAAGGTGGCTCTTCTCTTTTGTAGTTCGATTGAGTAGTCAGGAAAGAGCATGATTTTGCTGTTTTCGTAGGTGAGGTCTTCTTGCTCGCGTGCCATTTGGAGAATTTTGTCACGGTCCTTAGCATTTAGAAATCTGGCTATCAGGGGCCTCGGTCTGGTTCCCAGTGGGGGTCTTTGCGCCGGAATTCTGTGGGCCCTTTCGATAGTGAAGGCCGGGGACAGTGACGAGCGGTCAAAGCACTCCAGCAGCCATCTCTCTAAGAATTGTGCAGAGTCTTGCTTTTCGGGCTCCTTCTGGGAAGCCTATAAAGCGGATATTTTGGCGACGGCCTCGGTTTTCCAGGTCATCCAATTTGGCTTGTGAGATGGCTAGTTGTTGTTTTAGGTGTATGATCTCGTTTGTCTGTGGGTGCAGGGTGTCTTCTATTTCTGATATCCTGCTTTCAGTTTCAGTGACTCTTTGCCTGAGACTTTGGAAGTCCTGTCTAAGCAGATTAATGTCTATCTTGACTCCCTCCATTATGCCGGAGAGAGCAGTTTTGGAGTCATGTATGGCCTGCATTAACTCCTGCAGGGTGGGCTCAGGGTTCGGGGCAGCGCTTGTACCTGCAGCCGGGAAATCCGGTGTTGTTTGTTCCATACACGTGGCCTCCTCCTCCACAGGCCCTGTAGGTAAAATGGCGGCCGCGTGTTGCGTGGTCGAGTGTGCGAATTGACCGAGCTTCTCCACCGCGGAGGACCCCTTTCTGCCTCTCCCGTCCGTCATCATGTCCCTGATGCGTACGGAGGTTAGTATCGGCTCGTTGGTTGAGTCCGGTATATGTTTTAGCCTCGGATTTGTATGTGGGACCGGGAGCTCCTCACAGTCGCGTCCTGCTACATCAGCGTCTTAGCCACGCCCCCAACAAATTCTGTTTAGAAAATAATCTGATTGGTTAGTATACCAATCAGATTCTTTCTGAAAGAATATGATTGTATCCAATCAGAATTGGTTACAGTCAGAATCGTATGGGTACGCTTTCTGGAAGAATCTGATTGTATCTAATCAGAATTGGTTACAATCAGATACTTTTTAGAAATAATCTTATTGGTATGCTTTCTGGAAGAATCTCATAGTAACCATTTGTGATTGGGAATGAATCTGATTGGTATACTAACCAATCATATTCTTTCTGAAAGAATCTCGTAACCAATTCTGTTTGGAAAATGAATCTTATTGGTATACCAATAAGATTCTTTCGAAAAAAGAAAAAGCTGATTGTTACCAATCAGAATTGGTTACAGTCAGATTCTTTCAGAAAGAATTTGATTGATATGCTTTCTGGAAGAATCTAATTGTAACCAATCAGAATTAGTTACAATCAGATTCTTTTAGAAATAATCTGATTGGTGTACTAACCAATCAGATTTTTTTCTAATCAGAATTGGTTACAATCGGATGCTTTCAGAAATAATCTAATTGTCTTTTCCCCAGACCATTTTTCAGGTCCCAAAGTTAATCGTAATTGAAGTAAAGAAATTTTAAAAAGGTTAGAAGTTAGGACCTTCCAGACTGGGGTTACCTTGATGTGGCTGGAAGGCTTTTCATTCACGTGATCACAGTTATGTATACTAAAACCCCTTTGTTTATAATATATGCCAGTGTGCAGATATTATATTGTATGGGGCCTAGGAATGTGCATTGATTATCTTTTCTATGTTTGTATAAATGTTTGACCAGATCAGTAGCACTATATGTGATTTAAGGGTGGACATACCCTTTAACTCTTTTGGCAAAGTTTGAACTTTTCCAATCCAGATTAACTCCATATTTACACAAATTTGACATGTAATATATTAACACAATTTAAATCTTTGTCTACAGGTCAATATGTTCCTATTAAGCCATTAGAGTAGTAGAAGTGCAGGGTTCGGGGCATGACACCTTCATTCATCCAAAGTGGATTGAAAAGAAGTGGTTTAGTTCTGCTTTTAACCTTTGATACACAAGGTCATGGTAATATTCATTCATCCAGGTCACGGTATATCTGTAATATTCATTCATCCAGGTCACGGTATATCTGTAATATTCATTCATCCAGGTCATGCTATACCTGTAATATTCATTCATCCAAATCACGGTATATCTGTAATATTCATCCATCCAGGTCACGGTAATCTGGAATATTCATCCATCCGGTCATGGTTATCTGTAATATTCATCATCCAGGTCAGGTATATCGTAATATTCATTCATCCAGGTCATGTATATCTGTAATATTCATTCATCCAGGTCATGCGTATATCTGTAATATTCATCCATCCAGGTCATGG
Organism: Hymenochirus boettgeri; assembly: GCA_019447015.1. Lineage (NCBI taxonomy): Eukaryota > Metazoa > Chordata > Amphibia > Anura > Pipidae > Hymenochirus > Hymenochirus boettgeri. Next base: position 22,667,890 of record CM033473.1, on the reverse strand, counting down.
TATATCTGTAATATTCATCATCCAGGTCATGGTATATCTCTGTAATATTCACTCCATCAGGTCATGGTATATCTGTAATATTCATTCATCCAGGTATGGTATATCTGTAATATTTCATCCAGGTCATGTATATCTTATCCCATCCAGGTATGGTATATCGTAATATTCATTCATCCAGGTCATGGTATATCTATAATATTCATCCATCCAGGTCATGGTATATCTGTAATATTCATTCATCCAGGTCATGGTATATCTGTAATATTATTTCATCCAGGTCATGGTATCTCTAAGTAATTCATTCATCCAGGTCATGGTATATCGAAATTCATTCATCCAGTCATGGATATCTTAATATTCCTTCATCCAGGTCATGCTATACTGTATATCATTCATCCAGATCACGGCTATCTGTATATTCATCCATCCAGGTCACGGTATATCTGTAATATTCTCATCCAGGTCATGGTATATCTGTAATATTCATTCATCCAGGTCATGGGATATCTTAATATTCATCCATCAGGTCATGGTATATCTGTAATATTCATTTATCCAGGTCAGGTATATCTGAATATTCATTCATCCAGGTCACGGTATATGGTAATATTCATTCATCCAGGTCACGGTAATCGTATTTAATAATCATTCATCCAGGTCACGGTAATTCTGTAATATTCATTATCCCGGCGATGGTATATCTGTTATATTCATCCATCAGGTCATGGTATATCTGTAATATTCATTCATCCAGGTCATGGTAATCTGTAATATTCATACATCCCGGTCATGGTATATCTGTAATATTCATTCATCCAGTCATGGAATATCTGTAATATTCATCCATCCGGCATGGTATCTATATTCATCATCCAGGTCATGTAGATCTGTAATATTCACCATCCAGGTCATGTATATCGTATATTCATTCATCCGGTCATGGTATATCTGTAATATTCATTCATCCAGGTCATTGTATATCTGTAATATTCTTCATCCAGGTCATGGAATATCCGTAATATTCTTCATCCAGGTCATGGTAGTATAGTGGAATATTTCATTCATCTCGATCATGGTATATCTGTAATATTCATCCTCCGGGTCATGTATATTCTGTAATATTCATCCATCCAGGTCACGGTATATCTGTAATATTCATTCATCCAGGTCATGGTAATCTGTAATATTCATTCATCCAGGTCTGTGGTATATTGTAATATTCATCCATCTAGGTTCACGGTATATCTGTAATATAATTCATATCAGGTCATGGTATATCTGTAATATTCATCATCCAGGTATGGTATATCTGTAATATTCATCCATCCAGGTCATGGTATATCTGTAATATTCATTCATCCAGGTCATGGTATATCTGTAATATTCAATACATCCAGGTATGGTATATCTGTAATATTTCCATCCAGGTCATGTATAATCTAGTAATATTCACCATCCAGGTTATGGTATATCTGTAATATTCATTCATCCAGGTCAGGTATATCTTAATATTATCCATCCAGGTCATGGTATATCTGTAAATATTCATCATCCAGGTCATGGTATATCTGTAATATTAATTTCATCCAGGTCATGGTATATCTGAATATTCATTCATCCAGGTCATGGTATATCGTAATATTCATCCATCCAGGTCATGGTATATCTGTAATATTCTTCATCCAGGTCATGTATACTGTATATTCATTCATCCAGATCACTGGCTATCTGTAATATTCATCATCAGTCCGTATATTGTTATTCTCATCAGGTCATGGTATATCGGTAATATTCATTCATCCAGGTCATGGTATATCTTAATATTCATCCATCCAGGTCATGGTATATCTGTAATATTCATTTATCCAGGTCATGGTATATCTGTAATATTCATTCATCCAGGTCACGGTATATGTAATATTCATTCATCCAGGTCACGGTATATCGTAATTTAATAATCATTCATCCAGGTCACGGATATTCTGTAATATTCATTATCCCGGCATGGTATATCTGTTATATTCATCCATCAGGTCATGGTATATCTGTAATATTCATTCATCCAGGTCATGGTAATCTGTAATATTCATACATCCCGTCATGCGTATATCTGTATATTCATTCATCAGTCATGGAATATCTGTAATATTCATCCATCCAGGTCATGGTATATCTGATATTCATCATCCAGGTCATGGTAATCTGTAATATTCACCATCCAGGTCATGGTATATCTGTATATTCATTCATCCCGGTCATGGTATATCTGTAATATTCATTCATCCAGGTATTGTATATCTGTAATATTCTTCATCCAGTCATGTATATCGTAATATTCTTCATCCAGGTCATGGTAGTATCAGTGGAATATTTCATTCATCCGATCATGGTATATCTGTAATATTCATCCATCCGGTCATGTATATCTGTAATATTCATCCATCCAGGTCACGGTATATCTGTAATATTCATTCATCCAGGTTCATGGTATATCTGTACATATTCATTCATCCAGGTCATGGTATATCTGTAATATTCATCCATCTAGGTTACGGTATATCTGTAATATACTTCATAGTCATGGTATATCTGTAATATTCATCATCCAGGTCATGGTATATCTGTAATATTCATTCATCCAGGGTCATGGTATATCTGTAATATTCTTCATCCAGTCGGATTCTGTAATATCATTCATCCAGGTCATGGTATATCTGTAAATATTCATTATCCAGGTCATGGTATATCTGTATATTCATTCATCCAGTCATGTATATCTGTAATATTCATTCACCAGGATGGTATATCGTAATATTCATCTTCAGGTCATGGTATATCTGTAATATTCATCCATCCAGGTCATGGTATATCTGTAATATTCATTCATCCAGGTCATGGTATATCCGTTGTATTCAGTTAGATCAACTGGACTTAAAGTTTAGTTCTTGAAGACATTTTGCTAGTCATCTGACTGGATCTCAATTCAGAGTGACTTGTACAAGGACTTGTTGGCAATAATTATCTGCAATGTACAATGCTGGTTTTTGACACATTATCCTGGGCAGTTTTTTGGAGGTCCCTAACACCTTGCTGTTATATGGAGGTCCCTAACACCTTGCTGTTATATGGAGGTCCCTAACACCTTGCTGTTATATGGAAGTCCCTAACACATTGCTGTTATATAGAGGTCCCTAACCCCTGGCTGTTATATGGAGGTCCCTAACACCTTGCTGATATATGAAGGTCTCCAACACATTGCTGTTATATGGAGGTCCCTAACACTTGGCTGTTATATGGAGGTTCCTAACACTGGCTGTTATATGGAGGTCCCTAACCCCTGGATGTTATATGGAGGTACCTAACCCCTGACTGTTATATGGAGGTCCATAACACCTGGCTATTATATGGAGGTCCCTAACCCCTGGCTGTTATATGGAGGTTCGCAACACCTGGCTGTTATATGGAGGTCCCTAACCCCTGGCTGTTATATGCTGATTGGGACACATTCCAGGCAATTTATTGCCAACAAATTCCTGTACAAGTCATTCAGAATTGAGAAAGTCGGATTACTAGCAAAATGTCTTCATGAACTAAACTTGGTTTAACTGCATCCCACAATTGTCGATAACTGGTGAAATCTCCTAAGCAGAAATACGGTAATACTGACGTTGAAGCCAATCGGCAGCAGTTCAGGCCAGTAACATTCTGTATGTTGAAGCTCGGGGATGTTCCTTGTTAGCAGTTTGTGAAATGTGCTGTACTGGTGATAGCAGATGGACGTCACTGCAGGTTGGATATTGATGCAACAAAACAAACAACTCGTTCCTCATGGCAAAAGAAAATGCTTTCAAGTCACTAATTAATAGTGCTAATTAATAGTGCTAATTAATAGCACAGTTAACCCTTCTAGCATTTAAATGGATTTTATCAGAGATGTGAGTAATGGGGCGACAGGTCTAGGCCACACCCTCCGATCCGATCACATGTTAAAAAGCGCACACTAGTGTGGACCAATTGTGGTGGGCACACTAGTGCGTCTGCACTGCTATCCGTTTATCTTAGGGCATGCGATCCACATATTTTTGCGCAAACGTATGCGCTCCTATTGCTTAACCGACTGCACGTGTGAACTTCCGTGCCCATTTCCAGAGTGCTTGTAAGTGCTACAGTGTGGCTTCAGCCAAAGGGGGAGTTTGTGTGTATGGGTAGGGATCTTGCTTTAAAACCATTGTCCACACCCTGGTCTACTCTGCCACGCCTTCTGTTTAGCGTGACCCCTATAATATATTTGTAACCAATCAGACTGATACTCTCATTATTTTATATGCAATAGTTCAGTCAAAGCTAATTGATGATTTGTTCCTACTACCAACATTCTCCATATAAATCTAATTGCTGATTCGTTCCCAATGTCAACCTTTTCTGTCACATTATATATATTTATATATACACACCAAATATTTCTTTGTCTTTTCCAATCTGTATTCTTTGGTTGTGTAATATTTAGTTTTTTCTTTGTGGTATTTGTTGTGTTTTTTTTTTTTTTTTACCAATTACCAAATCCTCTGCATTTGTTTGTGAAATTCTCAGTAATCTGTTTTACTTCTCTGATCTTGCGGACAGGGGCGTATCTAGGGTCTAAGAAGATCCGGGGCACTCCTGGGCACTCCATGCGCCGCGCGCAGCGCGTCGCAAAATTTTTTAGGCCACGCCCCTTTCTCCGCCCCAATTAGGACACACCCACTAAGTACTTAATGAGATGGCCAAAAAAACACAGACAGACAGATAGATAACCACAAACATAGACACACAGCCCGATAGTGATAAACAGACAGAAAGACAGTGAAATAGACAGACAGAGATAGAGATTTGGATAGAGAGACACAAATTAATGACACAAAGGCACAGTAAACTGGCAATATCATTATATACTGGTAGCAATCTGGTAATTTTAAACTTACTGTTGTGTTCAGTTGTAGTCAGTCGCTTGGCCATACCTTTGGCCAGGGAGACCTTCTTGTACCTTTTACATGGACCTCTGCCCCTATCTATCTGTCCCTCTCTCTCTCTGTATATCTATCTATCTAACTCTGCTATCTATCTAACTCTGCTATCTATCTATCTAACTCTGCTATCTATGTATCTATCTAACTCTGCTATCTATCTATCTAACTCTGCTATCTATCTATCTATCTAACTCTGCTATCTATCTATCTATCTAACTCTGCTATCTATCTAACTCTGCTATCTATCTAACTCTGCTATCTATCTAACTCTGCTATCTATCTAACTCTGCTATCTATCTATCTATCTAGTGTATCTATCTTATCCCTCTCTCTCCTCTGCTAGTCTATACGATCATTAACTCTGCTGTCTATTATCTATCTACCCTCTCCTCTGGACATACTATTATCGTTAACTCTGCTATCATCATCTATCTAACTCTGTATCATCTACTATCTAACTCTGCTATCTATCTATCTAACTATGCTGGCTATCTCATCTATCTATCCCTCCTCTTTCATAACTCTGCTATCTATCTAACTGTATCTAATCTATCTAACTCGGCATCTGTCTATCTATTATCTAACTCTGGTATATCAATCATCTGTCTATCTATCTTATCTATCGATCTAACTCTGCTATCTATCTATCTAATAAACTCTGCTATCTATCTATCTAAAACTATCTATCTACTTTTTTATCTATCTATCTCTCATCGATCGATCTATCTCTGTATCTATCTCTGCTATCTATTATCTATCTATCTCTGTATCTATCTAAATCTGCTATCTATCTATCTAACTCTGTGTTCTACTATCTATCATCTCTCTCTCGCTATCTATCTATCTATCTAACTCTGCTATCTATCTATATTACTTCTATCTATCTTCATCTATCTAACTTGACTATCTAAATCTGCTATCTATCTAACTCTGCTATCTATTATCTATCTCTAACTTGCTATCTATCTATCTAACTCTGCTATCTATCTATCCCTCCTATCTCTGCTATCTATCTATACTCTGCTGTCTATCTATCTATCTATCCCTCTTCTCTGCTATCTATCATCTAACTGATACTATCTATCTATCTATCTAACTTCTATTCTATCTATCTATCTACACTCGCTAATTCTACATCTAACTCTGCTGTCTATCTATCTATCTATCCCCTCTCTCTCTGCCTCTTACTGCTATCTATCTAACTTGCTATCTGCTATCTATCTATCTAACTCTGTCTATCTATCTATTAACTATGTCTATCTACTATCTATCTATCTATCTAACTCTGCTATCTATCTATCTATATAACCTGCTATCTATTATCTAATCTATCTATTTATCTCTGCTATCTATCTATCTATCTTCTAGATATCTATCTATGCTAATCTATCTATCTATCTACTCTGCTATCTATCTAACTCTGCTATCTATCTATCTAACTCTGCTGTGTCTATCTATCTATCTATTCCCTCTCTTCTCTGCTATCTATCTATCTATCAATCTGCTATCTATCTATCTATCTAACTCTCGTATCTATCTATCTATCTATCTATCTATCTAACTCTGTTACTATATTATCTAACTCTGTCTACTTCTATCTATCTATCTAACTGCTATCTATATACTTATACTTGCTATCATCTATCATAACTCACTATCTATCTATCTATCTACTATTCTATCATCCTATCTCTGATATCATCTCTCTTTTCTGATCTATCTATCTCGCTATATACTATCTATCTCGATCTATCTATCTATCTATCTATGATATCTATGACTATCATCTATTATACTATCTTCTATCTATCTATCTATCTCTGCTATCTATCTATCATCCTATCATCACTACTGTATCTATCTATCTGTCTATCCATCTATTATCCATTTGTCTATTCTATCTATTTATCTATCTATCCATCTGTCCATCTTCTACTATCTATCTACCATCTCATTCTATTTATCTTATTATCTATATATTAGTTATTCTATCTATCTATCCATCTGTTCTATTCTATCTATTTATCATATCTATCCATCTGTCCATTCACTATCTATCTAGCTCATCTTATCATATCTAATATGTCTATCTATCGTATCTATCTAACTCTATTACTCTATCTACTATATAAACTCTGCTCTATCTACATCTATCTATCAATATCTATCTATCTACTATCCTGGATCTATCTATCTATGCTCTGATATCTATCTCTGCATCTATCTATCTATCTACTCTGCTATCTGTCTATCTATCTCTGCTATTATATCTATCTATCCATCTCTTCTATCTATCTCTGCTATCTATCTAATCTATCTATCTATCTCTGCTATCTATCTATCTATCTCTGCTATCTATCTATCTATCTATCTATCTATCTATCTGTATTATCTATATTTATCTATCTACTCTGTCTCATTTGTCTATTCTATTCATATTATCTAGCCATCTGTCCATTCTATCTATCTATCTATCCATTCTATCTATTTATTTTATCGATCTACTGATAATTTATCAATATCTATCCATCGTCTAGTTGCTATAGAATGATCTATTATCATCTGTACATTCTAATCTATCTATCTATCTATCTATCTATCTAACTCTATCTATCTATCTATCTATCTAAGTTCTAACTCTGCTATCTATCTAGTAGGAGAAGGCCGGGAGCGCAGAGGCCGTCTGTATGTTCTGCGCCGTCGCGCGCGTGACGTCATCGCGCCGGCGTGCGCGTGACGTCATCGCGCCGGCGTGCGTGTGACGTCATCGCGCCGGCGGAGTCCGCCGGGGAGTCCGGAACTAGGGGCACAAGTCAGGAAAACATTCGGGGCACTTTGCAAAACATCCGGGGCACGTGCCCCGAATGTTTTAACGTAGATACGCCACTGCTTGCGGATAAATGATTTTTGTCACGCTGTCGCTGAAGAAACATTGCGTCTCTCTGCCTAACTGCTAAACACTGCGAGCAATTATATTCTATATCTAATGTTGTTACTTTGCACAGAACATTTGATTGGATTAATGTCTTTATGACCTTCAGTTAACCTTTTTTTTATTTGTTTGTAAAGGAAATTAGCGGTTCGTTATCTTAGGTGGAATGTATAATCACCCACAATCCTAGTTCTAGATGGACTGCATTATACTGTATATTTTATTTATTAAAACAAATCTAAAAGGCTTATTTAATAAGAGGTGCAGATTAACAGCACAGTAAAATTTTACACCTCTTATTAAATAATCGCCATAATATATCTGTATCATACCAGGTACTTGCAGCTTTGAAGGGGAAGGGGGTTTATAACTAATTTAAGGAAATTGGAAATGACCTTAATATATCCTTATATTTTATAATACAGAGTGCATTTTTATCATTATCATGATTAATGCTATCCGCTATAGCTAATCAACGAGAATAGATTCGGTCAAACTAGTATAGACAACTGATACACCAGAGAGAAAGATCCCGTCATGAGATGTCACATTGGTTCTTTCCCCAGTATCCACACAGGGGATGCTCAATAAAAAACACCCTTACATAAAACCAAGTTTAATGGGGAAGTTCAGAACAAATGAATACTCTTTTAAGATAAAAGTATTTTCTAATTTATAACTATTCATGGGAAATAAACGGAAGGGGGGGAAAGTCCACACCCATGTGGCTTAATACTGATGTAAAGATGAAAATGGAAAGAGAGGATGCCATTTAAAAATCTAATGCTAAAATAAATAATGAAGTTAGGATAGCTGAACAAAGCAGGACTAACCATAAACAATTATACTAATAGTAAGTATATTAATAGTAAGAAGATGAGGACTGAAAATGTCGGGCCATTAAAAAATGGGGATAAGATAGTTACAAAGGATGCCGACAAAGCAAACGTTTTGAACAAGTTTTTTTTCCTCTGTAGCAATAATGGTACAAAAGATGTAATTGCACTTTGATTAACTGAGGATATTGTTAGTAACAGCTTATTAAGGTTAATATCAATAAAGCTCCTGGACAAGATAAAACAGATCCGTGGGTCCTGAGAGTACTAAGTTTTTTTTTCAAGCCATTGTTTCTTATTTTCTCAGATTCCCTCATGTCAGGAGACATGCCTCTGGATTGGAAAAAAACTGATTATATAATTATTTTAAAAGGGTAGTCGTTCAGAGCCGGGTAATTACAGACCTGTGAGTTTAACTTCAGTGGTGGGGAAGATACTGGAAAGTTTAATAAGGGAACATGTTCTAGAGTATGTTTCAAGGCCTGACATTATAAGTAGTAACCAGCATGGATTTAGGAGGAATAGATCTTGTCCAAATAACTTGCTTGGCTTTTATGAGGAAGTAAGTAGAAATTTAGACTCTGGCATAGCAGTAGATGTAGTTTACTTGGATTTTGCCAAGGCTTTTGATACAGTCCCCCATAGGCAACTTAAGCTTCATAAACACGTGCAATCACGGAGCCTGACTCGCGATGCACGATGTGTGCGAATGGCTGTTTCGCCTAACTTTTGGTAAGTGTATTGATGCTTAGTTGGGTATCATTGATTGGATCATCAACGATGCTCAGCCAAACATCTGTTTTGGACAACCGAATGCACATGAACTTACCAATAATCGTCCATTCATACACATCGCACACGGAGATTTATGGATAAGCTGAGGTCTGTTGGGCTGGGGTGGCACATTTGTACATGGATAGAAAATTGGTTTGGATGCAGAGAGTAGTTGTTAATGGGGCTTCATCATTATGGACTAAAGTGCTAAGTGGCGGTGCAACAGGTTCGTGCTGGGGCCGTTCTATTTATCTGTTTATTAATGATTTGGAAATGGGTATTGTCAGCAAGGTTTCTGTGTTTGCAGACAACACAAAACTTTGTTGACCATTGAAAGCTATAGCGGATGTGCAATCATTGCAGGGGGATCTTGATCACATTGGGCTGCTAAGTGACAGATGAGATTCAATATTGATAAGGTGATGCTTATACTATAAATGACTGTGTTATGTGAGTCTCTGTTGGAAAAGGATCAGTCACAGGGACACACGGACATGCCTTAAGACTGGAAGAAATGAAGTTAGTCTTCAAGTTTTTCACTGTGAGAATGGTAAGCTATGGAACTGTCTTCCAGTGGACGTTGTTATGGCAGGTTCATTGGATAGTTTATAAAAAGCTGGATGAGTTTCTGCAAACAAGGAATGTGACTGGTATTGATCATAAAGTAGAGTTGATCCAGGGAAATTTCCGGATTTTTTTCCCCTTCATACTCTTTTTTTTTTTTTTTTTTTGATCAACAATTAGGCAGGAAATGTGGGTATTGCCGAGTAGGTTAGACTGAATGGACATATGTCTTTATTCAACCTCAAATACTATATTATACTATGTTACACTATACTATACTATACTATACTATACTAATCTGCCTGTCACGAACGCCAGTTCGCTGGGCATGTGATCTGACCAATCAATCGGTACTCGCTGCCACCACTTTAAGTTGTGGCCTTAAAGACGCCCCAAAAACACTCTTGACTCTCACTGACTATGCACACCCCTGTCCTGGCAGCTAAATGGTTAACACTACACCATTCACTCCAGCAACTAACTGGTTAATTAGCATCAGTCCTTCACAAGCAGTCACAGAGTTAGTTAGCATTTACACTGGAAAACACTCCATTCAACCACATATAAACTTATCAGAGGCTAACCGAGTTCTTTTTAGAGCATCAAAGACAAAACTTATTAAATTTTAGATTTAATATTCCAAAAGGTGGACAGTGTACATAATACAAAAATAAAAGAAAACGGTGTTATAATAAAATGACACACAATATGTACAACAGTTATATCAAATAAAAAGGATAAAAATATTCACAGACCCTACTCACTAGAAGAAGTCCTGTATCCCAGGGCGGGAAGAAACATTGGGTCCATACACACGGTTTTAGCATGTCCCCACAGTATGAACAAAGTTATAAGGGCTACAAGGATTTTTAAACCATTTCATGAACCACCCCCCTCCTGGGTATGCATGAGTGGGAGTGTCTAGGAATGTCCAGATTTACGACTAGCCAAAAGCATTCATTCCCCCTCAGTTAGGCAGATTCCATATAAATGTAGATATGTACATTGTATTGGGATATTCATTCCTCTCATGTATTATATATTCCTTCAATACCAAACATGACCTGTGTGTAATCCCAAGATATTAATAACTCGCCTTGGCAAGGGAATAAGGTCTCCATGTTGGGTATGATTTTGATGGTCCTACCTTTCCATTCACAAGTATAATATTGGTTTCTGTTTTGCACATTCCAATACCGAAATACATTTATTTTACATGTATGGTTGTCCTTAAAATTACCTCTTAGGGTACCCACCAGACCCCTAGCTGAAGAGAATTCCAGATACACGGTTCAGCCCCACATTGTCTGGAAAAGAAGATCTGGTTCCATGCTTCACTAATCGTAATATAAACAATAGGACTGTTCCAGGGTGGAATGGTATTTTTATTGGTCCTTTGCAAGAACTTATACCAATAGTTAATCCCTTCTTGCCAAGTCACTACACACTTTCCTGACACTGCCCATCTAGCGAATGGCTGATCGGCCATACACGGGCTGATGACTCTATGCCCGGGATCATAGTGTGTATATCCAGCATTAGCCCACCACTGGGTTGATTTAATCGCTCAGTAGAGATCTGAGCATGTTTGACCCATCCAGCAGCCAATCAGTTGAAATTACTGCTAGGAACATTATATGCATTTTGGGAAGAAGAAGGACTCACTACTAACCACAGCAAACATAGCAAAGGGTATAAAATTAACTGATTTTTCAATAATTAAGGGCACGGCCACACTGCAATGCAAACGCAATCGCACACGGAATCGCATGCGATTGCAAAGAGAGAATAACATAACTGATGTTTGGAGCTCTCTAGATATATGGAGGCCAGGAGATTGATTCAATCCAATTTCAATTTGAACCGGAAAGCAGACCCGAAACCGGATCCGAGGCAGATTTCCGAGATCCAAAAGAATTTTCCCGTTTTTCTCGAAAAACTTGTCGTATCAATAAATGAATACTCGAACACAGATTTGAATATTCGAAAAATCCAGAATTACGAGAAACCTTGAAAATACTATGCGGAAGTTTCTGGTAGTGGACGGTGTTTTTTTTAAAGATTTTGACCATTGATACGTGTACCCCAGTCCATTTCCCAGGTCTCTGAGCCATTTACAGTAAGTTATCACTGCTGTTTATACCATTAAAGTTTTCGGATTTTTTAGTTGGGTCTGCTTGTGGATTTTCGAACCTCGACACTGCAAGCGGAATGGATTTTTGCAAGTTGGGCCACTTCTAGACTTCAAATCAGTTAGATAAAACATTTAATTATCCAAGGCAAAGCACAATATTTAAATTGGAGTTTCCAACAGGATAGACAGGCAACTATTTTCAAAGGCAGCTGGCAGGTGTTTTAGATAAAGAAATAGAATTCTATTTCCAACAGATAAAACACATTCTGTAAATCTTTTAGCACTATACAATATGACAGACTCAATAATATGTTTGACTGAAAACACCTGACCACTTTCTCTGTAGATTTGCATTGTTGGAAATTGGATCCGCTAGTGAAAGAAATACTTAATTCTATTCGCACATGTTCATAACTCTTTGCACAGTAGAAATTCTATGTTTGTTGTTGTTGTACAACATAAGCAGTAAATAACGTGGCCTTAGGGCAGTGGCACACGTGGTATGTTGACTAACGTGTGCTCCCTCCAGGGAAAATCCCAGCAAGGATACCTTGAATTACCCGTAATGTGCCAAACACAAAAGGAGTTAAAAGGAAAAGCACTGACATTGCCATTGTCAGGATTCTTATTATTAATTTAGTACAGTATTGTATAGTATGTAGTATAGTATTGTATAGTATAGTTTAGTACAGTACAGTACAATATAGTATAGTACAGTATGTAGTATAGTATTGTATAGTACAGTATAGTATAATATAGTATAGTATAGTATTGTATAGTATAGTTTAGTATAGTATTGTATAGTATCGTTTAGTACAGTACAGTACAATATAGTATAGTACAGTATGTTGTATAGTATTGTATAGTTTAGTACAGTATAGTATAATATAGTATAGTATTGTATAGTATTGTATAGTATAGTTTAGTACAGTACAGTACAATATAGTATAGTACAGTATGTAGTATAGTATTGTATTGTATAGTATTGTATAGTTTAGTACAGAATAGTATAATATAGTATAGTATTGTATAGTATAGTTTAGTACAGCACAGTACAATATAGTATAGTACAGTATGTAGTATAGTATTGTATAGTATTGTATAGTATTGCATAGTTTAGTACAGCACAGTACAATATAGTATAGTACAGTATGTAGTATAGTATTGTATAGTATTGTATAGTTTAGTACAGTATAGTATTGTATAGTATAGTATTGTATAGTATAGTACAGTATGTAGTATAGTTTAGTATAGTATAATAAAGTGTTTGAGGTTGAATAAAGACATACGTCCATCTAGTCCATCCTACTCAGCAATACCCACATTTCCTGCCTAACTGTTGATCCAGAGGAAGGCAAAAAAACCCCACCAAATTTATGAAGGGGGAAAAATTCCTTCCTGACTCCAAGTGGCAATCGGAAATTTCCCTGGATCAACTACTTTATGTATCAATACCAGTAACTTGGAACATTCCTTGTTTGCAGAAACTCATCCAGCTTTTTATTAAACTGACCAATGAACCTGCCATAACAACGTCCACTGGAAGACAGTTCCATAGCTTTACCGTTCTCACAGTGACAAACCCTTTCCCAACTCTACTTTATGTATCAATACCAGTAACTTGGAACATTCCTTGTTTGCAGAAACTCATCCAGCTTTTTATTAAACTGACCAATGAACCTGCCATACAAACGTCCACTGGAAGACAGTTCCATAGCTTTACGTTCTCACAGTGACAAACCCTTTCCCAACTCTACTTTATGTATCAATACCAGTAACTTGTAACATTCCTTGTTTGCAGAAACTCATCCAGCTTTTTATTAAACTGACAAGAACCTGCCATAACAACGTCCACTGGAAGACAGTTCCATAGCTTTACTGTTCTCACAGTGAAAAACCCTTTCCCAACTCTACTTATGTATCAATACCAGTAACTTGTAACATTCCTTGTTGCAGAAACTCATCCAGTTTTATTAAACTGACCAATGAACCTGCCATAAAAACTCCACTGGAAGACAGTTCCATAGCTTTACTGTTTCACAGTGAAAAACCCTTTCCCAACTCTACTTTAGTATCAATAACAGTAACTTGTAACATTCCTTGTTTGCGAGAAACTCATCCAGCTTTTATAAACTGACCAATGAACCTGCCATAACAAAGTCCATGGAAGACATTCCATCGCTTTACCGTTCTCACAGTGAAAAACCCTTTCCCAACTCTACTTTATGTATCAATACCAGTAACTTGTAACATTCCTTGTTTGCAGAAACTCATCCAGCTTTTTATTAAACTGACCAATGAACCTGCCATAACAACGTCCACTGGAAGACAGTTCCATAGCTTTACCGTTCTCACAGTGAAAAAACTTTTCTCATCTGCCACTTCGCAGCCCAATGTAACAATCTATCTAGATCCCCCTGCAACAATTGCACATCCTACCTTTTACAGTTGCCCTAAGGAGTATTCCATATACAGTAATGTGATACTATACTACAAATACAATACATAATTAGTTGTACATATATGTATATATATATCTATTGTCTTTAACAGGTTTGTTGTTTGTGGGAAAATCTATAGGTAGCTCAAAACCTAAATGAGTCCTTGTACACGAGCCGAAATTTCATACACGATCCCTTATCTGGAAAATTAGTTAGAAACCTTCAGCCGTCTGACCTCTTTTGACCAATTTTCTGTCAAAATCCGCTGTAGTGGACAATTGGACATATCGGAAAGTATCTGGTCATGGAGGAGAAGCCTGATTATTTTTTTACCTTAAAGGAGAACTAAACAGGAATTTGTATGCTCCATAATCTAAAAGCCAAATGCTAATAAGCTGCCAATTACCACTTCTGTAAATAGCATTAAAGTAAATTTAATCTAATATCTAGACAAGGTTACTGTGTCTGGCCACACCTCCTGACCTTAGTCACATGATCCCCGGCCTAATATCGACATTAACAGGATTGGCTAGAGATTACCAGTGGGCGTGGCCTGCACCCACATTAAAATGAGAGATGACACACAGATTACTGCTTTTATAGCAAGGTGTTCAGCCTTCTGATTCAGTGTTGTTCTGACGCTTTAGTTCCCCTTTAAAAAGTCAATTGAAATCATTGAGGCAGAATATTGTTAGTGTTTAGTCTTTTTGTGCTGGCGACCAACCAATGATTAATTGTGAAATCCCTGTTGTGTGCACAATGTGCTACAAATCTGCTTGTGTACACAGAACCTAACACACTTATATTTGACAATCAAGCAAGAGCCTTGGGACAGAATCCAGCTATTCGCTCTGGTTAGAGGAACATTCCAGTTTATAGAGTAATACGACTTTAATTGGTTTTACAAGGTCCTGGCACCTGTGTTCACTTTACTTTATCTGTAGTTACACATAATCTCCAAGTCCATGATTTTCTTCAATCACTGCCCAAACATCTTGTGAATCTTATAGATACAATCATGGATGCTGTAGGAAATGTGACGTCCAATCTGAGCTTGAGAGCTCTTTATTGTGAAACACAAAACACCACAACATTTCACTGTGAGCTTCCCTCTTCCTCGAGTAGTGACTCCCTCCAAGCCGTGCGCTTGAACAAAACTCTGCAGGCCTGTGCGCACAAAAATCTGACGAGGTATAAATCCTGATCTGTGTAGTGAACACAATTTCCTTTTGTATGGGACACAAAGAAATGTAGGGGTCAGAAATGTTTGCACCCAAACAGATATATGTGCATTGAACTTATAAACTAATTTATAATAAATAATACCCATATAATTAGCCATATACTGTAATACTCAATGGTACCAATATAATGTCACATGTTAGCGCTAAACTGTTTTCTTTTGCTTGCTTTTTTTAGCGCTTCTTTATGCAACTATATTTGGTAACGTCACCACAATCTTCCAGCAAATGTACGCCAACACAAACCGTTACCATGAAATGTTGAACAGCGTCCGGGACTTCCTCAAACTCTACCAAGTTCCTAAGGGATTAAGCGAGCGCGTCATGGATTATATTGTCTCCACGTGGTCTATGTCTAGGGGTATTGATACAGAAAAGGTAAGTGAAGTTCAGTTAAGTTTTCCGTTATGATACAGGAAGTGCCAAGTGGATAGCTTAGCAATTTAATGGAGAATGAACTACTAATAATAAATTTAAGCTTGGTGGCTCCGTGACTAATGAGAACCATATTGTGCACTTTCTTCAATATTGAATGCTAACAAATAACTTTAAAGGGCAACTATAGTGTCCAAATTCAAACTTTTAAAAACCTCATACTATTAAATTATAATTCATCCCATCCCCCAACATGTGTTTCTCTTTTAAATCTGTCCACCTGTTTTGTAGATATTAGATTTATAAGTTTTAAAGATTCAGAGAGAGGAACTGTCAATCAAAGTGAATGGCATGTATAGTCACGCCCCCCTACTGCTGTGAATTACCATATCCACGGTCCTCCCTATGAAGTAAATTACCACATCCCTCCAACTTTAAACAGTACAGACGCTGCCACTATGGGCCATATTTATGAAGCTGGTTGGTATCGGTATTGTAAATTTACAATCGTTAAACGTAGACTTACGATCCCCATAGAATACCATTGCGGTAGTTTACTACCACACGGTATTCTACGATCAAACGTTCATTAATTAATGAACATTCGGTCGTAAATTTACGATTGCGATTGTACATTTACAACCACGATCGTAAATTAACTAATCCTGAACTTTATTGGCTGTGGATCATTGCCCGATTGGCCGGGCGGCGAACAAGCGGCTGTTTTGCCCGATAAAGTGCCCATACATGGCACGGTTATCGCCGACCTGCGATTGCACGTGTGTATGAACCTTAAAGTGTATGTTTACTGAAAAAATTACTTTGCGTCATTTAATCTATAAATACATACATGTAAGTAGCACTTACTCTGAGGTGTGTGTGTTGCTGCATGCCTTCAATACAATACTTGTTTTGTTCAGACTATGACCACTGACCTGACTATTTTTCCACATACCAACTGTCAATACTGCATACAGCACACCAACTGTCAAACCATTCCAGCTACAGCAAAACTGCTTTCAGAAATGCTAAAACGTAAGATGTATATGATACAGTGAGTTGGGATGAATTAAAATTTCCACTAATGGACAATTTAAAAAAACTAATTTTCCAGTGTACATACCCTTTAAGAGTAAGCAGGACACGCGTGTAAAGCAAATCATGGGAGAAAGTTATTTTACGATATCGATCGTAATCCTATGATATTGCTATCGATATCTACGGTGCCGATAGTGTAGAATAACGATCGCTATCGTAAAATAACAATCGTTATTGTAGAATAACAGACGATATCGGCGAATACTGATCGTTATCGTAGATATCAACCATTATTATAAGATATCGATTATTATTTTACGATAGCGATCGTTATTCTACGATATCGCCACCATAGATTTACGATAGTGATATCGTAGGATTACGATCGATATCGTACTATACTGATCCTTATTTTTTCGATAACGATCTTTTATAAATAGTGCCCTATGTTTCTAATATACAACTCCAACCATTCCCTGACTGCCCTTTGTTATTAGAGAGTGTGTTTAGGGGAAATGGTGGTAGATATAATTCAACTACACCAACAATAATTTGTTCAAAGCCAGTGGAATTTGATCAGGCTGAGAAAAACTGAGGCTTCATACATGGCAACTAAACTCTGAGATAACTACATGAAACCGTTTTTTATACACTAAGCACCAAACAATGATAAACTAGATAGCAAAACAGAGAGCCTCCACACTGCAATCCACACTGCAACTACCAGGCACCACAACTAGCACATTTAGAAAGCTCAGTTAGGCACCAAACCTCTGACAGTTGCTATGCTTGCAGCACAAACTAGCAGCTCTGATACTAAATCAGAACTAGGACTTGCTGAAGGCCTCTGGCTGTTTTATACTGTCTCCTTGGCACACCCCCGACATATGATTGGTCAATAATACAAGAGCCAATCAGATTTAAGATTTGTTCTGGACCAATCAGATCGGGCCAGAAGGGGGGGGGTTAAGGAGACACTATAAAACTTCATGAAATCCTCAGAGAAGCTCAGTTTGTAATCAGCAGTCAAACTAGCAGGTCTTGTCTTTGTATTTAGGTTCAAGATTTGCAAGTAAGTGGCTGGTTGATTAGTTGGGCTGCAACTCCTAGATTTATTGCCAATGGTGTCGTTGTGTAGTATTTCATAATCAGCACATATATGTTGATACAACAGATAAATGCTAAAAATAGATTTTTGTTCTCAGAGCCTGAATTTGCTTTACTTTAGTCAAATAGCCTGCAAAATTGTGATCATTCTAATACATATGTAGTTACACTACTAGTCCCACCATTACCTGACAAGCACTCTCAAACGCAAAGGGCATTGTACATTGAATCATGCAGCAAGGCTGTCAGAATTACTCAGTATAAATACAATCCGGTTGTAATTATCACACCTGTTACTTACATTAATTATAAGTGTCCCCCAATGATGAGATGATCTGATAACTAAATATATATCCACTAACAATGTATTGCTCTATTGTTCAGAGCAGGGATGTCCAACCTGCAGCCCTCCAGATGTTGTAAAACTACAACTCCCAGTATTCCTTGGTTTCTTCTGCAATGGAGGAATGCTGGGAGTTGTAGTTTTAAAAAATCTGGAGGGCTGCAGGTCGGAAACAGTAACTCTTTAGTTGCCATCATTCCTGAGGCAGGAAGCAGATAAGTAAAAAGGCCTTTAAAATGCTTCAACAAAAATCAAAGTTTATTGCAAGCACTTTCTGTACATTTACCGTATATACTCGAGTATAAACCGACCCGAGTATAAACCGAGGTACCCAATTTCAGCTAAAATCCTAATAAAAGTTGTTGACTCGAGTATAAACCGAGGGTAGAAACTTGGCATTCAAGATGTTTGGAAACTACAACTCCCAGCTAATAAAGCATGCTGGGAGTTGTAGTTTCCAAACATCTTGAATGCCACCCTCACTTGGCATTCAAGATGTTTTGGGAACTACAACTCCCAGCATGCTTTATTAGCTGGGAGTTGTAGTTTCCAAACATCTTGAATGCCAAGTGAGGGTGGCATTCAAGATGTTTGGGAACTTCAACTCCCAGCATGCTTTATTAGCTGGGAGTTGTAGTTTCCAAACATCTTGAATGCCACCCTCACTTGCATTCAAGATGTTTGGAAACTACAACTCCCAGCTAATAAAGCATGCTGGGAGTTGTAGTTCCCAAACATCTTGAATCCCCCCTCACCCTCCCACCCAGTTCAGTTTGTACCTGTTTCTTCTCCCTGTGGTCTCTTCTCCCTGTGGGCTCGGTCTCTTCTGTGGTCTCCCTGTTGTCTCTTCTTCTGTGGGCTCTCCTCTATCCCCATCCTTCCTGGCAGGTGCAGTATCCTGAGCATTCCGGCAGCCGCGCGATCTTTCTGTGCACTGTGCACGGCGCGCCGGCTGACGTCACTGCCCGGCGCCGGGCTTGCCGCGGGCAGTGACTCAGGCCGGCGCGCCATACACAGAAGGATCGTGTGGCTGCCGGAATGCTCAGGTAAGCTAGTGACTCGAGTATAAACCGAGTCCGAGTTTTCAGGCTGATTTTTCAGCCTGAAAAACTTGGTTTATACTCGAGTATATACGGTACTTTAAGGTAACAGGTATAAAAGGACGTCTATACTGAAACAATAGTTATCTTTAGATATCCAATCAGAACTATCTTCTGCTAGGTGTAGTTTTGCTTTAACTGGAAAGGACACAGTGTTCATGCAAATTATGTGAATTGCATGATGGGAAATTCCCTCTTCCAATGCTGCCTCTTAGTGATTACTGAGCATGCTTGCCCTTATAGACAGTCCGGATGTCAGGAAGGAGGTGTCGGTTAAGATTGGGAGGAGAGATACTGAGCCTGAACAAATCAGTTACTGTATTGCAGCAACACAAAAACCTCAGAGTATGCGCAACTTACATGTATTAATGTTTAGATTAAGATGAGGCAAAGTCATTTTCACTATAGATGCCCTTTAAACTATTTCAATTATTATTGGTCTCTTTCTTCCTAATTCTTATGGTCTTTTGCTGCTGGTGATTCAGTCTCTATTGAAATGTATAGGGCTGTTGCCAAATAAAGGTTTGGTTAACAGGGAGGTGTTACTTGAAGCAGAGGAGCTTGGGGGTGGGGGGGGGGGGGGGGGGGGGCGTGGGGGGGGGGGAGGAGCAGTATCCACATACACATCAACTTTTAAGCAACTGCCAACATTGCCAAGTTGAAGAAATACTGGTTATGGTCCTTGTTACACAGAGAATCACTTGAACCTAATTTATTATTACACTTTCATTCTCCAAGTAGTTTTCCAGTTTTGAGGCTCCATAAATTTGTTTTCACTGATTGTATCTCTATAATATAAAATATAAATCAAATTCAGTTTACCCATCCTATTAATAGACTGCTTGGTGATTTTGAGCTGCTTATTGACTGGAAGAATAAACGGAATTTGATTTTGTACTGATTCAATGAAATGTAAAATTGTAGGTCAATCTCATTTGCGGCCACATGTATATAAGATTCCAAGCTAAAACCTGCTTAAGATGGATGGTATAAGGTGGCACATAGCTGCTTTGCGTAAGATTTTCCATCACAAAGCATATGTAAGTTGCACTATTGTGGTGATCTGTGTATGGGCAGTTCTAGATTCACATATTTCGAGGGTATCTGATATTTCCTTCGGCACGTTTTCCAATGCCCCCAGGGATGCACTGCTCATTCTTTAATGTGTTTAAAAACATGTGTTTGTGTTGCAAGTTTATGATGCTCAACTATCTATGGTCTATGGCAGATCAGTGAAAATACTTGGTAACATCGGTGAACATTATCCAGGCGTCATTAAGAGATTTCATCTAAGAAGTTAATATGTGTGAAAGGAAAGGAAAAAAAAAAACAGGAATGTCTTAAGAATTCTAGATTTGTTTTTTCATAGAGAGTCAGGTCAGATGGAAGGGAGGAGGGGTAAATGTGGGAGGGATAATACTTATTGCATTGCATGCCTTCAATACAGTACTTAAGTACTGTATTGAAGGCATGCAGCAACACACACACCTCAGAGTAAGTGCTACTTACATGTATTCAATTATAGATTAATATATGTCTCATGCAATGTCTCCAGCTTTACAAGTTTTCAAAACGTTTTTTTTTATTTTCATACCATAATTCCCTGTGTTACAACCAGTTAGCCGGTCTACCACAACCAATCACGGCTACTTCCTGATTATAAAAATAATTGTATCCACCCACTCCCAGAAGCCATATTTTGCAGTGTGTTATGGCAGTTAGAATAGGAAAAGACAGTGTTGTATAGAGCTGAACAAAACTGTTGCTCTTTTGCACAAATCCCTATCGCCAACAACTAGAGATGGCAAAACTTTCTGAAGTTTAGTAAAACAAACCCAGTAAAGGGCATGTCCACCCCCAAAACTATCATTTAACCCCATACTGCCCACACTGTGTAGTTTAAAAAAATCCTTACCTTACATCTCTGCGCCTTGTGGTTCTCCAGCAGTGTCTGTTCAAAGTCCAGGAAAGTGAAGAGTCCAAGCTGTCAGTGAAGCATCCGGTCCTTGCTGCTTTCTCGTCCTCAACAAGGCATGTGACATGTGCAGCCCTCCACCATCCGGGGATTTTTTATAAGAAATATTGCGGTGGTTGGGGTTGATAGGGGTTACCTAACTTACCCCCAAAGTTTTTTATGGGGGTTGACATGCCCTTGAAAGTCAAAGGGGAAATAATAGTTCGAAAAGTTTGGATAAATAACAGATAAAATAATAATGGTAACTTACTGTAAATGGCTGTGGCACCTGGGAAATGGTTTGGGGACATGCACCTGTCACCAAAACTCATTTAAACATTAACTTTCCCCACAATTGGGCAATTGTAGTGTTTCCGCATGCTACATTTGTGGGTTACGGCCAATTCGAGGGTTACCAAACAATACATTCGAGAGTTACAGAACAATACGTTGGAGGGTTACCGAAATCGATCGCTATATTCCAGGGTTACCGAAATCGACTGCTACATTAGAAGGTTTAAGAACGATACATTCGAGGGTTACCGAAATTGACTGCTACATTAGAAGGTTTCCGAATGATACATTCGAGGGTTACCGAAATCGACTGCTACAATAGAAGGTGTCCGAACGATACATTCGAGGGTTACCGAAATCGACTGCTACATTAGAAGGTTTCCGAACGATACATTCGAGGGTTACCGAAATCGACTGCTACAATAGAAGGTTTCCGAAGATACTTCGAGGGTTACCGAAATCGACTGCTACATTAGAAGGTTTCCGAACGATACATTCGAGGGTTACCGAATCGACTGCTACATTAGAAGGTTTCCGAACGATACATTCGAGGGTTACCGAAATCGACTGCTACATTAGAAGGTTTCCGAACGATACATTCGAGGGTTACCGAAAACCGCCGCTACTTTAGAAGGTTTCCAACATATACATTTGAAGGTTATCGAAATCGACCGATACATTATAAGGTTTCCGAACAATACATTCGAGGGATTACCGAAATCGGCCGCTACATTAGAAGGTTTCCAATATATACATTTGAAGGTTACCCAAATCGACCAATATATTACAGGGTTTCTGAACGATACATTCAAGGGTTACCGAAATCGGCCGCTACATTAGAAGGTTTCCAATATATACATTTGAAGGTTACCGAAATCGACAGATACATTAGAGGGTTTCTGAACGATACATTCAAGGGTTACCGAAATCGGCTGCTACAATAGAATGTTTCCAACATATACATTTGAAGGTTACCAAATTCAACCGATACATTAGAAGGTTTCCAAACGATACATTCAAAGGTTACCGAAATCGACCACTACATTGGAAGGTTTCCAATATATACATTTGAAGGTTACCGAAATCGACCACTACATTAGAAGCTTTCCGAACGATACATTCAAAGGTTCCAAACTCATAAATTTGGATTTGGGTCCATCACTATTGCCAGCCAGTCATGTAGCCATCATTTCTATCTTTCTTTGTATATGACAGCTCCCTGTTAAGCTGGGTACACACAGTACAGATCTGTAAATGAAGATTGGTAGAGTCTGTAAGATTCTGTCTGTCATTTAAAGATCAGGCCACACCTATTATGTAAAGTATAGGGAGAATGTTCGGGACTGCACATTTCCTTCAGCCACGTCCGACTCCCCATACGGTAGGGATCAACCTTTTATCGGTAATGTTTGTACCCAGCTTTCAGTTCAGATATACACACATAGACATGTATAAAATGTATTTATCCATATAGGCACATTTCCCATAGACCATAACATTTTGCCCATTATGAACTGCCATTCCACAGTTTCCTATGCACATTTTAATCTTGATATTGCTATTAGCCTTGGAAATCATTTTACAAACCCAATACATTGCAGGTTACTAGTGTTCTTTCAAATAGAACCGATACATAAAGAAAAAACAATTAGTTCCCATTCGCGTTGAATTAATCACCTGTGTGTTCACTTCACTGCAGGTTTTGCAGATTTGCCCGAAAGATATGAGAGCCGACATCTGTGTGCACCTGAACCGAAAAGTTTTCAAAGAACATCCGGCGTTCAGATTGGCCAGTGACGGATGCCTGAGAGCCCTGGCTATGGAATTTCAAACAGCACACTGTGCCCCCGGAGATTTAATTTACCACGCAGGAGAAAGTATTGATACGCTCTGCTTTGTGGTTTCTGGCTCTTTGGAAGTCATCCAAGATGATGAAGTCGTGGCTATTCTGGGTAAGTTTCTCTAAATGAGACATTTTTCTTTCCTTTGTTCATAAAGCAAAAGATTCTCCAACTTTCCTGCGTTATGGGCTGAGCAGCCTGTGGCTTGTTACGTGCAGTCCTTGTTCACTGGGCACCTTATAATAATTAAGCTGCTCCAGCATTGGTATGAGATGAACTCATTTACTGTCCCCAACTAGGAATCACTGGGCCCCCCCAGCAAAAATATCATGGGCCCCCCATCCGCAGTGGTTTTCCGTTAGCAGGTTATATCTGTCATAGAAAAATCAACATCAAATATACCTGTTTGCATTATATTAATATTTATAGACCAGGAAAGGCGATTGGGAGGAGCAAATAGATGATCTGGGGTGTGGTTTGAATTATCTGGGCATGTCTTGTGTGGACCCCTAAGTCTACATGTATCTACAAGCATGTGCATGTATCTATGTCTACATTAACTTACTGTGTACATTTAAAGGGTATCTCCACTCGTATTTTCAAGATTTGGGAATCCAGTTCTATTGAAGAACGGGAGGTAAAGGAGCTGTGCCTTACCTTCCATTCTTCAATAGAACAAACAGGAGCCAGGAGAGAAGGTAAGAAACTTACCCGCTCGCTCGCTCCCCCGGCGTGAAGTCTGACAGGCCGCATAGAAACAAGGTCCGTCGGGACCTGTCAGACTTCACGCCGGGGAGCGAGCGAGCGGGTAAGTTTCTTACCTTCTCTCCTGGCTCCTGTTTGTTCTATTGAAGAATGGAAGGTAAGGCACAGCTCCTTTACCTCCCGTTTTTCAATAAAACTGGATTCCCAAATCTTGAAAATACGAGTGGAGATACCCTTTAACATTACTGCTCTGGATATTTGCATTTATTTAGATTATTTCCATCAATGATACAGATTCCTGTTAATGTAAAGCGGGTTTGGGTTTCATGGGTTTCATAGTATCATTAAAAACCGGACTGGATCACCTATAACTCAACACTAGCAATTGCTTTATTGCAGTCTGATAATGCAAGAAATATAATCTCCCGTCTCCTATGTATGAATGTAAATACAGAGAGAATAATGTTCTGTGAGTCCTCGAACAGAGCATCACCTGTATAATAAATCCATAAGATAAGTTACGAGATGTCCCCCCAGATATTGGAAAGAGGCGAATGTCACGGACATCTTGATTGATTTAAATCGATTGCTGTTTCCAAGCTTATCGCGTTTCAAGCTAATGCTCTGCCTGTAAGTAAGGGGCCGATATAATAAATGCGCTAGCTGGAATCAGTCCAGCGCTTAGCAATAGATGCCCATGGCGTCAGAGGAACAAAGATAAGTTAATTAAAGAGGCCACGTCATTTTACTAATGCATTAATCTAGCCAGTGTGTTATAGCCTTGCAAATAGTCACACGCTGGGTCTTGCTTTCATTCAGAGCTCTGGTTAAAAGTCCTGATTTTTGCAAAATGTACGTAGATCCCGTATTCCATTCATCTTCTACAGCACGGCACTAAAACAAAAAAGATATGTGATTTTATTATTGGCCAATTGTCCGGGTTTCTACCGAGCTTCTGAGCTGTGATATATAAGCTCCACCAAAACAATGCAATTTCAGCTTCAGCCACTTAACAGATTCCGGACGCTTTCTAAATTATTTATTTCCATTGACTGTTTTACATTAGACAGCTGTTAGGCATCTCATTATTGATTTCATCCTTATGCTTTAAAATGTGTCATAAAGGAGAACTTCTGAACAAGGCAAATTTAAGGAGACAACACAATTTAGCATTCAATGAAGAAAGCTAATGTAACGATTGGCTGAATCTGATAAGTTTGCAGATGGCCAACCACTCTAGTGTATTTCATCCTTGCTAATACCTCGGAAAAGAGCTTTATTGATTATTTTTGTGTAAACTTCAAGTCTGTACATTTTTGCATTACCATAGAAATTACTGTTTTGAAGTTGGTTACTAAATGCAGGAGGAATGTTCAAGCATTAACATTAAAGGGTAACTGTGGTTTCCATACAAGTGCTCTCTATTTACCAGAACTCTTCCGGAACTTTCAAACAAGCCTAAGATGATGTCTCTAGCTTCTCTGGATCTTAAGTTATTGGCTTGTAAAGTTACAGTTCCTGGTCTGTCCTGTCTGTCTGAGTCTCTGTGACAGTCCTACACACTGTGTTAGAAGCCCCACCCGCCAAAAACAATAATTCTCTAGCTATTTACAGACCTGCAACAATTCTCTATCCTTTCCTCTACCTATGGGCACCTTAGGGAAAGAAGAAAAAGTTTTCTTTTCAGCCTTGTGGCTAGCAGTAAAAATAATTTAGACGTTAGGGGGTGGAGCTTATGATGCATCTGATGATACTCTGTCCCAGCAGTGGGCATGCTCCAACCTTAAGCTGGGTACACACGATGAGATATTTCGATTGGACCGAAATTATCGCATCCGAATGCGGCCATGTCCGACCGACCGTTCGTCCGAATCGGACGAAAGGAATGTCGGACATGGTGGAAAACCTCTATGGACCGCACGATTGGTCGCGGTAACTATCGGACACGGCTGCTTTTGCCACGACCGACAGTCCTTCCTCCTGGCCGACCGGTAGAAAGTATCAAACGGTCGGTCAAGAGGAAAAATCGCTAGGTGTGTACCTAGCTTAAAACTTAGAGGCAGACCCCAAAATTCTGGTGATGTCACAGATCACAGTACTAGAAAGGAAAAACACTGTTAATACTGTTGTAAATTTGCCCTTTTTAATAAAGGCCACTTGTATGGAGACCACAGTTAGTGTGGACATTTGTCATTTAGACTTTGGAGTCACTATGTAACTGTTACACAGACATTATGGGTAGGGTATAAAGGTTGGACTAGATGGACGTATGACTTAGTATAACATCCTCCAATACTATGTATATGTAACTGTTAACAGACATTATGGGTAGGGTATAAAGGTTGGACTAGATGGACGTATGTCTTTATAAACCTCCAATACTATGTTACTATGTAACTGTAGACAGACATTAGGGTAGGGTATAAAGGTTGTACTAGATGGACGTAGTGTCTTTATACAACCTCCAATACTATGTTACTATGTAACTGTTAACAGACATTATGGGTAGGGTATAAAGGTTGGACTAGATGGACGTATGTCTTTTATACAACCTCCATACTATGTTTACTATGTAACTGTTAACAGCATTATGGGTAGGGTATAAAGGTGGACTAGACTTGTATATACGAGTGCTAGATGATGCTTTATACAACCTCCAATACTATGTTACTATGTAACTGTTAGACAGACATTAGGGTAGGGTATAAAGGTTGGACTAGATGACGTTATGTCTTATACAACCCCAATACATGTTACTATGTAACTGTTAACAGACTTATGGGTAGGGTATAAAGGTTGGACTAGATGGACGTATGTCTTATACAACCTCCAATACTATGTTACTATGTAACTGTTATACAGACATTATGGGTAGGGTATAAAGGTTGGACTAGATGGACGTATGTCTTTATACAACCTCCATACTATGTTACATTGTAACTGTTAACAGACATTATGGGTAGGGTATAAAGTTGGACTAGATGAGATGTAGTCTTTAACAAACTCCAATACTATGTTGTATACTGATAGAGATGATGTCTTTTAACAACTCCAATACTATGTTACTATGTAACGTTAACAGACATTATGGGTAGGGTGTATAAATATAGTTGGACTAGATGGACGTATGCTTATTACAACCTCCAATACTATGTAACTGTTGAACAAACATTATGGGTAGGGTATAAAAAAATACATATTATATATGTAACTGTAATACAGACATTATGGGTAGGGTATAAAGACTGGACTAGATGGTCGTATGTCTTTATACAACCTCTAATATTACGTTACTATGTAACTGTTGAACAGACATCATGAGTAGGGTATAAAAAAATACATATTATATATGTAACTGTTATACAGACATTATGGGTAGGGTATAAAGGTTGGACTAGATGGATGTATGTCTTTATACAACCTCCAATACTATGTTAGTATGTAACTGTTCTACAGACATTATGGGTAGGGTATAAAGGTTGGACTAGATGGTCGTATGTCTTTATACAACCTCCGACACTATGTTACTATGTAACTGTTATACTGACTTTATGGGTAGGGAATAAAAAAATACGTATCATATATGTAACTGTTATACAGACATTATGGGTAGGGTATAAAGACTGGACTAGGTGGTCGTATGTCTTTATACAACCTCCAATATTATGTTACTATGTAACTGTTGGACAGACATTATGGGTAGGGTATAAAAAAATACATATTATATATGTAACTGTTATACAGACATAATAGTTAGAATATAAAGGTTGGACTAGATGGATGTATGTCTCTATATAACCTCCAATACTATGTTACTATGTAACTGTAAGACAGACATTATGAGTAGGGTATAAAGGTTGGACTAGATGGACGTATGTCTTTATACAACCACCAATACGATGTTACTATGTAACTGTTATACAGACATTATGGGTAGGGTATAAAGGATGGACTAGATGGACGTATGTCTTTATATAACCTCCAATGCTATGTTACTATGTAACTGTTAGACAAACATTATGGGTAGGGTATAAAGGTTGGACAAGATGGACATAGGTCTTTATACAACCTCCAATACTATGGTACTATGTAACTGTTATAAAGACATTATGGGTAGGGTATAAAGGTTGGATTAGATGGACGTATATGTCTTTATATAACCTCCAATACTATGTTACTATGTAACTGTTATACAGACATTATGGGTAGGGTATAAAGGTTTGACTAGATGGATGTTTGTCTTTATACAAACTCCAATCCTATGTTACTATGTAACTGCTCTACAGACATTATGGGTAGGGTATAAAGATTGGACTAGATGGTTGTATGTCTTTATACAACTTCCAATACTATGTCACTATGTAACTGTTAGACAGACATTATGGGTAGGGTATAAAGGTTGGACTAGATGGACGTATGTCTTTATACAACCTCCAATACTATGTTACTATGTAACTGTTAGACAGACATTATGGGTAGGGTATAAAGGTTGTACTAGATGGACGTATGTCTTTATACAACCTCCAATACTATGTTACTATGTAACTGTTATACAGACATTATGGGTAGGGTATAAAGGTTGGATTGGATGGACGTATGTCTTTATACAACCTCCAATGCTATGTTACTATGTAACTGTTAGACAGACATTATGGGTAGGGTATAAAAGTTGGACTAGATGGACGTAGGTCTTTATACAACCTCCAATACTATGTTATTATGTAACTGTTATACAGACATTATGGGTAGGGTATAAAGGTTGGACTAGATGGATGAATGTCTTTATACAACCTCCAATACTATGTTACTATGTAACTGTTATACAGACATTATGGGTACGGTATAAAGGTTGGATTGGATGGACGTATGTCTTTATACAACCTCCAATGCTATGTTACTATGTAACTGTTAGACAGACATTATGGGTAGGGTATAAAAGTTGGACTAGATGGACATAGGTCTTTATACAACCTCCGTGGTTAATACTATTGTTATATGTAATGTAGACAGACTTATGGGTAGGGTATAAAGGTTGGACTAGATGACGTATGTCTTTATACAACCTCCCCAATACTATTTACTATGTAACTGTTATACAGACATTATGGGTAGGGTTATAAAGGTTGGGATAGATGGGAGTGTCTTTATACAACCCCCATCTATGTTACATGTAACTGTTATACACCATATGGGTAGGGTAAAGGTTGGCTGTGGACGTATGTTTTTCTCCACACCCCTCCCCCCCCTCTGTTCCCTCTTTTCCCCTGTTCTACGCCCTTCTGGGAGGGTCTACCGGGGCCTCCTCCTAGCTGGGTTATGTCTTCTCCCCCCCTCCAATCCTCTGTTCCTCTGTCAATGCTAGACCGGCCATTTGGGTCGGGTCTCCCGTTGGCCTCGCTGGCCTATGTCTTGCTCCCCCCCTTTCCCCTCCTCTTTACCTTGTCATGTTCTTCCCGCCCTTTGGGTCGGGTATTCCGTGGACCTCGAGGGCCGTCGTTTCCCCACCTCCCTCCCGCTGTGTCCTCTGTCCTGTTCTCCAGACCATATGGGTCGGTCTCCCTGGTTGGCCTCGCTGGCGTCTGTCTTTCCCCCCTTTGTCCCCCCCCCCATCTCTGTCTCGTCCTGTTATCCCGCCCTTCTGGGTCGGGTCTCCCGGGTTGGCCTAGGCTGGCCGTCTGTCTTTCTCCCCCTCCCCTCCTCTGTTCCTGCGTACCTGTTCTCCCGGCTTCTGGGTAGGGCTCCCGGTGGTAGCTGGCCGTCGCTTCTCCCCCCTCCCCTACCTTTACTCTTGTCCCCTGTTCTTCCAGACTGCTGGGTCGGGGCTAACAGGGTGTGGGCTAGATGGACATCGTTCTTTCTTCCCCCACCTCCCCTTCTGTTTCCTCCCGTCACTGTATCGCCTTCTGGGTCGGGTCCCCGGTTGGCTCTCGCCGTCTGTCTTTCTCCACCCTCCACTACTCGTTCCCTTGCTTGTTCTTACAGACCTTATGGGTGGGTATCCCGGTGGGCCTGCTGGCCTCGTCCTTCTACCCCCCTCCCCCCTCCCGCCAATCCTATGTCTCTGTCCCTGTTCGCCAGCCCTCTGGGTTCGGTCCGTTGGCCCTCGTCTGGACCTATGTCTTTTCCCAACCTCCCCCCCCAATCCTATGGTACTCTGTACTTGTTAACAGACATTATGGGTAGGGTATACAAGTGGCCTAGCGTATTTGTCTTTATAACCACCCCATACTCATGTTACTAGTAACTGTTTACAGACGTATGGGTAGGGTATAACGGTTGGACTAGATGACGTATGTCTTTATACCCTCCCTCCCTATCTGTTCACTATGTAACTGTTACTGGACATATGGGTAGGGTATACTGTGCCAATCGGCACGCATGTCCCTTTTCCCCCACCTTTCAATCGTTATATGTCCCTGCCTAGCAGCCTTCGGGAGGGTATAAAGGTTGGACTAGATGGATGTATGTCTTTATACAACCCACAATACTATGTTACTATGTAACTGTTATACAGACATTATGGGTAGGGTATAAAGGTTGGACTAGATGGATGTATGTCTTTATACAACCTCCAATACTATGTTACTATGTAACTGTTATACAGTTCCCCTTTAGGGCGTATTTATTTAAATTAAAAACAAGGAATGTTGCAAGTTACTGGTATTGATTCATAAAGTAGAGTTGATCCAGGGAAATTTCCGATTGCCACTTGGAGTCAGGAAGGAATTTTTTCCCCCTTCATAATTCTGGTGGGTTTTTTTTTTGCCTTCCTCTGGTTCAACAGTTAGGCAGGAAATGAGGATATTGCTAGATGGGTTGGACTGGATGGACAAATGTCTTTATTCAACTTCAAATACTATATTATACTATACTATACTATACTATACTATACTATATTATACTATACTATACTATATTATACTATACTATACTATACTGTACTATATTATACTATACTATACTGTACTATATTATACTATATTATTCTGTACTATATTATACTATACTATATTATACTATACTATATTATACTATACTATACTGTACTATATTATACTATACTATATTATACTATACTGTACTATACTATATTATACTATACTATATTACTATACTATACTATACTGTACTATACTATATTATACTATACTATACTGTACTATATTATACTATACTATATTACTGTACTGTACTGTACTGTACTGTACTATACTATATTATACTATACTATATTACTATACTATACTATACTATACTGTACTATACTATATTATACTATACTATACTATATTACATGTTTTTGATAGAACAAAAACATGTAGCCTGCTGGGCATACCCCACCAAGTGTTACTGCAATGCTGCTTATATCTAAAATTTGACTCCAAGCTTAATATACCCACTGGAACGGTGGGGATAAATAGAAACTTAATATACCCACTGGAACGGTAGGATAAACAGAAACTTAATATACCCACTGGAACGGTAGGGATGAATAGAAACTTAATATACCCACTGGAACGGTAGGATAACACAGAAACATATCCCCACTGGAACGGTAGGATAGAAATAAACTAATATACCACTGGCACGGTAGGGATAAATAGAAACTTAATATACCCACTGGAACGGTAGGATAAATAGAAACTTAATATACCCACTGGAACGGTAGGGATAGATAGAAACTTAATATACCCTCTTTGTAGAAAGTGTCGCCCAACAAGCCAAGTGACCATTCTACACCAGGTGAGAGCTTTAACCTTTGTGGATTTTCTCTGTCGACAAGATTAGTTAAGTTAGTTAAAAAAAATGTCTAATATGGTTATTCGCCCCATAGTCTTGAGAAAACTATACGTTCTTATACCTCCCAGCGTTCTGTGATTTGCAGTTGGGATCTCTAGCCCAACCTAGATCAAGGCAAAGTGCAGCCTACCAATGTGGAATATTGGGACATGGCCCCAGAAACAGGAATGGCCAGTTAAAATAAGAACAGTTGGTAGGTAATATAAGGGATAATACGCTACCTACAGTGTAATATAAGGATATTACGCCACGAGGCCGCACAGAGGAGTTCTATGACCATATAGAAGCATGAGGCCGCACAGAGGAGTTCCATGACCATATAGAAGCACGAGGTGGCCGATTAGAGGGTCTCATGACCCATAAGAAAGCACGAGGCCGCATAGAGGAGTTCATGACCATATAGAAGCATGGGCCGCACAGGGAGTTCTATGGACCATATAGAAGCACGAAGGCCGCGCACAGAGGAGTTCCAGGGACCATATAGAAGCAGAGGGCCGCCCAGAGGAGTCTAATGACCATATGAAGCACGAGGCCGCATAGACGGAGTTATAGACCATATAGAAGCATGAGGCTGCACAGAGGAGTTCTTGACCATATAGAAGCACGAGGCCGCACAGGGAGTTCCATGACCATATAGAAGACGAGGCCGCAAAGAGGCGTTCTATGGACCATATAGAAGCACGCGGACCGCACAGAGGAGTTCTATGACCATATAGAAGCACCAGGATGCACAGAGGAGTTTATGACCATATAGAAGCACGAGGCCCGCACAGAGGAGTTCTATGACCATATAGAAGCATGGGGCGGCAGCACAGGAGTTCCATGATCATATAGAAGCACAGAGGCCGCACAGAGGATTCCATGGCCTATATAGAAGCACGAGGCCCGCACGAGGAGTCTATGACATAAGAGCACGAGGCCGCAAACAGAGGAGTTCTATGACCATATAGACGAACGATGCCGCACAGAGGAGTTCTAGACCATAAGACGCACGAGGCCGCAACAGAGGATGTTCGGTCTGACATATGAGAGACGATTTGGTGTTCCTTTGCACAGGAGGGTTCTATGACCATATAGAAGCACGAGGGGCCGCACAGAGGCGTTCCATGTATATAGAAGCACGAGGCCGCACAGAGGAGTTCCATGATCCATTAGAAGCACGAGGCCGAAAGAGGAGTTTATGAACATATAGAAGCACGAGGCACACAGCACGGCCAGCACAGAGGAGTTCATGATTCATATAGAAAGCACGAGGCCGACAGAGGAGTTCCAGACCATATGAAGCCTGAGGCCGCACAGAGGAGTTCCATGATCATATAGAAGCACGAGGCCGCACAGAGGAGTTCCATGACCATATAGAAGCACGAGGCCGCATAGAGGAGTTCCATGACCATATAGAAGCACGAGGCCGCATAGAGGAGTTCTATGACCATATAGAAGCATGAGGCCGCACAGAGGAGTTCCATGACCATATAGAAGCACGAGGCCGCACAGAGGAGTTCTATGACCATATAGAAGCACGAGGCCGCACAGAGGAGTTCTATGACCATATAGAAGCACGAGGCCGCACAGAGGAGTTCTATGACCATATAGAAGCACGAGGCCGCATAGAGGAGTTCTATGACCAT